>JAHXMU010000008.1:6017288-6190762 GCA_019455685.1 Philornis downsi
AAAAAACATGTATTTATAAGCATTTGATTCACATTTCAATATCAACTTAGTGTAAACTTTTTAGAACTTTAGTCATTTTCCATAAGTTTGATCCAAATGGCATAGTAAAAAAAATTAACAAAAGGTGAAACAAAATAAATGTCGTGAACTGTAAAAATCTCCCCTTTCTCATCGGACAACGACATAGAATTTTCAGTTATTTGGACTGACTTACATTTTGGATAAATCGGGCATATTGAATGCGTAACAATGAGGTCCATTTTTATTCGTATTATAGTGAATTTAATGGAATGAAAGAATTTATTTGAATCTGACCATACATGAGTTAATTCGGAAGATCACAGACCAGAAAATAGTGTTAGTTATCTTCAAATTGCAGTAGTTGACATATTTGAAGTAATTTGAACTAATCCAATAATATTATTTTGTCTCCATCTATGTTTTAAATAAAAACTAACACAAAAGCAAACGCTATTCTAATTTCACTAACACTGGTGTAATTGTCAAATAGGGATGTTTGCAGGATAAAAATAAGCAAAATTTATAAAAAAAAATTGAAAAATAATGGGCACTTTCAGAAAATAGCAACAAAAATTGTGCAAACAAATGTTTGAGAAAAAAATTTATAATGAGTGTAACGAAATAAAAATGAATACCCGTACAAATTCGGTAACCATTTTTTTTTCGAAATGTTGAAGTTCATCTAGTTCTGGCAGTATTTTCAATTATGAATGAAATCTATTAACGTAAGTCACACAGAATTATGTTTTCGTTTTATCTTATTACATTAGTACACTTGATGGAATTTAAAAATTATTCCGCGAATTTGCTTGTAAAGTAAATAAGGAATGTATATGAAGCTAAGCAAAATTAATTGATTTTCGTTTTCCATATTCTAAATAAGGACTATTCAAATTGTTAAATTTGTATTCTCCTGGGTGTGGAATGTCTATATTATATAAATTTTCGCTGAACAAGTGATAGGAATGTTTAAACAATTGCTAAATGTTTAGAATTTTCTAATAATTTTCCCCCTTCTGAATTGAGTTTATTCCCAATTCCCAGTTGTGATTAAAAAATCATTGGAAACGATTCAAATGGAGGGAAATACGATATGACGCCGCTAATACCTACAAATATTAAACGTTGATTTCGCACATGTGAAATGCTATTTGTCAGGAAATAATTAAGAGGGTTTTGCAACGTGTAGTGAATAGAACAGACAATTATGGAGACCACGTGGAAATGGATCAACAACGACGGCCAAGCTGAATTATTTATGGAATAAAATTGTTGTGGTTTCTGTGACATCAATTGGCTTTGTGTATTAAGAATTCTTCAAATCAAAAGAAATCATTACTGGGGCTCTCTACCGAATACAATGATGAGGTTGGGTCGAGCATTCTTGAACAACAACGCGCCCACTTCAACTCGAGATACGACAAAATTATTCTAACGAATGATAATGATTGTACACTTGTTGTGGCGAACTACCAATCCCTTAGGCACATATCAAGAGTGCCAATTGTGCTACAATCAGAAATTCAAATAACTTTTTTAATCGATGTATTTCAGTTAATTTTTTTTATTGTACAGAAAAATTCAACTTTATTTTATATTATTAAATGGTTTCGAAGATGATAGACTACAAATGACCTCCATGGTCATTCCCATATATGCGAGACCTGATCAGAAAATTATTCATGGCGGCCTGAAATCAATTATTGTTTTAATGGACTGTTTCAATTCAGTCAAGTTCCTTGGTTTCGTATTGTACTACTTTTGCTTGGCATAAATTACCGATTTTTAACAAAAAGCGACGATGATTTATTTATATTCTCGGCAAATAAGTAAGAAAGTGCGGTAATGGTATAGTTTTTGCAAACTGCCATATGAACTATGTCAGGCCGGGTAATAAAATTGAAATTTTAGTATCTAAATTGTCCAAAATCAGTCATTCAACGATTTCACGGTGAGAATAAGGTTGTTTTTTTGTTCCTCAGTCTTATATGTATTACATCAATGCATCGCTACGTATTTCTATAATATTAATATTTCTTTGGAAAAATAGTTATTTGCATTGTCAACAAATTTTGCCAATCAAACCGTATCCTTGAAGTTAGAGAGCATTTCCAAAATAAGCTTTATCACTCGACAATCCTACGAATTTGTAAATACATTCACACTCTTTGACTACCAATGAAGCCTTTTACTACAGATCAAATATCAAGTTATTAACAAGCTTATGGTATGGACGGAAGGATCATTTCAAAAATGTAAATTACTGTGATTTAATTACTTCAGACAGACAGACAAACAAACACAAACACACACACACACACAAATATAGTATAGTGCCGCATTAACTCCATAATCATTTCAGGCTTACAGTGACAAATTGTCAAATTAATTACAAAATTAATTATGAAATGTAACACGAAAGGGAAATAACAATAATTAAAATGGCTATAATGATGTATTTTGTAGAGCTCAGTCGCACAAACGAACAAAAAAGCGTCAATTATTACTGGAAAGTGCAAAGCCAAAGGAGACGGGGCATAATAAGAGTAGGCGTGTTCTAATGGACCAAACTGAAACAACCTGGTGATTAAGAATTAAATAATCATTTCAATGACTATGATTAAAATAAAAACAGATGTATGTATTTATAGTAAATAAAGGATTACTATATGGGGAAGGATTACTATATGGGTCGAAAATATCAATGTACAATCAGATGCATATTAACAGAATAAAATAGACTATGTTGGACTCAATTTGTAGGGAGATTAATAATGTTTGATTTAAAAATGCGTTGCTGTCAAACAAGATCTGTTCAGACCAATTAATAATATTAAAGAAAAATAACAACTACACGAAAGATTTAATTTAAGATATCACAGCAATTTCCGCAAACAGTATATGCTACATATATACATTCTGTAAAAAAGGGTCGGGAATAGGTCAATAAAACACAAAATTATTGTATCGTCTACAAATTACGCTCCTTCCGATATAATACACTTAAGCCAATAAATAGTTCAGCCATCAAATCTAATTGACCAGATAAACTCGTTGAAATATTGAAAACACAAATCAAATATGTTGTTCTCACATAATCTAATAAACAAAACATATTTTAAACACATTTTTTGAAAATCTTCAGTTCTCGAATTCTTTTTTATGTCTTCTGTCGACTGAAAACGGGGACCACGAAGTGGTGATTTGAGTTTTGGGGGAAAAAGATAGCAGCCGAAACCTTATCGGGTGAATACGGCGGTTGTTCGATGACGCTTGTTGCGTTTTTAGCCACATATTCAAATGCAATGAAAACCTTATAAAATGGTGTACATATTATCATGGTGCAAAATCCATGAGTTTTCTTTTGAGTTCTTAGGCCTCATTAGACGAATTTGCTTTCGTAAAAACTTCATGACGTGGCGATAATATTCTTTTTTTACCGCCTGACCTTCTATCAATAATTTAAAGTGCACATCACAGCGATAATCAAGGAAAACAGTCAATATTACGTTGACTTTTGATCGATTTTGACGAGGTTTTTTCGGTTGCGGTTAAGTGGGAAGGTGTCTTTCTGTTGCTTGTTGACGGGTTTGCATGTCAGACATATAAAGGGACTCGGAATTGACTCGTTCTAGCATGTCTTCAGCGTCTTTTATGTGATTGATTTTTTTTAAGAATTGAAGTCTTTCAGGACCGTTTGAGCGCCAGCGGCAACGTTATGTAAAAAGTAATTAGCGGATTCTTGAGACATAGAAAGTCCAGCAGCTACCTCTCCAAAACTGTTATACATATTTTCAGCCACCATTTTCTTTACTTTTTGTTAACTTTAGTTGGAAACGTTGATAGCCGACCAGAGCGAGTCAAATCTTCGACATTTTTTAAATGCGCTGCACCAGTTATTAGCACGCATTTTTGATGAAGTCGATACATTGTAAGCATTCTGTAACATTTTCAGTGATTCAGAGCAATACAAAATTTGAGACAAATATGGGGAAATTACAATGTCTGACGTCAGGTTGTACATATCAAGAGGAATCTATTTAAGTTATTCATACAAGTCGATTTTTTAAAGAGGGTCCTGATATAGTTCGCAATGCTGCGAAAAAGCTGATGTTAATGTTTCTCTTTTGGTGATATAATTTTCGAAGAGAATATATTTGAATAGTGAAGTACACACCAGTTTATACGTGTTGTTGATATGTAGAAGTGGATGAAGTCTATCACAAACATATGTGCTTAGCAGGCCAATCCAATCGGTCAAGACGCTGATGTCAATTTTTAACTAGTGAAAACATTTCTAGTTAATTTTATTCACTTGAATAATTTCATACCTCAAACCAGTAGCTGTAGTGAAATATTCATTTATGTAGAATTTTCCGAATGCAATGATGATGAAAAAAAATTATGGATAATAGCCGTATTACAAATTGTTTTTAAAAAATTGAACCAAATGGGTGTGTTTGCTAACATAAAAGTAGCCAAGCTTTTGCCCATCACATAAAGGAACAAAACCAAAGTGAATGTCTTAAGAAGATTGATTTAAGAATCAACTACCAGTGCAGTAGAAGGAAATCCACTATTATTTGCATAACATTGAAGGCCTAATTTTTAGCAGTTAGAATGATGTGATTTACGTTAAATATGCACGGTTTTATTCTTTAACTTTCTATCATTTTGAACGTAACTCCATTGTGCCTCTCCCATAGAAACTCTCGTTCCCACTGGCAAAAAACTTGGATAGCCGATTTTCTCAAGCTTCTCATGAGGCAAATTTTTCATTTGCAAAATCATTCGGAATAGACAGAAACAAGCGTAAATTACATGGTGCTGAGTCCGGACTATAATGACCTCCCAGACACGCTGCGGAGCATCCGAGAGTCGCTAAAGATGTGTGTGGCCTGGTATAGTTCTGCTGAAACACAATTTCACTCTTATTACCAACCTGACCGCTTGCTTATAGACATTCCAATTACTGATAACGCAAATTCAAGTTATCAGGAAAACCTTCCTAGCCGTTAATATTCAAGTGGTTCCATACAGTTTTTGTGTAAATTTTAGCTTCTGGCATTCGAAATAGTGCTTACATGATAGTCGGACATCACGATTTTTCATAATTCTATCGACATTTTCGACAATTGGCCCTCCACAACATGGGCCATCTACCAATATCATAAACATGTTCACATTTTTTGCCTTTATCAGAGACGGACTACAAAACATAAAAAATTTACTCTTTGACGATGTCAATTTTTGATGAGCCCTCAAGCAGTACAATAGCGTAAACCGATAGCACTTATACAATGCGAACTTCGGCCTATTAAAATCCATCTATTGGAAAATAAAGGATTTATTTTTACCTATACTTTATGCTACTGATAATGTCCAATAGCATAGGTTAAGGAACATTAATATGATTGCTATCAAATAATCAACTCAAAATTATATTTGTTTCTTGAAAAAGCTACTTGTGCAAAAATAAATTTTTTCCTGCTGATAAAAGTAAATATCTGCCCATACATATTTTCCCATGTATGTACATTAATTTGTATGTATGTACATACGTATTTATATAAGCTTTTGTGCTTATATACAATTAGTTTATTAAAGAAATTCGTGGTGCAAAGATTTAATTATGTGTGTTTTCGTGTTTATGTGAGTACAATCATATACCTCAAGGGGATTACTCCACTCTTGTATATGGATTGTTTGGTATATTTCATTTAACGTACTTCTTAACGTAACCATGCAATTATGATTATTTTGTTTAGGGATAATATTAAATAATTGATGTCATATTATGTGCTGGCAGATGTTGTACAAGGACTGAGGAGTCGTTTGATAGTGAATCTCGTTTCGCAAATTAGAAGGTAGGTTAATTGACAATTTGCCTTCACAGATACCCTTGACAGACTCTTTTTTTTAATCTTTCAAGTAATAAGTACGTCATGAGTACTTAATGTATTTCCTTTTATTGCAGCTATTTTTACACTTCATTTTCTTCACGAATTCGCACTTTTCTACTCTTCCCATAAAAAAGTTGTTATCGCAAAATTTTTTTTACAAAGTCAGATTGTTTCAATAAAGAAATTGTCAGGAAAAAGGGAATGCGAAAAATCAGACAATCATGGACTATAAAATATCACTTCTATTATGTTGAATAATGTCCAAGATTCTTGGTTCCCGATTCTTTTATTCATGTATGCCCAAATATGGTCTTTTTTGTATATCTTTTTCTGAAAATTTATTAAATTTTATTTTTTTTGCTTTCTCTGGTAGCTGTGTATGACAGTGTGGACTCTGTTTAATGGAAACTTTGTCTTTAGAACCGGGTCCTACAGAATTTGAATCCACCTACAATATTTGATTGATGATACAATTAGAATTTGAGTGAAATCAGCTTTATGTACTACGACCTATATAGTCAATCAAGATTATAGGGTTTGGGATTTCCAAAAATTTGTAAGTCATCATTCAGCTAAATACTACGTAATTTTCAAGTCCTTTAAAACATTTCAAACCGCACAGATATGTAATTTAAATAAAGAATATTTCTTAAACTCTTCTTTTTTCGCATACGAATAAAATGTGTTGATGAGCCAAATTCGAAGCGAAATTTGTTAAGATATTTATAAATATAGCTCTTGTTGGAGTTTAAGTAATTTTCCATATGATTGAGTTTTGGTTGACGGACCATCGTAATATTTTTTTTCAGTTTTTTCGCCGGGAAGCGGAGAAGCTCACAAATTATTTATTTCAATTATATATTTCAAAAAAATTTACGCTCGTAAACACAAATTACATGAACTTTTTATATAATCAAAAAATTTGTTCCGCTGCAGGGCATCACTTGTAATCACGCTAGCCGATTTTGTCACCTAATCATTCAGTATTTTGATTCACGAAATAAATGTGATTAAAGTAGATGATAAATGAGAAATTCTATAGAAAAACAAAAAGTACCGCAAAAACAACGAAAAATGAAAAGCTATTTTGTAATACAAAAATGAAGAGCGTAAATCGTGTTAATTTTATTATTTACTCTTTTATTAAAAATTAATTCATTTGGTGTTTACGACATCGATGTCTCTGTGTGCCATTGTTTAATAAATTGAAATGAAAAACATTTATATTATGAGACTCATTAATCAACCATTATTGTTATTTCTTCCAAGAGCAGGTGTGTGCAGATTTAAGCAAAATGGTATTTTATAATTAGCATATAGAATATAGAATTTAAGGTGAAAATGTGTAATCGATAAAGTGTAAGTATATACATATATCAATTCAGAACATGTCGTCTCTGCCAAGACCAAGATTAAGGGAAGCTGGCGAATATCTCTACAAAGATGCTATCTAAAGGTATTGACATTTAAAAAGAATGATATACATACATAACGTGTCACATAGCCAGAACTGTTATGCCAGAATTGCAGTGAAAATTTTCCTAATAAGTTGATTTCGTGAAACTTCAGATTTTGTTGGCTTCTGACGTTACTGCTCCTGATTTTTTTTGTGACGGTACTGCAGTCAGAAACATGCAAAATAAAACAAATAATTTTGAAACACATTCGAATGATAAATGGAGAAATTTCCGCTACAACCTGTCAGGCAGTAACGAATTACGATATTGCATATAAGTAACAAATCATGCAGGTTATTTAAATTCAATTATTTTCAAATGCCGTTAAAAATAATAAAAATGTATTATTTTTCAAATAAATAAGGAAAGTATAAGTTATATGATTTGTGGATTTTTCTTCACCTTCCCATCACCTGCTATATTTGATTGTTCAACAACAAGTAGCGATATTTGTTTAATAATTTCCGTTTGGGAACGGTGTACATTTCTTAATTAATTTCAAATCCCATCAAGATGCGCAAATCATATTTTCTGTGCATGCGATATACGATTTCTATCGTTCTTCATGAGTATCATTCTTATGACTTCTAAAGAGGCAAATTCGGGGAAAATTGTTTAATAAATTGGAATGAAGAACATTTATAAAAGGTGATTTTTTAATCGTAGTTTTTTTTAAATCGAATAAAACACTCAAATTTGCATCATATGTTAATTTTTTTTAGTGGAATCGATAAATTGGTCTTTGTCATTTAATTTTTAAAGATAATTTCATGTAAATGTTGCCCGCGGCTTCGTTTCAAAATGTCCATGCTGAAGGTCCAATTTTTCGTCACTTTTTTCGAGCATTTCGACCTGTATTCTACGAATAACGCGTGTTATGTTATCCTGTAAAGCTTCAATAGTGTTCGTCTTGTCCACATAGACTAACGACTTGACATAACCCCACAAGACATAATAAAGAGCCGTTAAATCGCAAGATCTTGGGGGCCAACTCACAAGGCCAAATCGAGATATAAGCTGTTCACAAACTCATCCCTCAACATATCCATTGTTTCACGAGCAGTGTGGCATGTTGCACCGTCCTGATGAAACCACATGTCAACCAATTTCAACTCTGCCAAATTGACATGTAAAATATTCCTTGTGGTTGAGTAACACATGAACAATCGCTGAGAACGACGACGAATTAACATTTCAAGATCGTCATCAACACTGGTCGCTACGGCTGCAATATTTTCTTCGGTACGCACTTTACGCATTCGAGTCGATGGTTTTATATCCAACAAAGTCAATTTGGTGCGAAATTTGGAGATAAGAGCACGAATTGTTGATTCAGCAGATCGGTTATGACGACCATAAAATGGTCGTATCAAACGATGCACATTTGTCACAGAGCACGAATTTTGATAATAAGTTTCAACGATTTGCAATCGTTGCTCATTTGTTAGTTTTTCCATGATGAAATGGCAAAGTATACTGTACACTTTTCAGTTTGACAGATGGCGTTTGGACGCCATTACCAAGCAGTACAGTCAACCTGAAAAACTCAAATCTTAAGAAATCACCCTTAATTATGGGACACATTAATATGTTTTCAAATTGTTCTCGTTTATGGTTTTTGTTTAAAAGCATAGTAGAAAGCATAGTGATAGAAAAATGTGGTTAATCAAATAATTTTTGACTGACACACATTCAAATCATTTTGATTTTGCTTCATACGTTCTAATATTAATTTGAAATAATTTTAATTTTGGTTCCGTTTATGTTGCATCTAATTTGAAAGTTTTTAATTCAATAAAACAGAAAACAATTTTGAGTTTTGAAGCGCCAGAAGTTCAGTTCTAACAATCGGACTTTTCTTTGACAAGGAACAAGCCAACATAAAGTTTCGGTTCCGATTTAGGTAAGGAAAAGAATTGCACAAAACTAGATTTTCGTCTCAGGTTCTCGAAACAAAACTTCCGTTGCATTATATTTTCATAATCAATGTAAGTTTCTAATTTCGCTTCAGGTATGAAATGGGGTCGATGATTGTTTCGAATATCAATCATCGACCGAATCAAAAACAAGTTTCTAATAATTTTCTACTGAAACCTTAAATAAATGTATAATATCAAAATCCCTGATTAGAAAGTAATACTGTGGACTGTATTGCAATTTTTAATTGTGACCTTCGGACGAAAATTTGAGTTTTCGGTAAATTGATCAATTTATGTGGGAGGTTCCATAAAGTATGAGGTTTATATTTCCAATTTCAGATATTGATGTGCACCACCAAAATTTACTTTGACCTAGACGTGCCAAATTTTGGTAGAAAAAATAATGTAAACTTAACAATTAACAATGATTGAATTTTTCTAGATATTATCATGAATTTCAAAATAATTGCAAGAAAGCAGAAATTTGGCACATTGCCACGAAACAAAGACAGAAATTCGGAAAATGCGTCAATTTGTTAGGTGCCAAAGGGGATGGATCAAAGTAACCCGTTTTCAATGTTACATTTTGCTGCCATATCAAACAATAGCTGCTTTCTTACTTTTTTTGATAGTAAAAGCTCTGAAAATATATGCTGTAAAATTACACCTTGGTTGAAAAGTGTTAAATTTCAAATTCTAAACTCTTCACACATATTCTAGGGGTTTTCCTCCCGCATATTTTTTAATTGCAAATCGAAAAGCTAACTAAATTGGTAAATCATTGAAAATATATATCCGATGATATATTCAGTTCCTTCTGAGAACTTGTTTTCTCATGAAGCCATGGTTTACTAAAATATTTATGATTTTTTTTAGCATTCCTGCACTTGCAGAATAATGTGTGGATTTTCGAATACAAAATAGTTTTTTTTATGGTCTTAATAATTATTTATGGTTCTGCCGTTGATTCGTACCCTACTTTTTGAGTCAACTATATATTCCTAGTCCGATGTTATGAGAAAAATTAGAAAATAATCGATGAAAATTAATCGAGTAAAAACTTGTCGCGTTATTTAGGGGTTTCAATTATAATAAGTTTCAGCATTGCGTTATCTTAGATATTATAGGCTTATTCCATCGAACAGGAGGTTTGTTTTGAAATGCGGTTGGAAGAGCTTCTCATGTTAAGTGAGATTACAGAAATTTTTGTTTTGGAATCACTAAAAGGGATTTATGTTTAATTACGTCAGTTTAAGAAGTTTCTAATTTGCTTGTCGATCAGCATATCGGGGTTATCGCTACTCAAAACAAATATACGGCTATATTAGGGGACGAACCCACCATCATACAAACGATAGTCGAATGTAATATATAGAGTATTTTACAAATCTTTCAATAAAAAACAAATTAATAAACATTATAGTTGAATGATTGAAACTTATAGCAAACTAACTACACTACAAAGTACATACTGCGTAAGTATTAATCTTCTACCTAATATTGTTGTAATTAGCTACGGAGGACGTACAGAGCACTGTCTGATTATTTAAAAGTTGATTACGAAGACAGTTTTATCTTGTATAACTTATAGTCAGCGCTTTTCACTTCAGGCCACGGGCATGTTCCCAGTTGTTTAGTTTTTCAAGTTTTAATGTACAAATTTTGAAAACTTTTATATCTATAAAAAATCTTACATCAAAGGTGTTATGTACAGGATATCTGTATCTCTTCTACATATTTATACACAAATTTATTAGGTGTTTTCGGTAAAAGTTTCTCATATAAAAATTAATAAGTTCAGCGTGATAAAGTGATCTTTACAGGTGAAGTACACGCTAGAATCTAATTAATTGTTAGTGTCAACATATCAACTAATTTGCGAATGTTATGCGCTATGTGCGGATTTTACATACAGAAAACTAATTAAGTATATCATTAGAGAAATGTCATGTCGTATTTGAATGTAAACACAAATGGCATGAAGTGTCAGCAGAAATTGTTGTGTTTTTAAGGACTAAACTCTTAATACGTGAACTGAGACAATAACACAATTGTGCTAACATTAACTTTCCCTTTAGGTAACACTTGGCTCCAATTGGGTTATAAGAGTGTCGTTTATAATACGGGGTAGTTTACAAAACACGTTGAAAATAACAGGAGCAACCATTTGTAGCACCTTTAGCAATGTTGTTAACCTTTTCTGCGAAAGAGTTGAAGCTGTTTGCAGTTAAAATGTGTTGTTGCTCAATTGCGTTCAAACAGATAACGACAATTTGCTCGGCAGGCGACAAAAGTCTTGACCACCTATATTTTAAGACGTTTTCTTAAACAGTTTAATCTAAATTCAAAACATCAAATAGTTGCCACAAAGTTATTATACGATAAGGGTTATGTCAATCATATAATATTCGATAAGTAGAAAGTTGGATGGACATTTTTGGATATACTTGGCAATTGCTTGAGGTGAAAATATCAAGTGTATGCTTATAAAATTTTATCACGATTAATTGTAGACTTTTTGACATTGTACAAATGATTATGCTCCAACCAACCTTTGTGTTGATATATTAATTGCAAGACACTATAATAGAAATTTATTTTTTGTTGATAGGAAAGTTCAAATTGTTACTTTACCTACTAGTGAATTAATAATCTACTATCAGCATGTTTGGATATATTAATATTAAGGCATTTGACCGGATATTGTTATGTGATTTGTTAGCATTTTAAAAACAATGTCCTTTAAGTCGATGTACATACCATAATTTGTATTGCGGTATTATGATGTCCTATAGAATTGCGTTTAAATTCTGGCAATATCTTTTAATGAGTGCAGCTATTATACCTATATTATTACCGGTGTTAAAAGAAATATTAAGAGATTTGAACTATACTACTTAGTATGCTTTCTTCTAATTAGAACAGAAATTATTAACGATTGTAAAAAATACGTAAACGAGGATTTCAACCTTTTTGACTCTCCTAAAATTTGTCAAATCAAGTCTTGGTAATGTTTTATGAATCTGATCTATATCTACACATTTAATACTATCCATGGTAAATGAGGTGCTGCCATGGATAATTACCCATTGTCGTGTTTAATTATCCACAACAGCTACACGTTGCTCATAAGGAATATGGTACTTTACACATGACCATGGAATCATGAGCTTTGTTAATCATTTGTTAGCTTGGTCAATAGAATCATCTGTTTCCAAGTAATATGAAAAACCACAAAAAAAAAAAAAAACAAATTGCCTTGCATCACATGAATGAGATATGGGAGAGCTTCTCGCATACAATGAAGTTAGACGCATTCCATTTGTATACACACTCAATAGTTTGGGGAATATTTACCAGTCTTGTCAATTATTCATCTACTCATTTAGGCAACCCCACTCAAGTAATGATAGGTGGCTGTGCGAAGAATTGAACCAGCAATCATGTGAACGATAGTCGCGTTTAGTAACCATCATGCCACAATCTGGCATTTCCAAATAATGTTCTTCTCCTGTTTTCGAGAATGACAACATTGATTTCATTGATGGCAGAGTCAAGGGATATAAAATCATCAGCCAATTTTTAATTATCGCAACAAACAACTTCGCTTTGGCCTCGTTTACAATATTTCTTTCTGTGCAAAAGTCTAGTTAGGTATCAACTCCAAAGGTCAAATAGTATGGAATTTAGTTATAAACATAGCACACACGACGCTGTCATGTAATAACTCGTGCACGCACCTGGATCGAAATTTCCATCGCCCATGCATAAGTCTCAAAGCCATCTCAATATTGGCCCATCGGCACCGGTAATATATAA
This sequence comes from Philornis downsi, assembly GCA_019455685.1. NCBI lineage: Eukaryota > Metazoa > Arthropoda > Insecta > Diptera > Muscidae > Philornis > Philornis downsi. The sequence continues at coordinate 6,030,408 of JAHXMU010000008.1, forward strand.
CATTTCTTGTGAGGTATCGGTGTCCTTGGCTTTGTTCTTATTAACTTTTAAAACCTATTCTATACTCGACGACAAGTAATGTCCCAAGACTACGATAAGATCACGTATCATGCTGGAGTTCATAACACTAGGAGCATGCCTTTCGTATATTGCTACGTTGTTAATCCGATTTCTTGTGTTTTAAAGGGAATGACAATTTTCTTTGATATCTTGAAGTGGGAATCTCCGTTAGTCGAGGTGTTATTATGCATTAGCTACTGTTGAACTGTTGGAGAAGAAGGTTTTTCTCTCCATATTCCGGCATTACAATTTCCCAAAAAAAGTTTTCCAGCTCTTATAAAATGTATTTTTGATCTCGTCGTTGTCTTTTTTCCTCCGTTGAGTGGTACTCGTGAATGTTCGTAGTGCGCTTTGCATCGATTTAATTGTTTACAGGACCAAATCGTGGGGCATCTGCATTGCGTGTACAATGTATAATTGCCGAGGATATTCTACATATGTGTATTCGCTATCTTTCTTTTTTCATGTACTTCCATAATAACGAAAACTAGTATGTCTCCCCATCCTAATTTCCAAGTATCCTATAGGTATGGGAAGGTTTCTTATCTTCAAGATCACCAAAAGGGACCTAATCTTTCTTAGCGATTTCATACGTCAGTTTGAGATATTTTTACTACAATTACCTACAATTACTCAAAATATATAGTTAAATATTTTTTATAGCCAAGTTTTTTAAGAAAAGAAGATGACTTTATCGTGGTTGAATTTATAAAACATGTGCGCGATAATTGAGTGTTGGCAATGTTGGCATTTCCAACCACCAGCAAATATTTATGTTCGTAATATATTTATCGTGTCGCAATAGTTAGTTCCTGCTGCTGTTTTTCACATGATCCCGGGTTTAAATCCACATACAGCCACCTATCATTATTTGAATGGCGGGCACCTCGATGTGTCTGACGGACACTTCGAATAGTATAGTAATTGACAAGTCTTGTAAATGTCGTTTAACTGTAGGTCCCGTTGAGCGAGTTTAAAAGTAGAATGCATGTAAGCTTACCGAATATAAGAATCTCTCCCATATCTCAATCATAAGATTCAAGGGAATTTGTTATTTATGTTACTCAACTAGAGGACTCCTTAATTTAGCTGCCCCAAATGTGTGTTCGATAATAGGAAATAATCAGGAAATAGTCCATTTCAGATATCATCTCTATTATAAATATTATAAATCTGTTTAGATGAACTTTGTCGACTTAAAAGCGAAAACTAATGGGCTCGACCTGTATCAGCTTTTATTTTTACATTGGGCATAGTTACAGCATAATTTATCAACATTTGCAGAAGTAATTTGCTACTAGTAAAAAATTTTGTTTTGGTAAAAAGTCATTGGTCTTAAAAGTTTGTAATTACTGAAACAAATTACAGAAATTAAAGGAAGGTGGGATACGTTTCATATGATATCTGTACACAATTAGTTAGTTAAAAAAATAGAAATTTTGAAAAAGTTCATTCGAATTAGTTTTCTGTTAAAAACAACTATTCTCTTTATTACAAAGTTGTTCCATAATTTTCTAAATCCGCCAAAAAATAATCGTCGGGTTACATGACTGAAATTTTTGACGGATCATCATCAGTGTTTGCTTTGTAATAACTAGCACGTTCCTAATTGGGAAGCTTTTCTAGGGCATGTAGGGTGAAAATTCTGAACTGAATATCAATAGCTTAATTTTGCATACTCTTTCAACTCATCATGTTACCACATCGTTCTTTTTAAGCTGATAAAACTAATCCATTAATTTCTTTGTCGTTATCACCTTATTTTTTAATGACAATGTTCACTATGCAGTTTAATATGGTAGCTTTTCAAGTAATTATGTTTATAATTTTTTATCTATTATAATTTATTATTAAATTTTAATTTACTACCCAACATTTATTGCCCATAAAATTTAATAAATCCACAAACTAGACTTCTGTTTTTAGTGCACCGTTGTTGTTGCTTTTTTTAGGTTCTTGCGCTGGAAATCATTTTAAATAAATAATTCATTTTAATCTGCTACATTTTGCTTTAATAATTTATGCTGTGGTTGAAACCAAAACATGAATGCGAGCACTACTTAGTTGCATGATATGACCGACTACCATTGCGTATAATTAATTTCGAATGTGTGCAACTATAATTTCAATTAATATTACGTATACGTTTTGTGCTGTGCAATGTTTGGTAATTAGTTTTGATATATGTACGAGTGTGTTTTTTTCGGATCTACTTCCAAATTAAATCTGGCGAAATAAATTGAACGTTTAAGCTTATCGTATGCAATGAATTAAACACGTATGGGCGTTACCATTTAAAGAAGCGTCAATGAATTCACGGTCAGTTGGCTAATGCAAAATGTGCGGAATTAAAAGAAAGTTTTTTTTTTTATGAAAAAGTCGAGGCAGTCATGGACTAGTTGAAAATGTAAATTTTAAATTGTTAAACATTAATATGTGTAGTTCAGCTAGAACCGTACAAGAAAAGAATATAATCGTAATAGCTTTAGTTCTTGCACTAATTATGTTTGATTTGATATTATGTCGTGAATATATATTCTTCCAAAAGTATTACGAGGATGTGTTGAAATTCCAAACTGAGTAGTGACTTTTTGCAGCGCTCTCCCCTCTCATAGGCTACTGTGCTAGAGGAATAGAACCCTTACAAACGTATCTCTCTAAAAATTAAAATGAACTCGTGATCATTAAAATAATTTGCAGTAAATATGGAAAACAGACAAAACGTGGCCATTTATTTTATTCCAATTGTGGTGTACAGTATTCAACTATGTAGCAACATACAGTAAATGAAATGCAACTTACACTTTGGTTCTTTAATTAATACTAAAGTTTTAATTGATGAAAAAAAATTTCATATAAATCAACAGTTTGTGATCCTCATTTAAATCTTTTGATAGACAGCATACGGAGTTAGTGGTTGGTACCTTTCATATGACATCAAAACCGTAAGGATAATTTGCGACGAAGAAAATGTCTTGAATGTTTTTAGAGAATATTTACCTTCAGACCTTCAAGCTATCTTAACTGGAAGCTTTTACTTTAACTATGCCATAACGTACCTGATTATGTGACAAGCTGGACCATTGTGATGAAACCACAAAGAGTAAAAAGGGGTTTGCTTTCGGTAAAGTTGTAGATGAAATACCTTTTTTAACATTTTTAAATAAAATCTTGGAAAAAATATTATCAGACACTCTGCATATATAGGTTTTCATAAAATTTTACAAAAGTCAGGTAAAAATATATTCATATTGCAATAAATTTATTATTCAAAATAATAAATATTGCATGAAAATAATGTGGAAAAACCTGATACTTCTTTACCATCGTTTCTAATTTGTTGAATATTGGTGTGTGTTTACTTTTTGAGAGGGAGAATGAATAATACAACACAGAAAACTTTGGTCGAATGTTCAGTATTCGTACAAGAGAATTTTCGCAATTAGTACAATCCAATTTACTATACTACTACTATACAATTTAGCGTTTATTAGTCGTATTAGACAATCCCCTACAGCTCAGGAACGGAGCTTCCAATTACGTTTGGGAAAAGTGGTATCTCTGATATGATATCAAGAATTATCTTAACAAACGGTAAAATATAAAAAATTGCTAAAACACAAATATATTTACACGTTCGAATTTTGTTTGTGTTAACGATTTGTTATAATAAAAACACGTTTAACGAAAAATTCATATAAGTTTAGTTTAATTATACAGGGTTATTCATTATTCCATTTCAGATAAAGTTAAATCAAACATATAAAGCTATGTTTGCGATGAAACTTTTATTTTATTGTAATGCTTGGACCTTGCAATTATGTACAAAATACAATGTCATTTAAATGACTGCCTCAGGATTGCTTAAAGCAGTCAATTCTTTTGACAATGACATCTCAATAATGTGCACCAAACAGTTACTTTTTCCACAATCACTTCTGGGTTCTCCGAGCCCCATATATGATAATGAGCTTCATCGCTTTCAACTATTTTTATGCGTTTTTCGGTTGTTAAATAAATAACATTTCAGATGGCAGGTTTTTAACAGCTAACAGCCTTGCAAGACCGGCGATTTTGAACCAACTAAATGGATAACCTTTTATTTAGGGCAATATTTCATTAAGGGATATTTTCAAAAATTTTTGGTGAAACAATGAACTCATTACATGATTATTATTTTGGAGATTGGATGCTCTTCCTCTAGTCACACACAGCGAATGTTTATTTTCGGTAATTTTGGAATTTTGGACAAAATATGGAACAAAACCACTTTATCCTAACCCCAGAAATGAGGTAATTTTCGGTTGAAGCTTCGTTTTGGGTATCCGGGGGTTTCCAAGTTTGTTCATATTTCCAAATCTTGGCGTTGCGATTCTGTCTTAATGACATTTTCTTACGTAGGTTCTCGCTAAAGAATTTAGATACGCATTTTTTCATCGTTTTATAATCGAGTAATTTCCTACTAAAAACAAAACTACTATGAAAAATTTTCTCGGCACTCTTTAATCATATCCTCAAAGTATGTTATTGATGTCCAAGGGGACTGAGGGTATATTTTGAAAAAGTTGTGGTCTTTCTCTTTTTTGTGTTACGTTAAGTTCTCAAAACGTAGCGTTTTAATGCACAGAGGTGTTATAAAATATTTTACATGTATCTTTTTTAAGGAACGCATTTACTAGATATTTAGCCAAGAGGGGCTTTTGCTGTTTTTTTTCTGTGATATTTTCACGTTTAAAATTTCTGTTTTCTTTTTCACTTTCTCCGTTTTTCTATGAGTGGGCCTTACTGTGATTGCCTTCGAAATAAGAATGAAGAACATTCTAGTGAACACGACCTGCCCTATTGGTACATTTTTTTCAATTTTGCAAAACTGATTTTATGCAGTCAAAGATCGTAACGTAGAAACACCGAATATATACTTAAGTCAATTTTTTAGGATTTTTGACTTGGACCGCTATCATGATTGTCCGCACATATATCTTAATCTCCATCAGAATCTGAATATATATATTCATTTCAGCGCATCCGCCTCTCCGTTCTTTTATTGAGGGAATCAACAAGGTCGAATCTCTTGAACTGGGAAATTTACAGTTGATTTTTTTACAACAAATTTTACAATTTACCAAAATAAAAAAAGATGAAAAATTACACAAACTTTAAATTTAGTCTTTTTCCTTTTTTTCATAAACATCTTACATTATTTTTGTCTTTTTTTGCTAAGTATGTTATTACAACTTATTTTAGCATATATAGGTAGAAAATCTAACAAGATATCTATAATGCCACTCAGCTCAATGGAAAACGATGAGACACCGTTAAGTTATTGCGGTGATGAAATAACGGATTAAAGAATTTTAAAATTCTATAAAAGCATATGGCTATCCTGACTAGTTTTCATGTTGATGCCATTGTTAGGTGTGGAATTCGGTCAAAACTTCACACAATGGAAGTGATTAAAAATCCACAAATAATTGAATTTTATGTAAAATTTGATTAACTCTATTTATCGGAAAAAAGAAATATTTCTTGTTTGAAGGTTTTTATTTGTTGTGCTAAGTAAAGCATGCTTTTCACTGCTTTTTACTAGTTTTAATATTCCTGTGCGTACAAGTAATTACAATTTGTTTTTATTTATAAAAAAGAAACACAACAAAAATTCTAAATTAGTAATGGACAGAAAATGTTCGATCTGAAACAAATTCGAGTATAATTCTTGACACATGTATGACTTCAAAAATAATGTTGTTGCACAGATTTTAGAATATTGTTCGGATATTCAAATATGTAATATTAACCAAATAAATAATTTGCTAGCCCAAAGTGGCATCCGGGAAGAGGGTCATATTTGTGCCCATAAAAGTCACTTTGGTTACGCTAGTAATAACAGCTTTTAGAATTGTATTCTAAAATAATTGGTATCTAAAAGCAAAAATGAACAAAAATGACTAGACAGTAATTGCACTATTCATAATTCTTATGAATTCGCGAATCAAATTATACATCTCATAATATGTCTTATCCAGTAAGAAATATGAATATGAATAAAGGTATTACTTTTTTAATGTTAACCCTTAAAATTCAATAAATATTAATGCACCTCAGTTAAGAGCACTTGATTTTTATTACAAAAGTTAGTTTTTTTCTGAATTTATTTTTAGCTGAGTTTAGATTTTTTCACGAAAATGTACAGGGTTGCCCATATTCGACGGACCCATCTGGCAACGCCATAACTTTTGACAGAGATGTCAGATCGCTTAATGACATACCGCGTTTGAAGCGTCAGTCCAAGCAAATTTTTACCATGGAACAATACACGCCACGCGAGCGCTCTGAAATAGTTGAAATTTACATTCAACAGAAGAAGTCAATTGTGAAAACTCAACGTGCTTTTAAAATATTAAAAAATGTGAAAAGTGCGCCTTCTAAGAACACCATTAAGCGTTTATACGAAAAATTTTCGACTGGTGAGGCTCTTCCTAATCCGCAGAGGCCAAATAAAAGTCGACCAAGGCGATCGGCCGAGAATATCGCTGCCGTATGAGCCAGTGTTGAGAGGTCCCCAAGAACATCCCAAAAACGCCGTTCTCAGCAGTTGGGCATGGCTCGGTCCACTTTACAACGGATTATTCGCGTTGATTTGCATTTGTTCCCGTACAAAATTCAATTGACGCAAAGATTGTTGCCTGCGGACAAGCCTCGTCGATTGGAATGGGCCCAACGAGTCATCGAAATGGCCGATGATGACGAGCAATTTTGGAACAAAATTATCATGTCCGATGAAGCCCATTTCACATTGAATGGGATCGTAAATAAGCAAAATTGCCGTATTTACGCCACTGGAAATCCTCAGGAGATTCAAGAATTGCCTCTTCATGACGAAAAAGTCACAGTTTGGTGCGGCGTTAGTGCGAAAACGGTCATTGGGCCGTTTTTCTTCCAAAACGAAAATGGCCATGCTGTTACCATCAACCAGGAGCGTTATCGCGACATGATGACCAATTTTGTGATGCCAATTATTCGTCGAAAGCGTATGAGGCAGTTCTGGTTTCAACAAGACGGCGCTCCACCGCACACAAGTCGCATAACAATCGATTTTCTGAAGAATTTGTTTCCGGGCCGTTTGATGTCGAAAAGTGGTGATTTGGACTGGCCACCGCGTTCGCCCGATTTGACGCCCGCTGACTTCTTCTTGTGGGGACATTTGAAGTCAAAGGTTTACGTTAACAAGCCAAGGACCGTAGAAGAGCTCAAATAGCCGCTATTCCGGCCGAAATGTTGGCGAAAACGATGGAAAATGCTGCAAAAAGGGCACAATACGCCATCAACGCCAGAGGCGGCCATTTGAGAGATATCATATTCAAAAATTGATGTAAACAAATCTACTTGGAACAAATTAAATGAATAAGATTGCCAACCGCCAAATTTTTATTTTTTTCTTTGATTTTTCTTTTAAAAACATGGGTCCGTCGAATATGGGCAACCCTGTAGTCTTTTTTGTAATCAAGTTCTGGCAAAATTGAAATTGTTTTTACATTAATTTTTTAAAGATTATCATAATTATTGGCGTACAAAATTTCCAACTCCAACCTTTAAATTAATAATGTTTTTTGACGAACAACAGAAATCAGTTAGGCGGAGCAAGTCATCACCGCATATAAAACTTTAACAATGTGAGAAGCTAGACTTGGGGAAAACTTTCAATATACTGAAATATCACGCAGTATATCGGAATATGGGATTTTACTGCTCAGTCAAAAAATTGCAAAAAATCGCATTAGTTGTATATTCTGACCATATTTGGTTCAACGGCGATTGTTTGACTGTACAAAAATCAAACTATATACAAAACAGCTGCGAAAGTCGCCTTATATTGCGCGAAAGAACGAAAATACCACAGAACTGGGAGCACTACTTAACGTCATTATACGTCATTTATTAAGTGTCCTATCCAAACAGTGGTTAAGCATGTTATGCAATTGCACAGAACATCTAAAAATACTTGCTGACCACCAAATTACCTTACAACTTCTGCTTCTCACGTCGTTTGGCGTCTACTAAAGTATAATTTTCTGGCCAACTGTTCTTCTTAATTCTTACAATAAAATTAAACTACAATTGTATAATAATACTGCTACCAATCAAATATTATTTAACTAATTTCCCATTTAATTTAAAGCAAACGTTCGTATACAGCTGCATTTTAATAATGGATTTGCTACAAATCCCTTTAGATCTTTTATATATGAATATTTTAAAAGGTTTTGGTAGAATTAATTTCATTTTCATTTCGCCTTTGGTTCAGCTAAACCACATGTGCTGCACGTGGAAATTCAGTTTTCATTATGGCCCCTTTTTCTAGGGAGAAGGGGGTACGTAATGAAACCTTAATACAAAAATAACGAAAGCGAACTAAGCTGCTTAACATATAGAAAAACTATGTGCTGCATGTAAATGAAAATATTATTAAACATAGGGAGGAAGAGGGAAATGGAAAATTTGAGAGTTGGACTTACAAATCCATGACTGGTTATGTGACCAATATAAGAATGCGATGACAAACTAAACTGTAACTGGACACAAGTAGGCTGTAATTCAGTTACATAAGCGCTTATGAACATCTTGCAAATGGCTAAGTTTAGTCTAAAAATATCTTCAATAAGTTGCAATGTATTTAAAATATAATTATCACATGTGTTATATAAAATACAGTTATCAGATGTAATTAATTGATACAAATTGGATATCATATGCTATTTATAGATCTATAGTTGGCTGAAGGAGCCAACTTCTCGAAAAGATCTTTACGATATTTTCAAATATGTAAAAGGTAGACTTTTCTTCTTTAAATTGTAAAAAAGTCGACTTTACGAGTTTTTCAAATATACGAAAAGTCAAATTATTGAAAATATCAATAGCACAGATACCGATTCAATTGCCCAGGTGTTAAACATTGCACAAAAATCGTTTTGTGCCATTTGAATAAGCCTGAATACATGGAAAAGCTCGATGTATGGTTAACCCATTTCTGAAGCGGATGGTGATTAGTTATGGATCCCAGATCGCAGTGAGCGGGCACAAACGGTGCCCAGTCCTGGATCGACAATCAGGAATGTTTTTCTATTTGTTTGGCGGGATTGGCAGGGAATCATTCATTATGAGCTACTTCCCAAGCGGATCTGCGACGTCAACAGTTGGACGGTCTGACTAAAATAATCGCTCATGAGCGGCCATTTTTGGCCAATAGGAGAGGCGACGTACATCACCAGAAGATCTAGAAGCTTGTTTGGCCGATTCCTATACATTCACCTCATAGTCCAAACTTAACACCAAATTGCTACCACCCCTTTCACGTTTATGGTGAATACTTTTTTGTAAAAAAAAATTTCCAAAAATTCTCACTTCTTGTCAGTAGGGTCGACCTTGTTTGCCTCTAAATGATTATAAGTATAAGTGATTATAAAGTGATTACAAAGTAAGAGCTTTACAAGATCAGCTCATCTAAGAAAAATGTTTGTATTAATATATAATATTTTTTCATCTATTTGTTTGCTACAAAAAGTACTGAGATGTGTAATCATTTATTTCATATTTCATTAAGGAAAGCCCATTTGTAATTGATTGAAATTATAATTTTGCAGTAAAACACTTTTAGTTCAATGTAATCTGAACTAAAGGTGTTCAACACACTAAATTTATGTAACAAAAATAACTACAAAGATAAAGTGTATAATTTTTGTAAAGAATTATTTTGCTAGAGTCCAAACCAGTTTGCATTTATGTGAAACAACAAATAAAAACGTTTTGATAAACGTTAAATGTTGCATAGATTAACATATTTACTTACATGAGGTAAATTTAATTTAATCGCTAATTAAGTCATTTTTATGAACTGAATGAGGAAACTAATTCATTTACTCCCTTGATTTCTATTTTCACAACGAACATATGAATATATGTATAACATTAAAGGAGAAGGGCAACATTAAATGTCAGTCATGTGAATGAACAAATTTCTGTCAGTCTTCCTATGCGTTTGCCCGTCCTTCTGTTTATTTGTATGACGGTGGAAACACTCGCGCAGTTGCGAGTTTTTCGCATAGCATGACTTAACCTTGATTGCTTGATGTCAACGAAGAAGCTATGAAAAAGTTTACAATTCGTTACCATATTGTTGATGAAAAGTTCATCAAAAGCGTACAGACGGGATGACGGCAATGCCGCAGCAGCAGAGGGTGTTTAACGAGTGAAGTACTTAATGAAGAAATAATTTCGTAAGAGGGTAAAACGTTGAGAAAGAATAAAAATATGTTTATGCTATATATTAAATAAATAATGCAGAACATAAGAAATCTGCTTTCCCTTGTTTTCGAATATTTCTACACGTTCGTAACAGTGAAACTCATTTTAAAAGGAAGATAAACGTCTCTAGGGAGTAATCAGCAAAATGCTTTACATTCTCAAACCTATCCGATAAAAAGGATACATGTGCAACATAATATCAAAGTATGTGCTTGTGAATGTCATATGTTTATCTCGAAATTCTACTTCTATTTCTACATAAATATATATTTAAAGTTTCATGGCCCAAAGCCAGTTTAATGATGTGGGTAAGGAGGGAATAACACATGAATGAATTTCGAAGAAATTTTCGAATTACATGGATTCATGGCAACCTGTTCGTAAACTTATGTTGTTCAAGAGCCAGTTAGTGTTCCGGAAATCACTTCTGAGCTGCATTCATGGATGTACCAGTGCATATGTGTTCCACACCTTGTTTAGAAAAGACATTTAAGTGATCAGCAAGCTTGTCGCTGATCGAAAACAATGTTCATTTCGAACGATACTGTAGCTTTATCTATTAATATGATACAAATCTTAACACAATTCTCGTATATTTAAGAACATTTACCAAGTTAATATTTGAATACTTTATTGTGACACATTTGTGGCAATACTTTGAAGTACTTTTGTTGAACATTTTTATTCTGGATAATAATTTGAGTCCCTGGCTTCCTGGCCCCCTGGTTATTTCCCAGGGAATTACTAGAACCCTTCGACGCACGAATTTCGCGTTTAAGGCAAGTATTTCATAGCCGACCAGCTGACCAGCCGATCAGTTAAAGCTAGCTTTCATACCAGCTCTGTTGCTTAAACAATGAGAACAAAAGTGGATAATACCGATAATAAAATATCCTAATTGCACAATATGGCAAAATTTCTACGAAAAATATGCACCGTGAACGCGATAAAATAAAACCGAAATGAACCATTTTCGATGGATATTGTTTTTGACTCAGAAAACTTGTATTTCTTAAAAACAATCAAATTTCAATAAAATGTTTGGAAGCAAAAACACTAATTTTGGTTAGACAACCCATGATTAATTTTCAATAAGGGTCGTTGGTGACTTGCCAAAGAAATATATAGCTTTAGGTGTAGAAATCATAAAATCAAGCTTGGACGGTCCATTTGAAAATAGGCCTATATAAAAACATGAGCCGATTCAAGACCAAATTTAGTAAATATAATCAAGTTGCAGTGAAAGTTGCAGCTTTTAAAAGTGATAAAATTAAGTCGAGACGATACATTTGCATGGCGGGCTACATCAAAACTCCGCTGTATGTATTCCATTTTCGATAGGGATCGTCTTTTATTCAACCAAATCATGAAAACAGTGGCCTTCACAAGCAATAAATGCAACATGAACCGACATGGCAAATTTTCAATAGGGATCGTCTTTGATTAACCCACATTCTACTAAATATAATCAAATTTTAATAAAAATTGTGTTTCAAAATGCGTCAAAGTCAAGTTTAGACGATCGAGTTTTATGGGTTTTATATCAAAATGTAGACCTGCATGATCCATTTTCCATGAAGGCTGAAAGGCCAAATCATGTGTGCTACAATAAGGTGGAATGACATGTGGAAGACAATAAAACTAAGCTTGAATAGCCTACTTGTATGGGGGTTATATCAATATAATTCATCTTTAACAGAAATCGTCTTCGACTCGACCAAAATGTGCATACACATCACATATGATTTAATTGTAATCGTAACTGTGGCTTTTAGAAGTGATGAAGCAGAACTTGAACGATCAGTTTGTATGGGAGCTGTAATGAAATATAGATCATTTTAATAAAATTCGGGCATATCTCAAACTAAATATTCAGGAGTGCGCGTATAAAGCGTTACCAATTGCAAATTCTGCATTTTTGTCAATTTTGATTTTTTTTTTTTTTTTTGAAAAATCTAATGATTTCTAGAGAGTTGTTTACGTGTACAGGGCAACAAAGCAGCGTTTAAAATACTTTCCCTATAGATTTGCTGATTTCTCTTTAAGCCCTGCTTCACGAAAACGATTGGAGAGCATCCTGTGGCAGTTACTGAGGGCCAAACGTCACTGATGCAAGCACTTATTTTCTCAAAGCATCTCATTGGCCTAAAATTGGACATCAGAAAAGAGCAACTTTTCAAGTTCGCCACAAATTTACGCTTTAACACCTTTGCTATTGCTAGGCGAACTGCGTTTTGTGCAGGTGTTCAATTTGAGAGTAGAGGGTATTTCGCAGAACTGTTATATAATAGCAGTTAATTTTTTAATATGCGACCTGTGCTACAAGCAGACACATTGAAATTCTTCGCCAATTGAATTTGTCGTGGGTTACGTTACATTCTGTCCTTTGCCTTTCAAACTCTTTCTCGCGATGTTGCTGTTTTTGGATGTCCACTTGCATGGAGTTTTTTGACGCTACCACTGTCATTATAATGCGTAATTGTATCCTACACAAATATTTTTTTCACACGTAGATGTCGGAGCTGGTAGACGTAGATGGCTGGTCGCGATTTATCATCCAAAGACAAAGTAATAACACTGCTGCGTTTAAATTTCATGTCGTCAACTTTTTGAAACTGCCACGTAAACCGATATGCTTTCATAGGTTTAAAAACAACATAATAGATGGCGTTTGTCGTTAGCTATTTGGGTACTACAGCAACATGAAGTTGGAATTTTATGGTATGAGTTTGAAATAAAGCGTTGTTAAGTTCCATTTTACTTCATATTTATAATTGATTGCATTACATTAATCGGCTAGGCACGGGTCGATAAACCCTTAATATGCGCGATTAAATTTAACAAGGCCATTTAGAAGATTCGTAAACGTCCTTAGAAATAAGCAATTTTATTTAAGCCACGTGCAGAGTGCAGGGTTTTGCACAATTCTTCTATTGTGTATCTTCATTCATCGTGTCGGTAATAATATTACATATTTCAGTATCCAGTAATATGCTAAATATTTCAATCGTCTTTATCGTTTATGAACATTCATTGTCTTGCAGCATTTCATCAAATTGTCTGTGTTGTTAGAGTGTGTCGTCAAAGACTCTAAAGAGAACATCAAAATATTATATCCACTTAACAAAGCATGTGTAGAGAGCGTGTCCTTCTGTCTGCAGATGTCTTGTCCTCAGTAATATTGCAATGTCAATGTTCCTTACATATGTATATACGTAATGCGAATATGTGTATGTAAGTACAAGCATATTTATCGTCATATCATATTACTGGACTTGTTGTAATACACTGTATAGGCGATACATTCATTGGTATACCCTGGTAAGTACATATAAGGCCATCTATGTACATATTTGAGTTTATTCAATTTCATTTGATGGGTACAAATATAGAATGCTTAGCTAACATTTTATGTGTTCTTTATCATGAAATCGATGTCATTTTCTGTGTATATATGTCATGTTACAATTACCAGTGTCATTTGGAAAAGTTTACTTTCTTTTAATAAATATATTTATACATGTGAGATAAAGTTGAGGATAACAAAGATTATCTTTGAATTTAGGAATTCATATGACAGTATTTGTATAGAGAAACTTGTTTCTAATGTCATTTTATATGCGAGTATGTTGTGCAAATTGCTTAACACAAAATTTGCGTGGAAATTAACAAGAATGAAATTGGTACTACATTATCAAGACAACGTACATTGATTGGATTCTTTGGCGAAGGTTGAAGAAATATCAACTAAACTAAATCGTTGGCTAGCAGTACAAAGCATACGATTTATTTATATGATTTATTAACAAATAAATTGAAAGACAGTCTCTTTTTTTAAATGTTCTACAAAATACACTTTTCTTACTATGATTTTTTTCACGTTTCGATAATTTTTTTGATTAGATATTATTTTATTTTTGGCTTAATCAGCAAATACAACTTCCGTCTGAGCATACAAAATTTGATTTTATTCGGTTGAAATATTATAAAATTTACAATATTTGGTACAACATATAACAATAGAGTATGTAAGAGCATGGAATCAGATTTCCATTTCACAATTGTCTGCAGGATTGGTAAGAATACTTCATTGTCCTCAAATGCCGCGAGATGTTTTTCGTCAGTTTAGGGTGTGTCAGAGCGGTCCCACTTAGTCTGATAAAATCATAATGCTGATCTAAAACTTGAGGGAACTTATAAGAGGTGCTCTTTAACAATTTAATCCAATCCAATTTTATTGCCACATTCGCCTAGTATAACCACAGCTACAGGGTGTCCCAAAATAGCTTCATATTTGTTCACTTTTGTGCGTGAACGCAACGGATCGACAAGTAAAATGTCAATCGCAGCCCAGATGTTGAGAATTCAGCAACTGTAAAGTGTTAATTAAAAAAAAAAAAAAAAAAAAAAATACTCTGATTCGGCAATTACAGATTCTGTAATATTTGAGATTTTCATCATTTAAATAATGCATCATTCATCTCTCTTATTCGAAAATGTGTCAACAAAGAGACGATATACAACACCAAAACAATTAGAAAGCGAGTGACCAAAGCCATCAAACGCGGAAAGTGTTAAATATGCATGGGCCGTATTCGTTGTATCGTATTTTATACAAAAATCTAAAGCTGCACGCCTACAAATTTTAATATATTTTAATAGGCTTGGCTTCGTAAATCAGGCAATTGAGCGCTCTTCAGCATCTTGTTTTCGGATGAAACTCGTTTTCATTTCAAGAGGCACGTAAGTGAGCAGAAATACCATTATTGGAGAGCAAACAGAGCGAAACGCAGTAATCAGAAACCCCTTCATTCGCCTAAGCAGAACAGTTAAACTAGCTATAACTGAAGAATATGATTCCATCAGGACAGAGTGATGACACTTGTCCAATACGACCCTGCTATGGCTCCGTGAAATTTTTCCTGTCAAATTGATCTCCAGTAGGTGACATAAATTCGACTCCAAGCAGTCTACCGACTTCTAATCGAGCAGTTATAAAAAGTTATTCTGATTTTTTAAATGAGAGCGGCAAACGCAAGGGTTTACATTTGGACAATATTAATTTCAGAAAATAAATTTCCTAAATGTGTACTCTAATACGTAGTGAATATTTTTTCGATAAACCGATTATATTTTTTATATAAAATATAAAAATGTATATAAAAATATATATAGTATATATAATATACATTTTCTTTTGAGGCACTTTGTATTACCTATATATCTCTCTGGACGTGAGCTTTGGATATGCTTATATTAGCGTTACGTCCAAAGACCATTTTCCCCACTACTCATTCTTTAAGTTAATAAAAATGAAATATTTTTTACAAGGGTTGCATGCTTTTAAGGTTTACTGTATTTTATCCTTAAACAAACTTCCACTTATTGAATTGGTTTAATTTACTTATATATACTTTTATCGGTCATATTTGGCTCAGTTTTATGTAGCTTTGACGCTTGACTTAATAACATTGATTTTTATCAAATTGATATGAATCATTTGCGGTGATTTCCAAATAGACTTTCTAATATATTTACATTTACGTTTAAGTGGCATTACAGTCTTTGTTTAAGCGAACCTACGCATTTGGGGCATTTAAATTTGCAAATATACGAGTATGCCATTTAAAATCGTTCAACTTAATAATAATAGCAGATTGTATCTAATTACATTGTGGTCAGCACATGAACTGAAGACGCTGATATAGCCTGCAAGTGTAAAGAATTTTTTGCATTAATTCGAACCCAGTTGGTGCGTTTGCCACAATTGTGGTTTATGTGTGGTTCATTTAATTTTTTCATCGCCAAAATCACTTTAATACTGCTCGTTAAGAAAGGCAGATATTCGCGGTTTTAAATACTTATTACACAAATGCTGGAGACTTATAAATATATATTTAACCAAAGGATCCTGTGGCTGCCAAGAGATGATTGCTTAAGCGTGGTTGATTTAGGAAAAGTAATATAATTATTATAAATTATGTCTTCCCTTTATTTGCTACTTTCATAAAAGCCGAGACATATTTGCAGGTAATATTTGTGTTGTACTTGATTTTACAGTATAGCTATTACAGTTTTGTATTATAGAGTCACTTGAAATGTTCGCCCGGTAAAGATTGTCGTTGGTTCGATTTCATTGTAAAGATGGACACCGGAAAACGGACAAATTTTCTTACTTTACAGTTTTCCTGTTCTGAAACCACTTGCTTAAGGCTGCATATAAAAACACGAGCTAACGAAAAGAAGACTTAAGTAAACGAATTTGCGTCTGCGGATCCCTTCTGAATCACAATAAAATGGTTTCATTTCTGAAACGGATATTGGCTGATTAAAAGTTACAATAACGTCAGGTCACTTCTTAATTGGGGAAAATAGTGATGCCGAATTCATTTCAATATTACGTGTCTTTACTACAAAAAGACATTTGAACTTATCTATTTTATTATCTTTCGCTTGATGGTGAAAGTGTACAATCGAGATAAGCATTTAGAGGATATGATATTTTAAGCAATACCAATTTTTATTAGAGAAACTTTTCCACTGCCAAACACTATTGATTTCTTCCTGGCTAGAACCAAAAATATGTCAAAATTTAAACAATAATAGAAGTTCCTTTTTTGACAAAAAAATTTGGAAGTGCTATTATATAGAAAATCTGGCATAAGAAATTCTTCACCAAGTCATTCAAAATTCTGGAAACCAACACTTATTAACGTTTACGTATTGCCACACAAAAATCCTTCAAATATACCAATGACCACTGGGAATTATTAAACTTTTTGAGAATACGATATCATATGATGCTGTACTGTATAATATATTAATATAATATGATAGACTTTATACGCTCTAATATATTCCAAAATATTATCGTTATTTACACAGAAAGATAACCCTTTTCAACCTATTCGTGGTATCAGGCTTGTTATATCAGAATTGCAACAAAAATACCCCAAAAACAGGCAGATTTCAAGAAACTCTACACTTTGGGGCCTCTCAAGTCGTTATAATGACTTATTTTTTGTGACGTTATAGTGATCACGATCAATATCGACAGATTTGGATAATTTAAAGCAATGCTTTCAAACTACAATTGAGGTAACTCCAATTGCAATCCTCCAGAAAGTAATTTGAATACAATTATTTTTAAATGCCATGACTTAACTTACAGATATTTTAAAGGAAAAGAAAAATAATTTATGTATCAAAACAAAAAACTCGTTTGAGTTTCTTAATACGTTAACATACTTTAGCCACCCAACAACTGATCATGGCCGACATATAAATAGTTTAGATAAAAATTAAGTTTTGAAAGCTCAGAGTCTGCATCTCATTTATTAGTTATGTTGCGTAAAACAACACATTTGATTCTTCAATAAAGTTTTCAAACATCTTATAATCACCGATTGAAGTGCTGAGAATTTCTAAAAACTGGGGTTTTGCTTATTCTATGGCCTGTTTCCCTTGCCCACAAAATTATAGGGTTTGCTTGGAAACGAAAGTCTTGAAATCTATCGTATAAACGAATTTTATATTATATTAAAGCTAAGGCTAAAGTTCACACCGACAGTCATATAAAGAACAATTTGGCGTGTAAAGGTCTCCTAATAAATTAATTAATTCTGCAAGGATGAGAATGCATAAATGAATACATATCGTAACACGAATGATACAGAAACTACAAAATTTGTTTCCGACTATTTGTGGTAAGTTAAGAAGTAGCTTCCATAAAGGCAAGAAATTATCCATTTGTTTTTTTATACACTATAAAAGTTTCTACCTAATTGTCCATGGTTTTCCGTATATGCAAAGTGTATACTAAAGCAAGCTGAGAATTTTTAAGTTTAGCCCTTTTCCTACGAATTTTACACATTTAATGGCGTTGTTACTAAATAAACACTTATCATAAATTTTCTTTTCCTTCAGTGTCCCGAGCTCCCCCCAGCAAACAATTTCTACTGTATTAATTTAGGGTTACTTAAGAGATTTCAGCTCCCAAACTTTAACCATCTACAAAGATTTATTTGCTTTCGTTTTCGACAGTTGCTATCGCATCATCAAGAATGGTTGTCATAGTTTGTATTGGCAAAAAAAAAAAAAAAAAACAACATTTGTGGGTTTCTCAAAAACTAAATTGATGCTTTACTTACAAATTGTTAAAGTTATTCGTATTTACACAATAAGGAGCGACAACGATGATATGTTACTGAGTAGAAAGTTCTAGTCATTCATATTTGCTGTGAACAGTTTCTAAGGATGTTGTTGAAGAATTTTCTATTAGTTAAGCAATTTCTTCGAGTGTGTTTCGGTATAGCTAAATCATGTTAATGGCTTTTCCTTGTTAATCATTAAGTTTTTATTTTGGAATTGTTGTGGCTGAGGCGGAGATATAATAATTAGTATTCATATGTTTCTATAACTTTGGATAAGTTTACGTAATACAGTGGTTTTGAAAGCAAGTTAAATGCCGGGTTAACAATTTCTCGGTTTCAAAAGTAAAGTTAAATAAAACACACATAAAGCTATGATTTCAATGAAACTTTTATTTCATTATAATGCTTGGTCTTTGCCACTATGTACGTATGTATTTATACTACCGCCTCTGGATTTGTTGCAGCAGTGCATTCTTTTGGTGTAATTTTCGTCCACTTTTTCGCACATTTCGGATGGTATTTCGGCGATAACTTCACGAATATTGGTTTTCAAATGCTCCAACGTTTATGAATTATCCGCATAAACATGGTCTTTGACGTAGCTCCACAAAAAAAGTCTAACGGCGTCAAATTGCATGACCTTGATGGCTAACTGACGTCGCCAAAACGCTAGAACTTACTGTTCCTGGAAACTTTACATGCAATAAAGCCAAATTTGGTCGTGTTGTGTGGCCCATGGCACCGTCTTGTTGATACCATATATCGTCCAGTTCATAATATTCAATTTCAGGCAAAGAAAAAGCGGTTATCATAAGGCCTCTGCATAGAAATTTGGATTACATGCCACGCTTTCATTAATAAAAGCGATATTTTCGGCAGTGCGCACATTGTGATGACGCATAGGCCTGACCACATCTGTAACGCTTCCAGTCTGTTTCTCGATTATGACGACCATAATCATCCCGTAATGTAACAAATATGCCCACGTTTGAACCACTATTTTTGTAGTAAGTTTTAACTATTTTTACGTGTTTTTCGGTTGTTAAACGGTCCATGTTCGGTAACGGTCCGTGTCCGGCAAACCTTTCACTAAATAAATGACACTTCAGATGGCAGATAATTATAAGCTGGCAAGCTTGCCAGATCGGCGGGTTTAAAACCACTAAACTGACTAACCTTGTTCTAACTAATTGTGGCTTGAATTTAACTAGTGCGGTTGAGATTTCCAGTAAAAAATAAGTTCCTTATTCGTAATAATTTATTAAATATTTGAAAATCGTGTTTGACATGAAAATTCGTTTCATGAACTTTTAGTAAATATTTGTGAATATGACCCTATATATTTACCTTTGTGATAACTTGAGATTTATTACCCTACTTGTTTATGTGTTATAATGCCATTTTATTAATTTTGCCTTCACCCGAAAGAACCCAGGTACTATTTAAAACGGGAAAGATATAATGCCTAAAAGAAAGCATAAAGTGTACCTTTTCAAAGATGTCCCTCTGTTTAACTGGCTGGTAGACACAATAATTTTTACGAAACTTCATAAAACTTGGCGTAGCCAAATATTTTGCATACCGGAGTCGGCGAATCGACTATGTCACTTTTCCGAAATTAAATTTTTTTTCTGCAAGTTCGCGTACTGCAGTAAACTATGTTTTTATCCATTAACTTGCTCTGTAATGCTTGATAAAATTTCAAAGAATCGAGCAAATAATCACGCCCATTCTACTACCTCTCATACAAACAAACAAATTCGACCCAGGTATTCTTGCCTTCATCTGTTTCATTATTTTGCACTGAATTCAGTTAAATTCGATACAAGTTAGTACCAGTTGAAACAGAATCTCCGAGTAAAATTGAACAGCATTATCGAACTGCTTCTAGTACTTAGTAAGTTTGCTGATTTTATGAAATATAATCGGACCTCCTCTAAATTAGAAAAAAATCGATCAAGTAACCACGCCATTTCTGGTACCTCCCACATAATCCGTATAATCTTAGCTTTATATCTTTCAAGCAGTCACGCTGAATTTAGGTAAATTTGGCAATCAGTTTGCATTTGAATATTCTGTGAAGGAAAATGGATTGCAATTTAATTTTCTGACTTAAATGTTTGTCAGTTTTATCTTGTACATCACATGCAACATATTTTCCTAGATTAATATATTTGTTTTCATTTGCATTAAATTCAGTATAATCTTGCGCGCATCAGGCATTCGGTAAACTTGGTTTTGCGAATGAAAATTGATGGCTTTACTTCATATTCAAATTAGACGACTCGTTAAAAATCAGTGGTTTTCCCATTTTTAAAGGGGAAAAGATAATTATAAAACGAAAGTTCAGTAAGTTTTACTTTTGTGGTGTGTATTAATTCATAGAATTTGTTAATAAGAATCTGGCTTCTTAGCGCGATCCTCTTGGCATTCCGCACACTTTTGCACCAAAGCAACTGGATGCTGACTGAAAGTACATGTAAGTCAGTCTACCTGAAATTGAAATTTCTAAACTAATTTTTATTTTAAATTTCCGCCAAAAACTGTTGACTGGTTCAGAGGAAGTCATATTTTTGACTAAACGTTATTGTATAATATTTAAAGTTTTTTTCCAGTAAAAATGTTGTGGATTTCCATCTGCAAATTTATGTGCTTACAAAGAAAAACGACTTTAATTTTGATTTCAGTTATTACGTGTTTCTCAAAGAATTGCTATTATGGAAATTTGTAATAAGTTTTAAAACATATGGAATTTTAAAAACACGTTTAGAAGACAACATGCGTCTGAGAGAGATAGGCAAGAATTAAAGAGAACATGCTCTCACTTCCGTCAATATTTTAAGAAATGACGTATTTTTTTAAACATCGCTTTTCTGAAAAATTGCTATAACTCGTAAACCATACTGAATTTTTGAAAGGGGATTGGATTAAAAAATGGGTCTAAATAAGGATAACAATAATAACAAATAAAGTGGATCTTATCCTAACTGCACTTAAGTCGTTGTTTTCTTGGAAATGTATTGGAAAAAATTGTACTTTTCTAAACTTTTCTAACATTGCTACCATTTATCTGTTAAGTAAATTCAGTTTACGGTGGTAATTGATATACATGGAAAAGAACCATTCCAAATTTATACAAATCAATTCGGAATGACTTTATTGAAAAACACTACAAAGGGTTTTAAGGGTAAGTCAAAATAATATATACGATAGTAGAACTCTATTGACATTTCCTCTCTACTACAAATAGTCCCCGATATTAAGGATTGCATTTTTGTCGCCTGTCCCAATGTACGATTTTTATCTTTCTTTAAGTTCAAACACACAATCTATGCACACAATCTACGTTTTTCGAGAACCAAAGAATCCCTTTAGGCTCTGTGTAGCTTCAACAGGATGGTGGAACTGCAGTGAAAATAACCTGATAACCTGATTTCAAGAAACTCCACATTGCATTGATCCCTAAGATTTCTTGACGTTACTGCACCTTATTTTTTATTAAGAAATTATTGCAAACAGGAAGTTTGTGAAGCAAAACCAAAACATTTGGATGATTTAAAACAATGATTTTGAACTATAATTTAGGTAATTTCAGCTACAATACTGCAGACGGAGTTTTACACTTGCGTTACCAATAATGGAGACCATTTAAATTGAATTTTTATGTTAAAACCATGTATAAATATGTAATATTTGTTATTTTTGAAATTACTAGTGAAGATAAATTTTATATGAATTGAAAAAAAGTTAGTGTAGCCACATGTAGCAGCCATCCTTTATCTCATTTGGTTAGATTTGGAATAGTGCAAGTTACGCTAATTCGTTACTGGGTATTTGTTGTCCTATATTGGTGCAATCCAGCATCAAAGTTTAAGGCTGCGCATTAAAACCACTGTGAACACAATCGATTTATCGGAAAAGGATGTGTGGGTCGGTTCACTGATGCGTGACGCAATCGGCTGCGTCGTAGTTTCTCTAGTTCTTGTTATTAGTAATGACAAGTACCTTTTTAAACTAATTAAAATTTACGTATTTTCTTTTTAGCTGATACTACATTCTAAGTGCGAACAAGTGTAAGAGCAGAGGGAAATTCTATAGCAATTCTATATCAATATTTCTCTATGTATTTACAACTGTGTACATAAGCACGTATAGTAATTGTCTATAAATGTTGTGGCTGTACAAAATTAATTAGTATTGAAAGATGCAATAAATTATTTAATGGAATATTTTGCACATTCATTAAAAGCATTTTAAAACATACTTTCTTGGCATATTTTCACACGTTCGCAGACAAATAAATCAGATATTTTTATTACGGCATCTGTGTTTGTGTATGGCTTTACTTGTAGGTCCTTAGAAAATGCTTCAAATGTCACTTTGGAATAAAACTGTGATGAAGGATTTTCACAAGAACTGTGCGGGAATTTCATTGAAATGTGTTAAGATTGTACGGTATTTGATTTCTAGGAATTTATACAAAGGGAGAAAAAAGGGAAACAACTTAAGTGATGAGTCAATATTCACAAATATCAATACATTTCTAGGGTATTTTATGTTGAAAGCATACAATTTTTAATCATTTTCAATAGTTCAACTTAAAATTAAACGAAACATTACACATTTAAGATTATATACATACACAATACATTAAATTTCCAAATATCACAATAAGTTTAAATTAATAATTTACAGAAAACTTCAAATGCTATATAACAACTTCAAAATTTTATATAAAGGATGTTTTAAGAGCCCGCTTATAATTAATCAAGTGACTCACGATCATCTTATTCGGCCTGTGTAAAATAAGAAATTTGTATAAAACGAAACATCAATTATATGATTGTTATAACTGATCAACTTTGAGAGATATTAGCAGCACAATATATTGATATTCGAGCCACCAAAAATAATGTCTACGTAGCACAAAGATGGGAAAAACGCCGTATGTACAAATTTATGTATTTAGCCTATATCCTCGCATTTTGTGAAAGAATTTGTACAAGGTCATGAGTATCAAAGTTTCAATTAATAGAAGATATTTTTGGGGAATTTAGTTTCAATATCGGGAAATCCAAGGAATCCGATGATTTATAACTTGGTCCCCAATATCACATAATTTGATACCATTTGGTTGTTTTGTGTAGGGATGTGGGAGGACAACAAATTTATAAAGAAAATCTACAATCCAGAGCACCGTTAAAAAATTACTGAACTGGAAAAAAAGTGAAAGGATTGAAATTTCTAAATGTTCTACATATTGCAGCTTAGGCATTTATTAATAGTTATAATATAATATAATATAATATATATAATTTAATATAATTATCGGTCGAACATAACTCCTCGGTTCTATTTTTATAATAATATTTGTTTCATTTTGAATTAAAATCCCATATACTGAGTAATCTTTATAATATTATCAGTCGACCCGCTGTGCGCTGTAATGCTGCAGTTGTATACACACCCTTCTACTCAAAATTTAACATAGATTAATCTATCAATAGCACGACTTTTTGCAAAACCTTTTCCTGATCTTATCTGGTTCGGTGGATAAGTTAGTATTATTAAAATTTTGTGAATTTCGTTTCGTAGTGTCTCATTTTTTCTTTTTCAATACCATATATTAAAGCTTTCATATATTTATACGCCGGTTGGCGCACGAATCTTGCAACTGTCAACTGCCAATTGGGACCGCTATGTTGAAGATGTTGAAGGAGTTTTTGTATACCTAAAACTGTGCGGAAGACGTACTCGGTTCAACAGCATTTGGTTCCAGTAGAATGGAGCAGAGCTCCAACGAAAAATCCATCAAACTAATTAATATTCAGAAACTCCACTTTCCGCTGAACTCCCATGGCCAACTGACCTAACTGCACTAGACTTTTTTTTGTGGCATTACGTCAAACCAGAGGTGTACAAAACGAAACCAAGGAATTTGACTGAATTGATAATTGAGGCGATTCCTCAATGAATAATTTTCTGATCAGGTGCCGCATATGCGTGTGTGATCATGGATGCCATTCACGGTCTATGATCTTCAAAACCAATTAGTTATAATATATAAAATTAAATCTATACAATAAAAAGAAAAAAAAATGAATGAAATATATTGTTTAAAAAAAAATTATTTGAATTTCTTATTGTGCACAACTGCTGCTCTGGCCTGTACTTATCTCTAATAGCTTAAGAGATATGGTCGTTTAAGTCTTTGTGCAGTATGGGTGAAGCCACATGTTGTTTTGCAATAGAAATATCAACTCCCGCATTCAAACCTTTAATAGTTCATGATGTATAATTATTTAAACCTCCACGTGTTATGTAGGCGGTGTCACTTCCCTTTTTATAACATTAATCTAATATAGCTTATAATAATTTCGTAACTGACAGCCACTCATTATTTAATTTTTATGACGTTCGATCACTAAAATTGACCATTTTAATGGGTTATTAAGGTGGGAGTGACGCCACTAAGTTTTTGGTGACATATATTTCACTCGGTTCCTAATATTATCTGTATACCGCCAAACCTCTTTGCTTAATCTATTACTAATGAAGCATATGAAAAGTTGTTGATTGATAGCAATTTACTGTTACATTTTTATAACGATCCGTCAGTTACTTTGGTTGGTAAAATGATTTTTCTAAAATAGGTGTGGTACCGCCTACTTTTTATTCAGACACATTTCTTCGAACATCAACGATGTATAAGCCAAATTGGATCTGTATGCCTGCAATAATTCATGAGATACGGTCTCTCAATATGTTAAGTTATGTGGGCTGTACCACCCCTATTTTCCAATATTAGTAACATACCCTTAAAGTTTTGTAACGACCGATTGGTTTCCTTCTCTACCATAAGAGAATTTAAAACATATTTATATTTCATTTTATGCTAGTAGCGTTCGTACCAAATATCTTCTTCATACCCCTAATAATTCGTTACATGACCGTTTTTATTTGTGTGGGCGATGCTACGCCCCTTTATCTAATTAAGATCTAATATAGTCTATATCAAAATTTTATGACAATCGGTTCATTAGTTTAGACACCTATTCGGAACAAGGATACAGACAAATATACTAACATTTAATTTTATACCAATAAATTGCGTTTTGAGTATATGTATTCATATAGATAAGTCGAATGTATTAAAGCTGAAATTGAAAAAAAGCTGTGGCAGATCAGGTTATCACCCATAAAAAGCTTTACAGCATTCTAAATATGTGGTATATTTGTTTTTTGAGCTATTTAATTTGATCTTGTCCTCGATTTTTACTGATTCCCCTTGAAGGCTTGAGTTTGCTTTTGCAATATTTTGCCGTTTTTGCCAAAAGATGTCGGCATATACATCATAGACAAGTAAAGTATGAATTCAACCACATTTGTGTCTTTCTCATCACCATTTCCACAAGAATACTGCTGGTGGCAATTAATTTATATACCTTTACATCCAGAAGGAGGTGCCGAAGATACCAAGTATCTTTTGACCAAATGTTCATTATTTTCATTCACTTCTTCGTCAGTTGAGCTGAATGGCTGGTAGGAACGACAACTGTCGCAAATCTTAATGCAACGTCTTAAAACTTGGTACAGCCTAATATTTTGGCAGATCGTAAATCATCTCAACCCTTCTGGTGCCTTCTACAAAAGTTGAAAATTTTATCATTTTAACATTTAATCCCAATTCGGGGACCTACATTAGTGCTCATTATTTGTAGTTCAAAATCTTTGCAATAACTGAAAAAATTGTTTGGGTATTCATCCTATACCAATAATCGATTTAGCCTATATATTCATAGGTATATAAATCAATCAAATTCGGTGCACATTATGGGTGACTACGGCGGTGTTCGCAATGCCCCTTCTGGCACCTCCCATACAGGTTGCTGGATTTTCTGATATTAAATGAAAATCGATCAAATAACCACACCTGACATAAATAACTAACTTAACTTAACTACATATATACTCATGATAGCTTCATATGTTTCAAGGACTTGCATTAAATTCAGCCAAATTTGACACACGCCATGCGTTTAATAAACTTACTTTTGAGAATAATAATGATGGATATCGAGGTCATTCGGATATCCTCCACACAAATTGACCAATTCAGCGTAATTAAAAATTTCCGCTACAAAAATTAACTGAAAAGTTTGGTAAAATGTGAAAAAATCGGCCACCTTTCTAATACCTTCCACACAAATTATCTAAAAAAACCCATAAACTACTGCATTCATATCTTTTATTCAATTGCACTAAATTCAAAATTGCTCATTGATTCAGAGCATTTGCTAATAAGCACCGAGCGATTTACTACGAACATTCCGGCACTCCGCTTAATTTTTCACTAAGGCAAAAGGATTTTGTATGAAGGAAATCTCTGTATAGGTCTTGATTGATTCCAACATATGACCCGATTTAACTCAAAATGCCAATGAGTTAATTGTATTTTAGAAAATACTAACTTCTCCAAAATGTATTGTGTATCTGAATCTTGATCATAAGCATTTATAGAAAACGCCGTAATTTGGGGCAATACTCATTAAATCAGCAAATCTTTTAGATATCTATATCGCATATATTTTTATTATGAGCAGGCCTAAGTAATTTAAATGTATTTGCAATTTTTGCATTACTTGTTTGTGAATGGTAATTGTGTAATTGTTGTTAACATCCTCAGTTTCAGGAATTTCATTCATATACAAATTCAACCACATACACATGATATGCATAAACAAAGCACGCCTTCCCCTTCTTGCTAATAAGGATGCATAGATCCCTTACGGATCTGCAGGTAGTCTAATATGTGAATTTACAATCACTGCTGCCGCCATTACTGTTCCCGAAAGTTTAATATGAAATACGAACAGCTTTCGCTTGGAATTGGTAAACTTTAAAATATATAGAACTGGCTACATTAACTAACAAATTACAGCCGTTCAATATATTTCTTCAAAATTAGGCTTTGAACTTTCTCTTATTTAGAAGTAAACATACAAAGCCTGAAAACAGGAGAAATGCCAGAAGATGCACCCAAATAGATTCTTATATAGTTTACGGTAAAGTTCATAAAGATCTACACAAGTTTTAATTTAAGTTTATAAGTTTTGACTTTAGTATCAAAACTACTTTCATGAAAGCACAATTTTTATTCGCTTTAAATTATTTGATAAAATAATTTTAAACTACTACCACATAACAATTTATATTATCCTTGCACTCATTCTCTCTCTCATTTGCACATAAATTCTCAACAATATGGAAAATTGGAAGAAGGAGGAATGCAAAAGCTATAAAATAAAAATTATTCTCCATGGTATTTTCCACAAGTAAAGAAACCAGATTGTACCAAATGAAATTCATTCAGTGCATCCTTAAATGCACACAAGATGTTCTTAACACAGCACTATTAGTACAACAACAGAAGGCTACCCAGGAGCAGGACAGCCTTTACACACCAGACCATAGGAAAATTTCCCTCTTTAATAAAATTAATATAAAAAATATGCATACGTACTGCGAGAAGGCGTAAAATAAAAACTAGTTCACAGTCAGGCACACCAAGAAACGCAAGGAAGAGGAAAACAATAAAGTACCGAACAAGTCCTTAAGATTTTTGTGGCCGATTGATTCGTTATGCTCGATTAGAGATGCAATTATTTCAATAATCATTGTAGGAGTACAATTATGACTGAATTGTGTACCTTTAGTTGCAGTTGAATGCGAGAGGAAAGCTGATGGTTAAGAAATTGTATTAAAGTATGCGATTATAATTAAACATGCTAACGAGTTTAATAATAATGCTTGCATTATTTAGATATTTTAATCCGGTATTAACTTAAGGATTATTAAAACCAGCAAATTGTGCATTGTATGGGGCGTGTCAATTTAGTCAAATACATTCTAGGGAATTGGCCAATAAAACACAAAATACTTATTATTCTTTCAAATTTATCTTTTATCCTTCGAAGTAGACCCCTTCCGAAAAAATTCATCTATGCTATATGCATTTTTCAAACACAATTTCGGGATAAGACTTCAGTTATAGCCACCAATTCTCTTTTATGCCATCTATCCACACAACATGATTGGTAATTTAAGTTTTGGGAAAAAGTTAACTGGAAACATATCAAATGAATACGGTATTCGGCTCGATGATATTTGTTGAGATTTTGGTCAAAAATACATTCACTATGCTCCCTTTATAAAATTATGCCTCATCGAGGTGCATTCATTCATTCATTGTGCCTCATCGCGGTGATTTTTCTTCCCACAAATCTAATGCTCAGGAACCACTCATTGCTTAACGTCTTATCCTCTGGTAAGAATTTCTAGTACACAATACTGTAATAAAGAAAAATAAATAAAGAAAACAGCCAAAATAATTTGAGTTTTTATCGGATCTGATGTATTTTTTTCGGTTTTGACCCAATTGGATGGCGCCATTCCGATGCTTGTTGACTTTTTTGGATAACGTCCTTTGTGAATGTGAAGCGGGAATTGATTTATTCCAGCATATGTTCAGCGATCTCTACATTATTGAGTTTTTTAAGAAAATTCAGGTCTTTCGAAATGAGTCGAGCGGCAATGTGTTTTACACTCAAACAAAAGTATTAAATAGCAGGAATTGATTCATGGAACGTGGAGTCCACGGGGATTTAACGTGAGTCTCGCCGTGAAGGCCCACACTGGGCATATAACAATGCGATTGCCAACGCCCCTCTGGGTTAGCCAAGTTACACTTCGATCTAGGAATAGGGGCTGACAATTTTGGTACTACCGCAATTGTCAGCCCTTTCTTCAAGCCAGAAGATACCAAACTGATTATGCTAGTATGGAACATAATTCCCATGCGCGGAGGTGAGACCTATCTTACCACCTCTGCTACTCTATGGGTCTGTAGCACCTGGTTGCAATGTAATTCCACATTCGAGCAAAAAGTCTCTACCAGCTAATTTCATATTCGTGGAACACAGAAAGTATAGGGACTATCTCCCTTAAAAATAAGTGGCGCCATTTTCCTCACTTTGTCGATGTTAATTTCAGTTGAAGACGTTGATGGCCGATGCGTGACAAATCTTCCACCATATCTTGACCGCTTTCGGATTTACTGTACCACTCACATGCTCGTGCATTTGGCAAAATCGATTCATTATAGGCCTTTTGTAACATTTTCAGTGATTCGATACATGAAATTCCATTTGCAATACAAAATCAGTGACAAATTGTATATTCCAAATATTTATCCATTGTAAAAATTGCAAAACGCACTTGAAATGAATTGATAAAATTTAGCACTGTAAACAAAATAATTGACAGATCGCGCTCAAATCGACATCAGTATAGAGGACAGTTGCGCTAACTTAGTGGAAAAAAAAAGAATTTTGACAACCCCTTTTTAGCGAGCTTTTTTAATTTGTAATTCCCAGTACTTTTTGACTGAATATGTGAAACAATGATAGCTGAAACCTGATATCAATTTGCTAATTATAGCACTGACTACTTTTTTAATCAAGTAAACAAATGTGATAAACTGTGCAGTAAATGCATAAATGCAGGCATTGTTACCCTCTGTAGTATAATTATGATAACAGTTATATAATTATTTCGAGATAAAATCATGTTTTCCCCTCCAATTTCACCGAGTACACTTAATGTATTCAATAGCACAATTTTGTATTATAATATATTAATTATGTTTTTATTTCTCACCATTATCTTATGTTTTCACAATTTTTTCTAATTTTCGTGCTTTAATTTTTCGGCTTTGTTTTTCGGCACATATAAAAATGAGATCCGACTGTTTGTTACAAAGTTTGTTTAAGAATTTGTTTATCTTGTTACATTCATAGTAGCTTTCAAGATGCCATCACAGGATATGATTTTGATGCGGTTGGCTTATGTTGTTGAATGCTTTAGCGCTTGTTGTCCTTGGTGCCGTTACATTCATGGCAAATCTTATAAATTTTAATTAATATCATATCTCATCTTTAACAATTTACAACTCTTTTCAGTCAGTTAAGGCGTAAAGCAATGACAACGACAAATGTGAAGCTAAAACTTTTTTATTTACATTTTATTAGGGCAAAATAAATCCCACATTCATCTCTTCATTCCTATGCGTCTCGGCATAAGTAATTACAAGGTTTGTTGAGAAAGTGAATGAATCAAAGTTTTTGTTTAAACATGCACTTAGTCCTACGTACGAATGTATATTAATATGCTTACAAACCAAAACGAGAGTTAAGGGCCTTGCTAAATATTCTACATTAGTCCGTACACAAACTTGAGGGAAATAAAGCCTTTCGTGGAAACGTAAATAAATAAATAAATATTATACATAATAACATTTCTAATTGGGATGGTGTGTTATTATTAAAACGCCATTATAAATTCATTGCTTGGGCATGGGGTTTTAAATTCGCTCGAAGAGAAATGTATAGGAATAGTACAGTGCGGGGCAAAATAAGCGTTGTATAACTCTATCAGACTACTCCTGTCTTTTTTCCTTGGGGATATGTGAAGCTTACTCTTTAAGTA
Source organism: Philornis downsi (assembly GCA_019455685.1). Classification (NCBI taxonomy): domain Eukaryota; kingdom Metazoa; phylum Arthropoda; class Insecta; order Diptera; family Muscidae; genus Philornis; species Philornis downsi. The sequence goes on from JAHXMU010000008.1 coordinate 6,061,466, forward strand.
AGTTTGGCGGACACTGCAAAAGGAATGCAAACCTGTCATCTGAAGTGATAAGAAATGAAATAGAAAATGCTCTAAAATGCAAATATGTCACTTGATCAATCTTATTTCCTCGACTAACCATAAAAAACTGTTATACAAAATTATTATAAAATAGAACTGAAATAGAACGAAACATTCTGCCGAAAAGTATTGATAGAATTGGTTAATCAGTAATTTATTAAAATTCATTGTATCGATTTCAAAATAAACCTCATTCGAAATACTATACTTATGGCAATGAATGATACAACCATCGAATGAATACGGTTGTTGGTTCGATGATACTTGTTGAGTTTTTAAGAACGGTGCGGCATAATGCCAATACCGAGAAAATTAAAAAAACAGCCAACTTTTGATTTAGAGTTTTGATCGACTTTTACGTGCTTTTTTCAGTTTTGGCCATTCCGAAGCTTATTGACTAACTTGCATGACAAGTTCGTAAGCCTCTAATTCACTAAAGGTAATCGTTTTAGAATGTCTACAGCTTCGTGCAAAATCTTACTAAAGAATTTTGAGGCACAATTAGTTTAGTGGCTATCAATCTTAAATTTATATAATGATTTCAAATCATTGTTTTCCTCAATTTATCGATGTTAACTTCGACACAAAACAAAACAAAATTTTCACCATATTTCCAATACTTTGGAATGCACTGTACCACTCATATGGTGGTGCATTTGACAAAGTCGATTCACTGTAAGTCTGGTAGGCGTGGGTTATGTCATTAACTGATGTAAGTTCAGTCGCCTCCAGGTTTGTCATGAGGACCCGCAAAATCTTACGAAATAATTACACAGTAGATTTTCCCCGACTAAAAAATAACAATTGACTTATTAGTGTTCAACTAAATACCAATTTACTGAAATGACAGATACAATAAATTGTGCAATAGCACATAAGCGGTTCATTTAGATGCGGCTGATTTATAGCCGACGGTAGATGAACGGATATCTTCGATTTAAAGCTAATCGGGAATTTTGTATGATTTAATTACAGGTACAGGTATCAGGCAGGTTCTCATCAGGGTAAGCCGCGTTTGTATTTGTGTCGGGCAATAACATCGACTTGGCTAAAGCCTCTCATTATCATTACAAGATCAGGTTATATGTAATTATAAACATACAGTGAGCTAATGTTTTCTATCTTACGAGAAAGTCAGTCAAATACCGCTGTGTAAACTGTCAACCGATGCCGCTGTATGTACAGTCAGATTGTGAACGATGTTAAACAGTCGGCAAAGAGTGCGACTGGCCTGAGCCCTATATAAACAATCGCTCACCCACCATGCTAATGTATTGGGTATGAGTCCTTCAAATATTCTACTCACACACAACAGTCACCAACTCCACCAGAGAATTTGTATCAACTCATTGGCTCTACAGTATCAACTACGTATGCAAACTGCATATGTAGATAACTTTGCATCCACGCCGCTCTATTGGCACCCACTGCAACGAAACCCTATCAATTACTACATTTCACAATTTCCACTTAATGAGAATTATTGCGTAACACAAATTTTACTGATATACGTTGAACATCTTTGGCCACATAGACCTGCACGTACGGTTGCTTGTGTGTTGCTGTGGTTAATGACGGCAGCCCTAGTGAGCACGTTGATTAGTCAGTGAGTGAGTCGAAAATGAAAAACCACATCAAAATACATTAAACATTCAGGTGATGTTGGCTGTTTTCCCGATGTAGTTCATTCAGAATTCTTGCGGTGTTTGAGGAAATCAGTTCACGATTGTGGAAATAAAATTCATGGATTTATCTGGCCAAAATCTCTTATATGACTCTCTTTTATGAATCTTATATGACTCTGGCTGACTTTTTTCCTTCTCCCAAAATTCAAATTGTCCATTAATAGCATCTGTTTTAAATCCATAGAAAACATAAAAATATAAATCGTGGAGAGCTTTAAAGTCTTTTCCGGAAAGTAAGTTTGAAAAATGTTTTAATTATTGTATTATTCGTTGATATGAGTGGGTTTTTCGGAAGCGGCCTACTTTGAAGGCAGTACAATGAATTTGAATAATTAATAAATATTTAGATGCGCTGTTGACCAATTCCATGTACTTTTTTGACAGAATGTAAAAAAGTATTAATTTCCTTAGTGCAATCTTGCAAATTGACTAAATCTTCGTCTCTGAGTGTATCTGTCGTAGAACACGTATTAAAATACACCAGTAATATAAAAGATATGCAAGTAATGACAAAACATGTTAAGAAAGTGAAAAGTTTTATGTGTAAGAGCTTAAACAAATACAAATCTAAACAAATATATTTCAATGGCTTAGTTAGAGAACGTATTGGTTAGTTTCTTATATTATGGAAAACGTTGATGATGTTACATTTCTGCAAATAAACAAATATATTTTCGAAAGTAGGCAGACATCTACTTCGGTAAAAGTATACTAATATTTTGGTAGGATTAAATTAGTATTCTATAAATATTGAAGGTTAGCCCACACATTAAATAATAAAACAGATCATTGTTTAAAGCTATTAATATTTCTTTTAAATCTTTTCGTTTCTTACTTGAAATTTCACAACACAGATTTAATATTTGCTTACCTAAGCTGACAGGTTTTCTTAAAATCCTCTGTCTTTGTTTTAAATTCTCTTCACCATTTGCTGCACCTGGGTGCAAGTGGGTGTTTAACTTTTCAAATGTAGGGCGAAACTGTATTACTGAAAGTGTGTCTGTATTCTATTCAGAAAGGAAATTGTAATACTGCACGTTGTGCACGTACGGCAAACGCATCCAACAAGTTTCCCTGACAAGCTGCAACTCAAAGGAAAAATGAATGTTTCCGAAAGTAACAGATGTTTATAGCAAAATTATGTGAGCTGGAAGTGCTTTTAGAAATGGGGCGAGACTTTGTTTTGCACATTTTGGGTTAGCAATAAATACATGACACACAAATATGTAAGGAGGGGACTGGCAGGAGTTGGTCGAATAGGCATCCAAATATATTTTAGTTGAATGTGCGCCTCTCTGTCGAATCGAAGCAAAAGATTATGCTTATAGGAATTTGTGTGTGGTGTGCATGGAGGGTGCTGCAAGTGCTTTAACGGAGTATCACCGGTGTATCTTCGTTTCGGTGTCATGAAGAATACAATTTTCACTCTTAGTTGCACTTGTCTGCAATTGCTCTACGTCTAATATCCGCTATAGTATTTCGAGTTGGGAACTTTTGCTTAGGTTCGTCTTGTTACGAAAATATGCACTTATTTGCCGGAATTTGTGTTTGCGTATCTGCTCGACGAAGAAGTATAGCAGTGAAAATAAATTTATACACAAAAAGCCATTAGACTCTTTGTGAAATTTATAGTCAACACCAAGACGTTTCATTTATTCCTCACACAGGACACGTTCGAAGAACCATTACCTATTTTTTGTTTTAAATTTCTATGTTATTGCTGCTCTATCTGCTAAGTATTTCCAGTTTAAGCTGTTATTTCAATTTTGGCCAAAATGCGTTTAGCAGCAGCATACACATGCTGACACGTCTTTGAAGTCTAATGGTGTCGAACGTTAACTTATGCAACAGGAAAAGTATTTGGAAAACTTTTACTTCATCTAATGGCTTGAAATGGTTGGGGAATATCGTTAACTCTTAACTTGTGGCATTAGGAATATAAAAAGTAAAAATGTGTATTCACATCTGGAGATGGTTCTCTATGTACATTTGAACATAGATGGTTTAGTGGTAAATAAGACCGGATGTGTGTTTCATCATAAAAGTTGTTTTTTTTTTAACATTTTGTTGAAAACATTGAACAATCTTGTAAAATGTTTTAGCATGCTGAAGTTTCGCTATGACTTTCATTATTGATGTTTGAATGGTATGAATTAAATGACGATTTGGTGAAGTCAACTTATTTTGTAGGCAAAAGAATAACAATAAATAGGGATGCTGTTAAAAAAGGGATGGGATTTCAAAATTAATTTTGTCGCTAAACTTAAATAACCGCCTAAAATTTAGTTCAAATGTTGCATTGCGGAGATCTGCCTCACTCTGGTGGCTATCAATGCTTTTAAATGAAGATAGCTCGATTTATTTAAGAAAAGGGTGACTAAGCGTCGTTATTTAAGTTTGGTAGATAAAGCCTTGAAACTTTCTGTGTCTTATGAATCAATTCGTACCCTTTTACACGATTGTTTGGGAGGGACCTGCGTTGCTGCTCCAATAGTTCCAAAGCGTTTGATGGAACGACTAAATTCTGACTCTAAATTTATAAAGCGCATTATAAATGGTGATAAGATATGGATTTATGAATTTGACATACAAATCGGTCAAAAAGAATTGGAATGATGCCCGTCGAGTGGCTCGAAACGAAAAAGACATGCGAAATCAATCAAAAATCAAGTTAATGTTGACTGTTTTCTTTGATTATCACAGTACTGTGCCTTCAGAATCCATTCAAGAAGACCAAGAGCACATAAGGGAGTTTAAGAAAGCAAATTCGTTGAAAAAGTCTGGATGAGTGGAAAGAACTTTCGTAAATTTTCCACCACGATGAAACATCATGTTTCAATGCTTTTATTGTGAATACATTTTGAACAACATCTCTCTTTTCACAACTAAAATTGCCACTTCGTAGCACCCAATTACAGGCAATAGAGAATTTTAGTGGGAATTGATGTCTTTTCCGTTTGAAAACTGTTGATCAGATTTTGGATGGCATTACGATATCTACTTGGGAGAGGCCCGTTTTGAAGGTGCCACAATGAACAATTTGTGTCTTACTGGCAAATTCCCGGTACAGGATGTATGTTTTGTCTTCCGTCGACCGCCCGTGGCATGATGAGTAGAACATGCGGTTATCATTCATGTGATCGTCGGTTCAAGTCGGTTACGTCGATATGTCTGACGAATAGTTCGAGTAGTCGTGTAATTGGCATGTCTAATAAGTGTTCCTCAAACTGATTTTCGGAATCGTTGTTAAACTGTAAGTCCGTTTTATTAAGTATAAAATCAGAATGGGTGTAAGCCCACTGAATTTAAGAAGCTCTCCCCCATCTCACTTATGGGATGCAAGGAAATTTGTTTTTTGCGTGTGTATGTTTGTTCCAACTATACACTACGAAGCTTTTGTCGTCCTTGAGCACAATTCAGAGTGAAATACAAAACATTTCTATTTGTTTTGTGTTTTGGATATTCATCTGAATCCGTTGAAATCTATGAATCTATAATTGCAAGTGGCAAGCACAAGCATTGGGCATAAAAAACACATTTGTACAGCGACATTTTGAGATTAAAATATAAAGCGACATATGTTCTTACTTCCATGCTTTGATCAGTTGGATAGACAAATTGTTTTCCCAAGTTACCATTTCTAAAACATAACCCTTGTCGAATATTTTGTGAACCTTAAAATGCTAATCTGAATCGTACATATGATTATAATAAAACATATTCGCCTTAAAGGAGTGTAGCCCATTGGTTTGCTGTGTTCATGCACTACGAAAACGTTAAAAATATTTTGCACGCATAGACCGAAAACTGTTTTGCGAATGCCACCCTTTCGCAAACGTCTAGGTAATGAAATCGCCATTCAAAACAATTGCCACAAACACACATGTTCCCGCAAACGTAACCTCGGATGTTGGGAAAACACTGGGAGTCAATGAACTGCTTGTTGGAAGGACAATGAAAATGAAAGTTGACATTTAAGGGAGTAAAAGTGAAGCGAATTGTCATTGTCAAATCAATGATGCCAACATAGCAACGAAATTTATACAGATGTACCCAACAACCCGTATTTAACCGTATGGGTGCAAAAATGTGGGTTTACTGGCATACCACGAAGGGTTTTTATTGTACGGAAATATTTGCACGCATCATGTACTTTTGTGAGAAAAGTAGATGGGTTGATGGATGGCAGGATTTTACAGAAATCAATGATTTGTTTTGCTATTATATTTTTTGGAATAATCTATATAAATAAAAATCAAATGCCGTTTGTTGGTAAGGACATCAGTTGAGAACGGCTGGACCGAATTGAATAATTTTTTTTTTAAATGTTCGTCGTAGTCCAACTTTGGTTTTTATGGAAAGAAAAATTTACTACGTCCACTTTTACGTCCACTTCTTTCGATTTATATAAAATTGTAAAACGGCTACACCGATTTGTCTAATTCTTTTTTTAAATGTTTGTAGTAAATGTTTCCAGTGCTGCTACAAATATGGGCGGGATTGGACAATGGGGCGTGGTACCTCCCATACAAACCATAAATTAAATATCCAATATTTCTGCTCCTGTTTACGGTATTTGCACAAAATTTGGTACATCGGTTTGGTGTACATATCTTAAGTGCTGCGGCAAATATGGGCGGGATTGGACAATGGGGCGTGGTACCTCCCATACAAACCACAAATTAAATATCCAATATTTCTGCTTCTGTTTACGATATTTGCACAAAATTTGGTACATCGGTTTGGTGTACATATCTTAAGTGCTCCTGCAAGTATGGGCGGAATTGGACAATGGGGCGTGGTACCCCCCATACAAACCACAAATTAAAAATCCATTATTTCTGTTCCTGCTTACGGTATTTGAACAAAATTTGGTGCGTAGGTTTGGTGTACATATCTTAAGTGCTACTGCAAATATGGACGGAATTGGACAATGGGGCGTGGTACCTCCCATACAAACCGCAAATTAAAAATCCATTATTTCTGCTCCTGCTTACGGTATTTGAACAAAATTTGGTATATAAGTTTGGTTTACATATTGTAAGTTCTGCTGCAAATATGGATTGGATTGGACAAATAGGCGTGGTACCACCCGAAGAAATCAAAAATTAAAAAACCCATTATTTCTGATCCTGTTATAGGAAAATTTAAGTTTTTCAAATACTGACTTTATTTCACTTCTCATTTTTCTATGTTTCCCGACAGACAAACCAAGAACGTTGTACATGTGAAAGCGTTGCAATAATTTTAAATCTCAATTAAATTGACTTAAATTAAATAATTTTTAAAAACTTTACAAAAAAGTATTAAAAGCATTCATTTAAATAACCAAACTTTTCTAACAAAAATTTAAATACAGAACCATCTATTCTGAAAATTGTAAATCATTAATTTACCACCTTTGAAGGCAGAACGAAGTTTGCCGGGTCCACTAGTATTAGATAAATTTGAGTTCTGTAAACAAAATAATCTAATGGAAATCATATTGCACATTTAAATCCTACATTATTTTGGTAGATATAACTGGACTTTTTTAATTCCAATGAAATCCCTAAAAATAGTTTAATTTTTTAGAAATTCCCTCAAAAATTATACAGTAATATAGGTTATTTTGCCATTTTGAGTGATAAATTCCAACAAAAACTTCGTTAATGTACTCGAATTTATTGGAGCACTAAAAAATTTTCAGTTAAAAAAAAAATTGCTCTGCATTCTTTCAATTATGTATCGGACAGAAAAGTACAACATCAAAATACTTATGGATTTATTGAAACATCGCGGAAAATAATAAAAAAAAAAATTATGTAGAAAATTGTGAAATTTCTGAACATAAGTAAAAACTTATAAAATACTTTAATTTGTATATTCCGGGGAAACAGAAAGGCCTAGCGGAGAACGGCGCAAAGGATTTGAATAACAATAATATCGGAAGCTGGGGAATAAGAACTATAGCCGACAACAATTTAAAAATCCTATTTAGAAGTTACCTAATCTGGAATGTGTCGTAACATGATAACAGTTGCAAATATCTTGTGCTTAAAGATAATTCAAGTCTTAAATAGCGTTCTTCAGAAAGCAACAACGTAAGGGGAATTGTTGTCAAAAATTCGTTCAAAAAGGTAAAAATAGCCGAATTTATTCATTATATAAGGAGGAGAAAAAAGAAATACAACAATACAAAACACAAAAAGAAATATATTCTCGCATTACATCAAAGTTATTGTAAAAGTTGGAAGGGTGCGATATGTACACCAAGTTTGTTCGAAAACTTCATGCCATTTTGAAAGTAATTCCGTTATGCCTCCCTCTCTCATAGAAATGTTTTGGCACCCAAACATCGAGCTTCTGTTTGTATTCAGCCTTATTAAATAATCCCAAAAAGATTTTTGTGCAAAGTTTAGCTTCTGGGCAATCGAAACACTGATTACATTGAACTTTACTGACTTCAATTATTTTATGGACATTTTCGACAAGTGGCCTTCCAGGGCGTGGTGCACCTTTGACATCAAAATTTCCGGAATTGAAATAACGAGAGGAAAATTGCGTTTGATTGGCATAGCAGTATACATGATCATAAACGTTATGTCATTTTCTAAGGAAATCTGGAAAATATGACGTATTTTTTATTTTCCGGTTTCCATCTTTGACGCGGGCTCAAATAGTACTAAGTCTTATTTTTCTAACGCCATTTAACGCAACTGTTTATGTTAGAAGCTAGCCAGCTTAGATGTCTACAAATCGGCATAGTGCGTAATTTCGTTGTTCCATTTGAATTGCACAAATATATACTAACTTAATACTAACTTCTCATAAAAATGTATCTTCTTAACCAAAATTCATAAACAAATTTTTATACTCGTATTACTAGTTCAAAGGTTATGAGAAGATGCCATTTGTTTGATTTGGTTCATTGCACGTTTTCGATTATCAGGATGTGGAATAAGTGAGAAGAAGATCAATTTCATTCAAGTTTACTCTACTGCGGCCACAATCCGTCGAAGTGATTGGAACACTGCAATATTCGTCCATTTTCGCGTACATGTTAAGGGAATCTGCAAAATGTTTTATTGATAAAAACCACTTACAGCAGATTTAATAATCCCCATCATTTATGCGATTTAAAAAACCAGCGTCATTTTTAACCAAACATACAATTGTGAACGATTTTCGGAATACTACTATGAGAAGGAGATCACGAGGATTAATATTTAACCTCGGCGTAAAATTGTTCTGGTAAAAGCTACCTTAATTCCTTTATATTATGGTACAACCGAACTTAGTTTCATTAAGCATATCTTTTCTTAAAACGTTTTATATTTTGATGGAATTTTTATGTGAACTTACGTATATTCTTGAAATTGTTCTCCAAAGTTGATTATGCTATTAATTTTCTCTTCATTATCATTACTTAAACGAACAGAAAAAATAGATAGTAAAGTAAATAATTACAAAAACAAAAAATGTATTAAATGTGTTTTTGTGTGAATTTGTGTGAGTTTGATAAGACCACCATCGGTTTCATTGTGCAACTTGTTATGGGGCACTCTATATAACTACTACATGAATGATTTTTAAGGACATTTTTTAAGATTTTTCTTTTGTTGAAAAGCGATAAAAACACCCATCTAAAGGTGGTAATCAGCAAGACAGATTACACCGCAAATCTTATTTTATTTTTAAATTCTACTACAAAAATAAGAGTTATTTAAACGCTCGAAGTAGTAACCACTTCACGCTACTATAGCTACCAAACGGTTGACAAACGTCAGTATTTTATGCTGTTTACAAGTTTATGAAGGCATGTCGTTTTAGCAGCTTAAAAAGTTATCTCAATGGAATTCAAATGCAAATTCAAATGTAATTGCTTTGTACTTGGCTGAAAAATCGTGGCCAGCCATTGTTAATGAACTGCGACATTTACGTGTGAACAAAATACATATTTGTGTATCTAATCATTATACGTTACATTAATACTGATGTAGCATTAAAAGACGCCCTTGGAAGTGAACATCTTAAAGCAGCAACATCGCTAGAAATGGTTCGAAAGGTGAAAGCCAGTTATAAGGCTCAAAAATGTGCTTTTTGTATTAAAATTGATAGGAAAGTCAGTCAAGTATACCTAGTGTCTTTTTTACAAAAATGATTTAATTTTTTAATATACCTTCCTTGTTCGCTTGGACGGTAGAAATTTCAGACATTTCGATTTTAAAATTGTCAACATTTGTGAATTTACTGTGATGCAAAAGTTATTATGTGTCTGCTGGCCATCTGTCCATCGTTGCTTAGTAGTTTTGGTTTGACTACCAATATTTTTTTAGGACATGAAAACATGACTTTAGTACGAATTGGCTGATGAATACTAATACTCTAAGAAACTCAGATAACTTTTTTTTGTCGTATAAAATATTTTCTCTCTATTTGTTCAGAAGTTTGTAAAAAGATTGAATTTAAATTGCCTCCAAAATTGGAGAGGAAAATTAATAAATCTTATCTCGAATAACTTTTCTCTAGAAAACCTTGTAGTGTTCAAACAAATCCACGTATCTGATGAAATTCAATTACACATATGGGGCATTTCAAGTGAGACGGACCACTAAAATATTAGTAGTCCACAGTTCAGCTATAAACCCCCTCCACTACAAAAGGTCTAGTTAAGCACTTATGAAATTCTAAGGTTTTGCTCAACATTCATATACCAACTTTTTTGAAGGTTATTTCCTATTTTGCTCAACAGCATTTTTTTATTTAAATACTGATTGGAAGTATCTTTCGGTTACATTTTCGACTTTAAATTCGAATTTTAAGGGTATTAAAATGCTGTTAGTAGTATTTTTTCTTTTGTTACATTTTTACAAAGTATAATGTAAAAGTGAACACAATCACCACGAATCAACTAATTAAAATTGCAAAATACGCCGCGTAAGCAGATTTCCAACAACAATGACTGTGGACGTTTTGCAGCGTCAAATACAGAAATTTCATTGTTGTATTGCAAACCGAAAGCAGATAACTTACACGAAGCGCAAGATCAGCATTTTCGATGAGCGACATTGGAGTGGACGTAATGTTTAAGTTGGAAAGAGCTTTCAGTTTTAAGAACCCCAACAAAGTGTAAGGTCGATAAAAACGGAATAAACGACAAATTCATATCTTTGCGGAAACACACAATTGAATTTGTTTCAAGTCGATGGAATAGAATAAGCGACGAATAGAACAATAAATATATAATCGAAAATCAGATATTGAATTAATTTATGTTATGAAAGTTCCCGTGAAATTTCATAATGATATTTTATCCGCTTTGGGAGTTACATAGATTCTGTCTTGAAGGGAATTCGGTATGCTTCTAATGACCCGCCTGGTGTTAGCACGGTATGCACGCATGCATACACATTCTTCCTGCAGCACAACGGGTCGATCGATGCGAAAAAGGCAAGCTGAATCACCTTCTCGAAACCTTTATACTCACCGGCCAGCCGATTAGATGATTGCATTATAGGTAGGCCATAATAACTTATCACGTGGTTGAAGTTTACTAGGATGCTGTTTGTAAACAAAATTTTGATAGTTGACTGTATCATGCTCCACACTGGAATACTAAATAAAGCAACGTGGAATGCATTTCAGTACCCGTTACCATTTCTTTCTTTCGCAAGGCTTATTGACGATTTTCCGGGAGAGAGGAGCTGGACGTTTTTAGCTTTTAATGTGTGGTAGATCAGAGGATTGCATGTGCATCAAATTTTAAAATTATATGAATCCGAATGTTATAATATCCGTCATGAATTTTTTGAATTTTAGGAATAAGAGACATTCTTAAGGTATCCGTTGTTTGTAGTCTTCAAAATCATGCCTAACAGAAGAAATTTCATTGTGCCAAAAATATTGTAATTGGCAAACCATATAAGGCAAACCATATAATAATATAGAGAATATTGCGGGAATAAAAGCAACGTATAAGGTTGTTTTTATGGAAAAGTAAGACATTGAGAAACTTTTGATGAAAAAAAACACATTTTAACACAAAAAAAAAAAAACTACATTTGACCGAATAGCGGGGACCTTTGCGAAAGTCCAGTTTCGTTTTAGTCTTTATTCTACAGTACATTAGTTCATATTTTAGCAAACATCTCACTTTATAAAATGATTTGTTTCTTGCCTGAAACGAAATCAGGAACTAACATTGATTCGCGTTCTCTATTAATACACGACGAACCAGACATTTTGATACGAGAACCTGAAACTAAAATATAGTTTTATACAGTTTTGTTCCTTAATCTGAACCAGAACTTAAACCAGTTATAGTATTATTTCTTAGCCGGGGAAAAAATTATGGTTGAAATAAATTATTATCCGAATTTAAGACATCAAAGTCTCAGAAATTTTCAGAGCTAGTCAGTAATGTTGTACGTTTTTGAATTGAAAATTTTCAATTAAAATATAAACGAAACGTCTCATAAACTGAGTCAGCATCAAAATAGTTTCTAATTTGAAAATTGTATACAATTTTAATTCAGTTGTCGAAATATTGAGCAAATTTTTGATTTGGATTTCAGAAACTGAAACAAATCGAAAAACTTTTGGAATTTGATTTCATTTCAGTGACGGTCATTGCCGAAAAAATAAGAAATCTGCAAATCAGTCTCAAAATTTAATTCAAAAACATATTTTTTCTAGAGAGTTAATAACCTCTAGGGTAGGTGGCAAAACTTTAGAAGCTACTACAACTCTCCTGAGTAAAACTTTAAAAGCTACTAAAATAGACCTTTTAAAACATATATATTCGGATGTACGAGGTGTGTTAAAAAATAAGGCGAATTTTCAAATTTCGTGGGCTACGTACGAGTACATTCGATTTTCGATTATTATTTTTTTATGTCGGTACACTCGTCTCGAAGGTATGTTGACGGTTTTATCCATATAGCATGAGAGGCATAAATAAGACAAGTGATTTGCCTGTTGGACGATTTTCTGCTATTGAAAAAAGTGGATCAAAGAAGTTGGATTAAATTTTGTGTAAAAAACGGAATTAAGTGCTCAAAAAAACTCGAAATGTTGGCAGTGACATACAGTGAGAGTACTCTGAGTCAAAAAATTGTTTACAAGTAGTACAAGCTTTTCCCGCGAAATTTGAAAATTCCCCTTATTTTTTGAACACACCTCGTATATTGCGGGCTATTAGAAGCGCAACGCACTCAAAAGACGATTACTTCGAACATTTTGAATGGCCGTTAGACGTAAAATGACCCATATGCCAAATTTTGTACAAGCAATCGCATGGTACAGAGCAGGTAACGAAATTTAGTAACGTGAATTTGTATTCACAAAAACAAAAACTAAAAAAACAAAATACATATGAAAACATTTCTTTGGCAACAATTCCGTTGTGAACACTTCTTTCAACGCCCACATACGAATGCTTTCGTAAAGCGTGATATAAAGTATATTTTTTTTTTAACTTTATTTTAAACGACTGTTGTAAACCTTCTCACACATTAAGTGAATGTTACACTCATGTCCACATGAAATTGGTACTGGAAATATCTGCGTTTGAGACCTTGAAATGTTGTATTTTTATTTTATCTCGTATCTTGTTAGCAACATTTTAATCCAGTTGTCAGTGGGGCTGTAATCGTGATTGCATCTGTTCCGATACTTTTGTATTTGAAGTTACATCTGTTCATCCTTAAATCGGCTTTTGCCCCCATATTTATTTTCTTTTCACATTTCATATTTATAAACAACTTCCATGTCTCACAACACGGCATACTTGAATAAAGGTGACGGCATGAAGTATTTTGCACGAGAATTGCAAAATTTTTTTAAGCATCTCCATACATTTTAAATTTACGTTCGTGTGTCAGTATCAATTTCAAGATGAACAACTCAAATTAAGAAATTCGGATTTTGGTAAAGGTTTTTGCATGTTATATCATGTCATGTACCTATAGAATATAAGTATAGATTTCAATCACAAAAATAAATATTTTTAGCTCGAGAACTTTCTATTTTTACGATATTTGGTTTATGTATTGTACTGCAATGTATGACATAGGAATTGTGCCGATGTGGCTAATTAAGACTCCTCAATGTTAAAGTTTGTCCATTTAAATAGATATAACAGGTTGGTGGCGGCCTTTCTGACCACAGAATGTGTTCAGTGATATTGAATTTAGTAATTATATGAATAAGGGGCAAAACATAATAATTTATTATTTAATAACTTTAAAGCTGTGAAACATTAATCAATGAACCAATAATTGGATATTAAAATTTCAGTCGGGTAAGCTGGTTTACACTTCACTTAACGTCCTTTTGTATTGCTGCAAAAAATTCTTTGAATTAAAGCACTATAAAAGGAGTATAATAGCAAATTTCTGAAGTCCTCCCTTTGGGATATATCGAAGGACAATCGATTTTTGTTAAACAGGATGATTTATATGCATGGTACCCTAAGAAATGTGGCAGTGAAATCTATTTTCATTCGCAGTACTAAAAGCCTGCTGCGAGCTGAACATAGTACAGTTGAATCAAAGATACTAAACTAAGAATTAATAAGTTAAATAAAATAATTTGTATGGGAGGTCGCACAAACTCTTTTCGCATTTTACCCGACATTATAATGCAACGTAATTGACAAGAGCGACTGTCCAGTTCACTATGGATAGTACAAGCGACTATCGTTCGCATGATCCCGGGTTCAATCCCGCATACAGCGACCTATCATTATTTGAGCGGCGGTCACCCCGATGTAGTCGAGTAGCCGAGTAAGCGACAAGTAAATGCTACTCAAACTGTGATGTTCAAAAACGTCGTTGAACTGTAGGTCCCGTTGAGTGTGTCTGAAATTAGAAAGACTGTAAGTTCACTGAATGTGAGAAGCTCTCCTAAATTTCATTAATTTTTACTCTTTCTATAAATGACGAGAATTTAAGTAACTTCAAGCCACGAATTAGGGGGAACAAATTTCTGTAAGTCGATTAATTTGTGTGGGAGGTACCAGAATGAGTGTAGCAATGTCGCCCATTTTCATTCTCCCAATTCGATTAAAAAAGGCACAACAAATGCCAAATTTGCACAACCGAAAATTTTGAGATAAGAATATATGGGATAAAGGAAGAAGTGTGATTATTTAATCGATTTTTCTCTGATGTTGTCGAGAATTGTAAAACAATATAATTGATCTTTAATAAAGGTGACATAAATCGGCCACCACGCAGTCTGCGCAAATTAAAACCCAAATCTAAAGTTTGAGTTAATAAATCGATTTCTCTGGTGCATTTGTAAGAATATTTTCATCACGAAATGCTAGACCTTGCATAGTCTATCTGCCGAGCAGCCATAAGGAATTTTGCTGTTCGCTTTAATTAGTACAAATTTTTCATATTGACGTTAATGAATGTTATAGTCATTTAACCAACATAATGTTCTCTCTTGTGTTAAAAAAAATTCTATCGGATAATTACGAAGATATCATCTGATTACCTGAGTGAAATTCGTGCAGTATTTTCTTATTGCAGTTTTTGCAGAATTTGAATTACCCATGAAATGTTGGTTGGTTCTACATTTCGGTTTTTGTTCTACATTTTAATCCCCATTTTTTGTAAAAAGTAAATCACATAAGATTTAAAAACCTTAGCATTTCCAACTTGCGTTATCATATCAAACACGCTCGTGTAAAACCTATTTATCACACATTTGTTATCATAAATCCTATTTGATGTTCATTTCCTTGGACACCAATTTTCTTTAGCAAATATTTCTATAGCAAAGACAAGTCTTAATAAAAAACATGAAAGAAAACGAATCTTTACTGTGAAAAATTACACCACAAGTGTGACGGTAAACTAAGTAACTTGTCAGCATTTTTTTTTTCATTCATTTTATTGGAACTATCACTTTCTTGCAATATAAGGGTAAAGATCCTTTCGAACAATTTGTGTAACCCAAATTCATTCATTGTGAGTAATTGACTATGAATGACAAATTATATAGCCAAATTCGCGTTAACAAATACCCTTGCAGATCCATATGTATGCAATTAGGGTGTCAATTAAACATAGGCAGAAAAAATACGTGGACAAACGCAAAGTTCACCAGGAGCCATAAATTCGGAAGAAGGAGGAGAAAATTATACGTACCCACCGTCATGGAAAGCTGCCTTAGACTCATGCATCGGCTTATCGCTCGAAAAATAGATTTTTGAAAAACAGCTCCTTTTCGTACATATTAATGTGTATTGCAATACTTTTCAGAGGAGCCAATTTGTTTTTTATTGTTTAATAATTCTATTATTCAATAGTCCATGCCACAGTTACAGCGTGTCTTATAAATGTATGAAATTAGCGTAGTTCTTTTTCGTATTCATAACGTAGGGCTCTATACTGTCTTTAATTAACAATATAAATGACAAATCGACCATTGTATGATAAATGCCATGCTAAAAAGAACTCCTTGTCACACAAAGTATATCGTTTTTGTCCGTTTTTCCATGTTTTGTACAAGTTTTCTGTAACCGTGGTTAATTAGGATGGCCCCTAAAAAGTTCGTGAGCTTGAATGGTCCTTTCCAGTATTTTTTTATTTTCACGAAAACGACTAAAAATGCCAGTCACTTCAAATCTGGGTTCGATATTTATATGGACAAGTTTTTTATTTATCGTCAGATAAGTGCGATTGTCAGAAACGCTTATTTATCATGCATTTCATATGGATCTGACCCAATTTTGAAGTGAAAATTTGTGTTTTTAGTATGTGAAAAATGCCAATTTTTCTACAGATGATTTAATTCTTAGTACTCGCATAGACAAGTTTTTTCCTACTTTCATCCGATTCCAAACTTAAACAGTTAAAAATACGAATATATTCTTGCCACTTTTCACTTATTTCCACTTATCCACTTATTTATTTTAAGGAAAGTCGGGAAGCTGGCATTGTGGTGCACTCACATTAAAAGTCACTGTTATTTGTATCTTTGTTGATCGTAATACAGATACCATCTTAAATTAAATTAAATTAGATTTTTTTCCGCCTCAACATCGTGACTGCCAGTCAATATCACACATCTGTGAAATGAAATGTTTCACTTTACGCTTAAGCAGTTTTGACAAATATTTCAAACGTATTTGAAAATTGAGTGTTCTGTGGTCCCAACTGTAAGTTTATTTAAATTAAGTTTTGACCGAAACTGGCTTGCTATGGGACAACGCACAAGGTGCTCTTCGACATGGGGTACATAAATGACGAGAATTTGGCTGCTGTAGCTGCCGTCAATCTCAAAAGCTCAACATTTTACTCACCGGCCTGCCGTGAATTTTGCAAAAAGGTATCAGATTATTAGTTTTACACAATTTTTTGTATTTTCACTTGATTTTACAAGAAATTAGGATATTGCTTCCATTTGATTATGCTACAAAATTTATAGAACATCCAATAACTACATATCTCTCTTGTCACAAGATGCGTAGTAGTATATTTTGCTACTTTTACATTGGATTACAAATTTCGCACAAAGAATTTGTTTCAAATTACATATGGAATTTCGTGTGTTGAACCGCTGTAAATGTTACAAAAGGCTTATGGTGAATCAACCTTAACAAAACTATATGCACATGAGTGACATGAAAAGTGAAAGATTTGCCTCGCTCTGGTCAGCCATCATTCATCCATTCAATTCAAGTTAGGATCGATTAAGTGAAGAAAGTGGTGGTCGAAAATCTCCATTCCAGTTCCGTTCAAGTTTTTGTGCCTCATGGATCAATTCATACCATTTTCCACGATTGTTTGTTTTGTATTTGGTTGTTTATGTTTATGAAACTAGTTAACATTCGACTAGTTTTGAAGGACGTGAATTTCCTTCGAAAACTCAATCCTCATAATATAGTAGAACGATTCAATTTCGATCTCTCGTTTATTAAACGTATAAAACTGATAATAAGACATGGGTTTAACATGAAAGCCAACAACAAGTTTCAAAATGGCGCATTCCAGTCATTGTGGATGGATTGCTCTCTCCTCAATTAACTTTGGTGATTTTGTGCCTCCTTATATTTCCAGATGCTGGTTGCTGGGCTCATCGCCCAGTTCCCTTTTAGATATTTACAATGAAATAATTTACATATTTACATAACTTTCTTGAAGTATGTTATGACAATTCTTAGTCTGTAAGGATTTATATATCCATAGACGTAAATAAATGAAATGAAATGAATTGAAAAATCAACTAATATCATCGAGTACCCTATTTAGTAGAAATGATTCCTGTTGCCTTTTTTCTTCTTTTCTCTTACCAAAACTCAGGGTAATCATAACTGAAAAATGATTTTGAAACATATTATGATAATTGGATTATCCGTTACAGCAAGTGTATCATTCCGGAAAAAGCCTACATTGAATTTGATACAATAAATATATATAAAATTTGAATGAATAGTAAATATTTTGCGTTTTATGGACGAAGTATCGATACTTTTTTACACAATGTTCATTTAGCTAGACAGAGATCTGTCCGGTTTAACAATTTTCCATGCTCGGATGAAAGTTCAAATCCCAGAATTCCTCATGGTCAATATGAGAACCCCACATTCCTTAATTCTTCTTCTTCATTTCTTCAATTGTCGTGAAAATCCATGAAAAAGGCAGATTTTGCGATCATGTGTATGGAAATACCGAACACATTAAGAAGTTTGAGTTATCCGATTTTACTTGAATTTTACACTTAGCAGTTGTGCACAATGCAAATAGCCCTATAATCGTTGCCACCCTAATGTGAAACTCTTACGGCATATGACGGACAAAAAACTATGCTCAGCATTTTATTATTCTGTCATACGGTATACTTTTTCCTCAATCCATCTAACAATTTGTATGGAAAATACATATCGCAGAGCAGAACGCGGGACAGAATGAAAAAAATTCCCTGAGATATTACATGCAAAATTTAATACTTGAGGCATTTTAACGCTTAAAACATAACCATACAAAATATCCAAGTGTTAGAATCCAGTTCAGGCAAGAACATACCCCATGACAAACTACCACGGAGTAGTACTACTTGTATGTACTACACGGGATGTTGCAGCTTCATTTTATATGTATCAGCGTGTGTTTTGGTTGTTATTTTTATGCGTGGCAACATGGAAAGCTCGACGGGACTTAAATTTGTACACTCACATATTCACTAGCTCTGGGGCTGCTTTGATACTTCCACATGGGTGTTTGAAGCGTAACTAGAGAGACGTCGCATGTAGGCCTAGGTCGTTTTAAAGTTACACACTATACCTATACATACGAGTATTGTATTTGTAGTGTTTATGTAACCGGTATCACACATGATATACGAGTATATCTTGTGGGACAATTTACCAAAGAATGCCATAATATTTAAAGGACGATTAAACACTGCTGTGGTGATTTTGTAATACACTTAGGGAATTCACCTTCAAGGAATTTTTCTTCCTTGAATTGGATGAAAGAACATTAGAATTTATAGGGTGTTTAAATAAATGCATGCTTGAACGCAATATTTCATTGAAAATTTATGGTCATATATAAAACGAATTTGTATTAGATTCTACGGATAGTAAGAACTTTGCACAATTAACATAATTACTTTGCCTCGAATTATATTTCGTACATTCACTAAAAGGGATTTAAAAAAGAATAGAAATTCATCTGTCATAAACAGGAACAGGCAGTAATAAACTTGGTGCTAGGTCCGGCCTATAAGGTGGAAGCATAAGAACGTCCCGATTAAAATCCTGGAGCTGCCGGCGAGTTGCTATTGATATGTGTGGTATTGGAATTGATGGAGCACAATTTCTTTCCTATTTGAAAAAACTGATCGCTTCTGAGAGAATGTTTCCTTCAGACGGTTTAATTGTTGACGAATACAGTTGGGAATTAAGTGTTTGACTGTAGGGAAAAAGTTCATAGAATAATTCTCTGCTAATACCATCAAGCACACAGCAAAACCTTCCTAACCGTCTATCCTGGCTTAACCAAAGTTTACATTGGCTTGCACCGATTCGACCCCGGCCATTACCAGCTGACGTTGTTGTAAGTATTCCATGTGTCATTACTTATTTTTTGCTGTCAAAACAGTCGGATTTGACGTTTTCCAATATTCCATCGACATTTTCATAAATTGGTCTTTCAAAGCGTGAATTGAAAATTATTGAAATAGAATGGACGAAATTTAAATTGCACATTATTGGCTGCTACAGTATCAGTACCATAAACAATATTCACATTTTCAGCAGCCTGGATTGTGTCTGCGAGTACTGTTTTAGATTTATTATGATAAATAACTGAACACTCTGAGTGATTGTACAACAGAAAATTCTTTATTAAAAAAATACTTCTTCTGTACTGTACATGAAATTTTTACTTAGCTAATCTAACCTAAAGATAGAAAGAGAATGAGCGCACTTTCTTACCATAAACTACACTTCTCAATTCATCCACTGTCATCATTTCAACCGCTCTTATCTAATACTCTATTTTTGTTAAGATGCTACATGCAGCAAGACGCTACAAGAGACCACTTGACTTATCTTTATTACTTTGTGCGAGTCTCTGTAGCGCCCCATAAGGGAATAGTCACACGTAGATAAATCCATACACACGGAGAAAGAGCGCAATCTCTTTATCACCACTTGAAGGATACACATATCATCTTATCATCAACCACGTGGTTCTTTACATCCTGAACCCCTCTCCTGATGGTAAGCAAGACGCCACAAGAGACCACATGCCTTATATTTATTACATTGCTTCATGTGCGTCTTTGTGGCGCTCCATAATGTAATAATCACATGTAAACAAACCCATGTGAACATTAATGAACAAATACGAAATTTTATCTTTATAACGCCGCTTACCATAGCTTAATCGACATTAAACAAGGCGAGATACAGATTACTAAATCCGTCTGTTGAAAAAATAATAGAGTTCTTTTTACTACACCTTATGTATCGGAAATTCCTGGCAACTCTACACGGCTTGGAGCCTTTCATGTTTTTCAGTTATCACTTTCACATATCAATACCATGTGATAGATCATGCGATAGTTAGAACACGCAGCTACCGTTCGCATGATCCCGGGTTCAATCCCACATACTGCCACCAATTATTTATTTGAGCGACGGTCACCTCGATGTGTCTGACAAACACTTCGAGTAAATGAGTAATCGACAAGTCTGGTAGAAGCTTCTCAAGGAAACTGGTGATGGTATTGTTTTCGTATGCCACTGATGCTGTAACGAAGATTCTCTACGTTTGCTACTTGTCGTCCATTAACAATTTAAAGTGTAATTCAACAATTTACTAACTTTCTGTTTTAAAACATATAGCAAAAAGTTTACATTTTATTAAATTTTTACTTTTTTTAAAGTTCGATTCACTTTTCTGGCTTCCTTCAACACCTTTTCGTGGCAAAGATGAAAAGGGTCGTCGACACAAGTGGAGAGGGCAAAAGCACTGAAGCTCCTTATAATATTTCCATAAGTTTTCAAAATATTTCTTGTTTTTATGGCATCCTGTAGAGTTTTTGCTCGTCTTTCATTTAGTTTAACATTCGCATTTTATAAAACAACAATGATGAACAATGAAGCTGAACACAGGCAACGTTTAACAGGTGGGCTGGTCAACCTATCGCCTGGGCGTGTATAACATTTACGGCGCATACGATGTCTTTGATTACCCTCGAGACGGTGGGAGGATGCCCACTTTTTTCAAGTTAATTTAATTTATTTGTGGCATGTTTTTTTTATAAATTCTCATCAAAAATTTAAGTTTATGTAAATATTTAAATATTTTAAATATTCAGAACTCATTTCCCACATGGCATTACAGATTGTCCAACGCTGCTGATACTAAACTTGTTATATGAAACAGCACCTCCCGAAGCTAAACGTTAAAAGAGAAAATGCAAACGAAACTATAACGCGCGTAAATACCATCCCAAGAGAAAAATAAGTTAAAAATCTCCAAGCCAGCACGTCTTGTGTTAAGTTTAAGTGGTTGCTTAAACTTTGCATGTCAAAGTCATAAAGATTACGAAAGTTGTTTATTGTCTGCAGCAACAACAATCGTAACAGCAGCTGCGGCAACAACTGGCACCTGCTTAACAGAAACAAGAAAGACCTAAAGGACAATTTAAGCAGGAAGAGATGGTGACAGCACTTTAAAAAAGGACACAACGAAGATTGTAAAAAATGTTGTATCTTTTTTACAGGAATTTTAATTGCAGCTATTATAAAAGGACTACGTTTCATAAGAAATCCACCGGAAAAAATTCGGTGGAAAGAAATAACTGACTTTTTTCTTTGTGAGAAGTGGCAAAAAGCAAAGGCGATGCCGTTGTAAATTTACTTTGTAATAGAGTCATATCATGGTGGGGGTAAGGAGAGCCGCGATGATGATGGTGATGATGATATGACGGTAGGTGGTACAGTGGTGTGGATGACTTTCATTTAAGTTTAGAGTTGTGAAGTTAGTCTTACGCTGTCGTATAGGAAGAGATAAACTTATTGCCGTTTGCTGTGGCGCCGGCGATCACTGCTTGTTTATATAACAGTTGAAGATAATTAGAAATAGCGTGCCTGATTATTTAATGGATCAATACAATCGCATCGTGTTGTTATTTTTGTATCACTTTTAGCAATGTCCATTATTGCTTTCAGCGTATAATAGCCAAACTACATTAAATCTTGGATACAATCTGAAATTGCTATCGAAACTCTGTGTAACAAAACTACTGAAATAGACGTCTTTTCACAATGTCCCCAAATAAGCTGCTGTATGTTCCTGTATTTTTGCCCATACTTATCCATACTCAGCTGCCTTTATAGTATACTTTGTATTATTAACAATTTAACCGTCTGAAGAAAGCAATTGTCCAGCTTTGTCTCAAAGGAAAGAAAATGTGTTCCATCAACATCAATACTAATCCACGCACACTGACAGTGACTCGCCAGTAGCTCCGGAAGATTGAATGGAAGATTCTTATGCATCTATCTTATAGATCGAATCTGGCATCAGGTGTTTACCACCTTTCTTTCTTTTTATGAAAAATTACTTTGCTGATGAAAATTCGCCTCAAGAGTATCTTGAGAAAATCGGCTTTCGCATTTTCTTCCAATAGGGAGGAGGGTTCCTATGAGAAAAGCGTATTGAAATTATCTTAAAAATATCAACAAGTTATCGAACATAATAGTGTATATTTGGCATAAATTCAGTTATCCTAATTGTGCAAATAAAAATTTCAATGTCACGAAAAAGGAATGCTTTTCTTCTTACTACATCTTATAGTATTATCGTAGTAAGATTGGTGATATTGGTGTTTTGTTGAAGGGCAAGGCAATTTACTTCATTTCATGCTGGTTGCAAATTCGGTAAAAAATATATTCCATTACATCCCATGAATGAAACATGGGATAGCTTTTCACATTCATTGAGCATACGCGCATTCTATTTTTAAACTCCCTCAACGAACCTGCAATTTAACGGCGATTCCAAACGCCGCAGTTTGAAAATCATTTGCAAGACTTGTCAATTACTCGACTGCTCGAGGTGGTCGCCTCGATACGTGGTATGAGAGTTTGAACCCGCAATCATGAAAATGATAATCGTGTGTACTAACTATTGCGTATATTTTATTTTTAATATATAATAGACAGCCTATAATAAAATACCAATTATTATAGCAATAATATCAATGCAGCAATGATAATCAATACGTTCACAAATTTTAAGCTAAATACTAAATTTTATTTTGCGTTGTTACTGAATGTTCTGGTCGGAAGAGGCCACGGCTGTTGAAAACGGCGGGGGGTAGAATTTCTCCATTGAGTGTTTCCTAGTAGGTTGTAAAAGGCGCCGCAACACGTGGCGAGCATTATCAAGCAGAATAATAATTTGGTCATGTCTGGAGAAACAGTAGGTGTGATTTGTCTTAGAGTGCTGGGTTCAATCTCATCAATTCTGTTCAATAAAGAGCCCCAACAATGACTAAGTTGATCCAACCAATAGCACAATATGAGTTGTAATACTTAAATAATTCAGCTTTGCTGTCAATATTGGAAAATGCAACGTGATCCTCAATATTTTTCCTCTTACGATTATCGTAGTCCGATCCGTTTTTTTCTGAGCAATGAATGATGAAAATATCTTTTCGTGTATGATTGGAAAAACCGATATGAAACCCAATTTTCTTGCCAATGATATCGATTACTGATTGTCACTCCTAATTCAGTTGCAAGTTTGCCATAGATCTTCCTTTATTCGTATATGTATATAAACGAGGAAATCTTCGTAACTAATAAAATTTTTTGTGGGCACGGGTAAGTTGTCGATGGGTGGATTATTGGGAACTTTCAAAAAATGTAAATGTTTACTGACGAACCGGGTAGATCTATTTATTGTAAATAAGAAGACGGCAATTTTGGCAAGCTCGCTTAATTGCCTTTAAGTCGGCGCATAGAAAAGTGAAAATTTTAAATTTTTCGAAATTTTTCAATATCCATTTTCATCTTTCAAAGCCATTTACTGCAGTATTTGATATGTGCTACAAAGGCCTGTATCAGTTCACACAATCTTTTAAGAGCCCACCATGACTGCAGACGTGCTTACGGAAAAGTACTAAACATTGTCAGGCGAATTGACTTATTGACAAAAGCTTACGAAGTTGAAGAAGAAACGTTTTTATGCAAGTTTTCCTAAGCACTATAAATCAATATAATGACTAAAAATTTAGATGACGGCAAACTACGACTTAGTAATTACGGGGAAAACCCAATTTTGGAAAATCGGTCAATTCGCACGGGAAACAGAGGAAAGGGTGGGTCGCTGTGTCAAGTTCCATAAAATTTTACGAGTTCGATTATAAGACGTGGATGTTTTTCATGTCCAATAATTTTGTTGGCACGTCCAATTACCTAATAATGAGTCGGCACATCGTCCACAGTACATCGGATGTTACTAATGAAAAGTAAAAGTTGTTATATCTCATCTAAAACACTTAATAAATATGCTTCTAAAATTATTGAAAAGATTAAAAATATATTTCAGTGGAAAAACGGCCTAAGCCGATCATTCTGTAAGAGAACTGAAAACCTTAAAAAGCCCACTTATCTTACGATGCGTCGGCGCATCTGCCTGACCGCATGTAACACTTTGGCTTCAATGAACTTTCTATAGATCCTTTAGATCTCTTTTTAGAAAGTGGAAAATAAGAATAAGCCATTAATATTTGAAACTTTAAAAGCCAAGATATGGTCAACTTAGACACTGCGTACAGTAACACAGCGGCCGAAAGCAAAGTTTCCAGTAAATCTTGTAATTGTTTCCCCAGCTTCTAGCACAAATCACTGTGCAAAGGTACTTGGGGTGTTGCGCTATATACATGGCTGCAAACATTCGTGATAGCTTTCTCCTGATATTCTTGCCGTCATTACTGTAGGCAGTAATAAACATTTATCCCCATAAATTTACATAAAATTGAGCCAAGTAACAATTGCGAATGGAAAGACAGCACCATCGTTATGTTATGAACAGCAGTGATGCGGAAACGAAAGTAAAATTTTTTCAGGCATTTAAAGAGGAAGTAAACGGCAAATTGTATTGATTCTGCGACAGTTAACAAACATTCTCCCGGTTATCTCTCACTCATTCTTTCGCTTATCATTACAAATGTTTCCCTTTCGTTATTTGTGAACTGTCCTTTTATTTTGTCTGACATGATTGAGATACAGCAAGATATTTACAAAGAACATCGTAAACAATGCCAAACGGAAGAATATGAAATGAATATTTGTCCATGGTGTGCAGCGAAATGTACATAAAGGATACCAAAAGAAAAAATGAAGAGAAGCAAAGATTTTGTACTGAGTGAAAGACAATACTATAATATTGAGCAGGAATTCTGTGGCATTTCTATTTCCAGACACGATAAATGGTATTTACGGCTTAAACGTGAATTTGTGTCTTAATTTAGTTCAGGTTTGCAGGAAACTAAAAAATTTTAAATAATAATGAGCGCTTGGTGTTTCGAAAAATATATTCATTCCTGATGTACCGGGTTATCAATTTCTCGGTTTCAAAATTAAAGCTATATAAAACACACACAAATCTATGATTTCGATGAAACTTTTATCTCATTACAATGCTTGGACCTTGTCATTATGTACGAAATACAAATACAACCGCCTCTGTATTGGTTGCAGCTGAGGATTCTTTCGACCACTTTTTTGCACATTTCGGCCGGTATCTCGGCGAAAACTTGACGAGTATTAGTTTTCAAATGTTCCATCGTTTGGAGATGATCCGCATAAACATGGCCCATGATCTTGGTGGCCAACTGACGTAGTCAAATCGTGAAATTACCCTTCCTGAAATTTCTCATGTAATAAAATCAAAATTGGTAATGTTGTGTGGCTCGTGGCACCGTCTTGCGGAAAGCACATATCGTCCAGTTCATAATCTTCAATTGCAGGTCAAAAACAAATTCTGAATTGGATTTCGAATTATCCGCCACACTATCACTAACAGAAGCGATATTTTAGACATTGCGATTATGCAAAGGCCTGGTCACATCTGTAACGCTTTCAGTCTCTATAAAATTTCTTTATAATTTTGCTAATTCCTTGCATAATATCTAGATTATGACGACCATAATCACCTCGTAATGCAAGAAAAGTGCCCGTGCTTGAATCACCGCTTTTGTGGTTAGTTTTAACTATTTTTACGAGTTTTTTCGGTTGTTAAACGATCAATATTCGTAAATGTTAAACATTTCACTAAATAAATAACACATCAAATGACAGGCATTTAACAGCTCACAATATTGGCAAACGGCGCGCCGCGGCGGTTTTGAAACCACTAAATAAATAACCTTATACTTCTTGAAAATCACCAGCTGGGGAATGGTTATACTGGTGTTACTATCATTTTTATGGTTTGTCCTTAATATTAGATTTTAGCACGCTTCATAAAAAAATATAGCCCAATGAACCGAATTGTGTACATAAAGTTTTATGATTTCACAGGAATGACTTCTAACGATGTCCCTTAAACCTTAAAGAATGGAACTATTACTGTTCAGGTAGATCGAGTGAATTAATTATTACAAATCTTTTTCAATTTGTCACATAGGTCTGCATTACGACGTTAAGGATGGAATTGTTCATTTTTGTTTCTTTTACGGCAAATTATCTCTATTCAGTCTTGCTTTAGAATGCAACCAATAAATACGAAACAAAGTCAGAAATATACAAAATTTTTATTCTAAAACCGACAAACGAATCGAACAAAATTACAAATAATTTTGATTTTGATTTGTACACAAGAAGCAAAATTCGAAACAATTTTGATTCTGAATCAGTTCACAAAAGGTTTTGTTTGTATTTCAGTTGAAATTTTTCAATTAAAAAACAAAGTTTTTGATTGGCTTTAAAAGTTTTTGAGAGCCTGGTATCGTAAACTCAGTAAATAAGTTGTTTGTATCATTTTCACTTTTTGCAGTCTGGCACAGTGATTTTTTTCCCTGCTATAAAACGAAACTAAATTTGTATTCAGTTATGATCAAGATTAAGAAACGGAACTGTAAAAAATTATATTTTCGTTTCAGGTTCTCGAATTGAAATATGTGTTTTTTATGTTTCGAACCAAGAACAGAACCAATTCATTTGAAGTGAGGTGTTGCTTTAAATATGAGTCCGAAACAAGTTTCTCATGTGCTTTAAACAAATTTACAATATCGTTCGGTTATTTGCTTGTTCCATTAACTATCTGTGGAAGTCGCCTTCAGCAATTTCAAATTAGGTTGAGACTGGCGTTAAATGGATACCGTTCAAATCAAACCCTATTCTGGCTAAAGCGTTTGCTTGTTCATTCCCGCAGAGATCTCTGTGATTGGAGATCCATATAAAATTGAAATTATATATGTATGAACCTGTTTAGATAATTCTTCTTAGTACAAAAAACATGAAAAATTCAGATTGATTACAAAGCGAAAAGGGATGTTTATGCAATAGGTATTCTATTAAGTTTGCTGGTTAAGCCCATTGCACTAAAGATTGTGGAACTTTCTCTTCATTGTAATTTATAGCCATTCGTGTAGATAAGATTAAATTTCCAGTAATGTGATTAGCAAAAATTGGCAGGCGAGACAAAAAAGCCCGCTTTTCCCCATCTAGCAGCTACCTTCGTGTAACGCCGTTAATAAACGAATAATTGGCAAAAGTTTAGGAAAACATATACAAAAATTTCGGTTTTATACAATTCAGTTTAGTTTTTTTTTTCTTTGATTCTTCTACTTTTTTGTGAATAGTTGGTACATAGTCTTCCCAGTTTTGATGCAGCGTGTAATATCTGTGGTCACAACCCGTAACAGCCTAACTCGAGTTAGGACACAATTGAGATATTAGCACCATCGTATTCAGCGTATCTAAATTTATTTGCTCTAAATTTTTCATGTTTGTATCTCTTCTAGAAAGGCAATTAATCCTAAATAACCTAATAGCTTAAGTTATTTTTCTAAATGACTGTTTTGGCATAACTGCCTAAGTCAATTTAGGGTTACAACAAATATAAACAATATTTTTTCATCATTGCCTAAATCAACTTAAGTTTAAACTTTATGAATTCTTATATAGGAATAACAACCTAACTCAACATGAGAGATCGAATCTGAAATATTTTGACATAGAAAAATAATTTATGTCAATTTAGGCGCACTTAAAGTTTTTTATTTAATCTGGAATAATAGCCTAACTCAACTGGAACTTTTTGACTTTCTTTCGTTCAACAATTTATAAGAGCCTAAGTGTCTTTTTCGATAATATCTTGTGACTGCGAGAATAAACAACTATTTTTTGTTAACAACTAAGTAAAGAAATTCGTTTCCTTCGAATCTGTAGCAAAGTTTTCAAAAAACACGTTCTCCTGATTTTCAGTGAAGATTCAAAACTTTAAACTCCTGTACTGAAAATATTGAAAAACAGACTAAGGCTGTTATGGGTTGTGACCGCAGACATATCTGCTTATCGTCACATAAGTGAGTTAAAACAGCCCTCTTTATCCAAGTTATATGTCAACTCTTGTTTTCTCCAATGAAGATTCATATTTTTCGGAATTTCTTAATAACCGCAACCATAATCAGGGTAGTCCCATAAAAAGTATTTGAATTTGGCTGGCTCTTTCCAGCATTTATCATCAAATACTAAATATTGCTCTTAATTAAGGAGTAAATGATGAAAAGCTTAGAAAAATATCGATTAAATATATTTTTGAGTTTGGTTCATTCCTTATGCAAGGAAATATAGTCCAACTTTAGCTGTCTGTCACAAATATTTCGTTCAACATTAGGCTTTCGTATGTCAAATCTTTCAGTGCTAAAGATTGCTTGGCAAGATACTTTTCCTAAAGAAGAGTGTCTAATGCGATCCTGTCCGTGGGGAAAAGTGTCTGCCAAGGCGATCATTGCAGACAACAGAAAGGAAGAACGCCTTCCGTATAGAAATGTGTTTAGAAGGGTTCCCCTCGTGAAAAAATGCCTCCTAAGATGCTTATTGTAGAGAAAAGCTTATGGTAAAATGCTTTTCGTATAGAAATGTTTATGGCAAGGTGATTTGCATATAGAAAAACCTCAGGTAAAGTGATTTTCTTATAGAAAAGCCGCTAGAAAGACGCCTTACCTAGAGAATAGCTTCGGATCAGTTGCCCTTTGCATAAAAAAGCTTCTAATAAGACATTTTTTGTATAGAAAAATCTGTGGTAATATTTTTTTGTAAAGAAAAGCCTCTAGTAAGATGATTTTGTGTAGAAATGCTTCTGGTAATAAGATTTTGGTGTAGGATAGCTTTTGGTAGAATGTTCCTCACAGAGCTTCAGCTTCAGGTAAGTTGATTTTTGTATAGAGAACACGGTAGCAAATGCTTATAAATACAAAAATATCTGGAAGATGCTTTTCATACACAAAAAACTCGCAAAGGCATTTTTTGTATCAGACAAACCAATGGAAGTAAGTGCTTTACAGATGCTTTCCGACTGTAAAAGACTTTGACAAAATGCTTTCGTGTTAGAAAGTACCCTTGTAAGAATCTTTTCTGGCAAAATATTTCCTATAGAAAAGATTCTAATTGGATGACATTCATGCAGAACGATGTTATTTCGGGTAGAAAAGAGTCTGATATGGAGCATGGTCAACGTAAAATAATACTTAGTTTGACCTGACCTCTTTGATGTGCACATATGTATGTGTATATACATATAATTATATATACTAGAGAAAATTGTAATCATTTTGGTTTATATATATAACAGACATTATATATAACATAATAAAGATCCATGGAAAACAATAAACAGAAATATAGTTTAATTAAACAAAACTGAATGAAGTAGTTTACTTTAACAGAGCATTATAGCACTCATCTTACTTAGTATTAAGTACAACATTGCTGTTGAGTTCAAAACATACAAAAAAAAACTGCATAGTAAACTTAACTTCAGCTCATTTGAACTAGATTTTATAAACTTATAAACTTATTTTGTACAATGTGAACCAAGTTCGATAAATGTCTCTCTTTCTCTTTGAGAAGTGAATTACAATTGAGTAGTATCGTCTAATATCTTGGGACAATTTAATGCAGGAAATTTTTGTATCGGTTTTATTACCAAGTGTGTTTTACTTCAGAACTAAAAAGTAAAATTGTCATATATATCTCGTTCAAAAGAGTTTAATTGAAAGCCCTGCATACAATTTTTCACATACTCGTACTGTATGATTTCCCATGGTTTTCACATTAATGGATTTATTATATAAGACTTGTAAATATGTTTTTCTAAGATGTTTTCCTACACATATCACCATGCTCTAACACTTGCGCCTTAATCCTTATTAAATGGAAAAAAGCAAGTAATAGCGAAATATGAATATGAAAAGAAAAGATTACATGTCACTGAATACTATGCACACGTTCTATATGTGTCGAATTCCTTTGAGATGTCAGACATCTACAGGGGAATTAAATGAATTTCTATTTGTTTCATCTCTGTTGAAAGATGGAAACATTCATTTTATCAAGGATATCTGTATCTTTCAATATCACATATCTGTATATCTTTCAATATCACAAAATATTGTTGGTAACGTAATGGTAAACAATCATGCAGGATTAACAACTTTGTATAGGTAGAAGGCAGGAGGAAATTCCTTTGTGCATAAAAATAAATGATGAAAATTCATTGAAATAGCAGGACATACTATTTTGTTTAAGATTTCATAAATGGGTAATTCGGATTTAACTCATATATCGATTGTGTTGTATTAAGGCGCATCAAAATGTGAGCAATATATATCAGATATCATTGAAATTACATTCAACGCCACTTCTGTCGACAGCAGCAGATATTATATCAATCACCTGACAAATGCAGCACATGCTGACAAAAGTATGTTAACATAATTTGTTCGTAATGAATGATATTAATGTTCAAGTGGGTTGTAGCAGTGAAAACAAGTGGAATAACGGCAGAAATCATATCATCAGGCAAAATTTTGTGTTATCTCGGATATACGAGAATATTGTAAAACGATTCCAATTTAAGCGATTTAACTTACAAGCGTTTATTAAATAAAGTCCGGCAATTATGTGCAACAGTGTTCCAATTATTGTCTCATCCATAAGGAAATGAGGAAAAGCATAAAATATTCCAGGTTGAAAATGAAATCGAGGCATAGATCTTAAGATGAAGTATTTGTAGACTAGTAATAAAATTACTGTGATTTTTGGCAAAATAAAACGAATTCTTAATTCAATGTAGTCTGTATAATTACTGTTTTTTAATTGCTATTCCGGTTATGCATAACAAATCCCCTTTATAAGCAATAGTTATTTCCAGCATTAAACTTTATTTCTCAGTCTGCAGTAACAGTATATTCCAAATTCTTAGTTTTGACCAAAAAAATTGCAACATGGCAAGCATTTTAGCAATTAAGTTGGCACTATGTGATATTAATTATGTGCTGATGCGAAATGTTTAACTTTATTTGAAGTCTTAGCCAACAATTTTGCGTACTGCAGTCAATTAATTAGAAATTAGAGCTAAAAGATTGCCGAAAATTAGGTCAATATACATGGGAGGTAACAGAAGGTACGTATTGATATGACTTATAAACGGGCGAGTCAGAAGCGAACTCTTATTATATATCAAATACCAAATTAGTCTGTTTTTCTCCTACAAATGAATGCTTTTTTGCAATTTTCCACAACTGATCCTACAATATGGATTGGTTATTTAAAAAAATTTTACTTAACGAATAAATAGTAAAATTTTGAATAGTAAATTTAAAAAAATTCGGAAAATTTTCCAGATCCACTCCTTGCATTTCCCCTAAAACAATGGGATACTTTTGTGCGAAATTTAAGCATTCTAGCTCAAGCGGTGTGACGTCTATCGCGCTTTCAGTAGATACGCAGACGGTCAGATCAACATATGTTTCTTCGATGAACAGGAATATAAGCGCACATTTTATGGGGTCTCTGCAGTTCTGGTTGTTACAAACGGATCGGTAAAATAAATATACCCCCTCCTATGTTTTTGGTATTGTAAATATTCCTATGGGTGATTCGTGCAGGCACTTTAAATGTTATGGTAAAAACAAATTTTGAGGACTTTTCATTCGGGCAATAAATTAAATTTTCTTAATATCTCAAGTTATGTCAATCGCTGCAAAATATCGCGCCTTACTAAATTGCACGTAAATGACGTGTACCAATTCGGAGGTCATCGTGTAAAAGTGATTTTTGTCAAATACGAGATGTGTTCAAAAAATAAAGCGAATTTTAAAATTTCGCGGGCTACGTGCATTCGACTTTCGATTATTATTTTATTATGCTGGTAGACTTGTCTCGAAGATATGTTGACGGTTTTAGAGAAATTGCTCATGCCATGAAGTTTTGTGCCGTTTGCGTGAAGCAATACGAAAAAACGCCCGGAATTGTGGAAAAAAATTCATGGCTTTTGCATCATAATAATGCACCTGCTCATTCATCTTTGCTTGGTCAAAAACAACAGCGTTATCATGCTTCAGCGACCGTATTCACCAGATTTGGCCCGCTAGCCCTGCCACGGAAGGGTCTACAAATTATTACCACTGGCAAATTACTCTTGGATCAATATAGTTTTACTCAAGTTATCATGACCAACATCTGTGCAGCCAGCCAGCAGACATAAAAACGGTCATGGACCAATAGTTTTGCAAAGTCTTAAAACGAATGCCGTCTTAAGATACGTAGGGTTTGATTCATCTTTTTCAATGCATTATATTTTTTCTCATATCAAATAATATATACCCACATAACTATGGGTGAGAGTATAAAAATATTTGATTTCGTACACATTCTCGGACAAATATCCAAGAAAAGCAGGGAATGGAACTGAGAGAAGTTTCTGGAAATTTCCGTGGCCGCAAAATGCACTTCCTAACATGAACAGACACGCTTTAAAATAGTTTCACAATCAAAATGCAATTTTTTTTTTGTCTGTCAGCATTCGTTCCGAGATATTTCAACATTAATCCCCAATGCTTATGCTCTTTTCAGTTGTAATGTCTTTTCCAGACTTTGCGAATAGCAAATTGTGCACAAATGCATTTGATCATTAAACAACTTGACATTTTGTCCTTTCCCCAGGTGCTTTTCAATGTATCGATTGCGGTTTGTACACGCACTCGTACGATTCCATATATCTGTTGTACGCATAGAGGGAACTTATCATCGAAATATTTTCGAAGTTTGGCCATCTTCAAATTGTCACTTGTACACAGAATCGTTTGGCATCATTGAACTCGTATGTGTGTGTGCGTATGTGTAGGTATACCCAAATTTACATATGGCTACGTCCAGGTAGACTCCTGTGTGAATTTTATTCATTAACCTGATGATGTTATTGATGAGCAATGGTTGGAATGATGAATTGTACGGAAGTAAGTATGTGAACTTTGGTGTCCATAAAGCTTCTAACCTTTGTCTGTCGAACTTAACGGACAAGTCAATGCTTCAGGCCACCTGAGGTATTGAGTTGTGATGTGCGATGAAATTGCTGTTAATTCGGTGAAGATTTTGAGACCTACTCGTTCCCTTTGTATTTCTGTGGGCAGTGGTTTTTGTGTTGGTGACGGCAAGCAATGCAATATGCAAAATCAGTTGAATTTCAGGGGTGGTTGACATTAAAGAATAATTAATGAAGTGTTATAATCGCCAAAAACATGTTAAAATATTGGATGAAGAGAAATTTGAATAAGAAACTTTAGGCGACACGAACGCATGGACGTTCTTGTAATTTTAAATCAATTTCAAAACTGGAGCAGTTTGAATGAAATGTTTAAAGTTTGCTTTACATATGAAGAGGATGAAGAGAAATTTGAATAAGAAACTTTAGGCGACACGAACGCATGGACGTTCTTATAATTTTAAATCAATTTCAAAACTGGAGCAGTTTGAATGAAATGTTTAAAGTTTACTTTACATATCGTACCCATCGGATTGTCGATAATGTCTATTCGTATGTGTTTCTGTTTGGGGCAGGAACTTTGATGTATTTAACGGACTTGATAAATATGTGGTTCAAAACTTTTCCAGTCTTTTCTTTGAATAGACCAGTTAAATAAAAAAATAGTATTTTGTAAAAGATTAAATGTTTGGAGGTTGATAATATTCAAGCGACGAAACGTTTTTGGTATCAAGATATTTGAAGGGCAATTGCAATATGTTCGCAATTACTACACATTTATGTTCGAGGAACGCCAAATATCAATATTTTTAAATTCACACAAATTAGACAAATTACTTCTCTGAGTTACAAGATCAGCCATCACCTTAGTGGTACAAAATTAATTCAAACTTCGATAGGAATCGTTTGCCGTCTTCTAAGAGAAGTACCTATTTTTTATTATTTATTGTTTATTATTTATTAGAGAAATACCTATTATTTACGATTGTTGCATACTATTCCCGAAACCTTAACAAATTATCGCGAATTTCACCCGATGATATCAGCCTGCACGCATTGCAGATTTGTTAGATATAAATTTCGCAAATATTTTTTGAACAATAAGTATAGGAGAGCCCTCAAACATTTTGTTCAAGTATTTGTCGTCATTTGCTGCGCAAAAAAAAAACGGAGCAACATTTACTAGTATTAAATGCGTCAATGTTATAAAATATGTTTGTTGTTTGGATCCGTGATTTTAGTATTTCTAAGAGATTTGGGCATATTTTATATAAGCTATGTAAGCGAAAATGATTGACTCTAATTTATTCTACTAATGAAATCCGGTGAAAAGTCTGCCACGGTTTAAAAATATAATAAACGAGTGAAATATTACGTTCTGAGATGAATACTTAAAGAATGTGAATTTCGATAAAAAAAATATCTTCTATAGTTTGGTTGGACAATAATATGACTTTTTGGTGTTATAAATCTTATTAATCTTGGCCCTGGCCAAGTTGTAGGCTAGTTATGATTTTTATTTGTAAAAAATGCTGAAGAAAATCTAAGCTAATTGTTTTTGCAAACAATGACCTTTATTAAAGTTCCTTTCGCTTTGGTTTTGATTTTGCAAATGTATTTAAAGTATACTAGAAATTTATTGCTGCTTAATGTTCTAAAGCACCGTTCACTTCACTGAAACGAAACTAGAAACCTCCATTAATTTGGTTTCTCTCCCAAGGGATAATGAAACAGATATTTTGATTCAAGGATCCGAAATGAAGGAAAAGTTTTTTGCAGTTTTTGTTTCTAATCAGAACTAGAACCAAATTTCTAAAGGCAAAAAGGTTTTAAATAACGTATTGGTTCAACTTAGGATACGACGATCCCAGTATAATTAGATTTCGTTCAGCTGTATGAGTAGATATTCAAATTACTTGTAGTTTTGCATTGGATGCATAAAACAGAAATAACATTTAATAAAATTTTGATCCAGTTATCGGAAAAGATGTCAAAAACTTACATTATTTTGATTCGGTAAACAGAAACTGAAACAAATCAAAGCATTTCCTTTCCCGGGGACAAAGACAAACATAAAAAAAAGTACTTATCAAAAAATGTCAAACTTTGAACGTTACCAATGGTAGGGTGCGTACAATAAAGAAAAATAAGTTGTATTTGTATCTTTCTAAATATATGGTATTTCAACTTCAGTAACAAAAGGGATAACATTATGTAAAAGAGTTTCCTAATATAAGAATGTAGTTTTTTTTTTTTGTCTTGAACATTTTGGTCAAGGGTTTTAAAACAGTGGCTTTGATGTGTTAACACCCCCACAGATTAAATGGTAGTTACATAATATCGTATCTTTTCTGAATATGCCAAATGTGCCGCCTTTGTTTTTTTGAATAAAATTTAAACGACAAAATATAACTTTAAAAAAATCAAGGTTAAAACTTTAAATTTGAATTCTAACTAATTTAATTTTTATCTTTTTACTTAACTAAGCTCTTTCCGAAAAACGATAAATGCTGAAAATCTGATACTACAAGCTTTTAAAATTATTATGTACCCAGTTAATCAAATGGAATACGCTGTGCATAAAGTAAAAATTTAAAAGTCTAGTCCACAAATCACACCGTAAGTGTTTTAGCAGCCAGATGATGAAATTCGTAAGAACCAACGTTCAACATGTCTTACTACTGCCAAGTGTTCTTGCTGGATTAAGATTGTCAATAACACCGACAATTCATTTTAAGTTTAATGCAATCCCATCAAAAGTTAGTAAAACATCACAAGCGTAAATATCAAACTTTTGGCATATCGTAAAGTTCGTAATTTTGTCAGCATCATCGCTAAATTAATTAAACTTTAGTGCCATTACATAACAATCCACGATACCAATTTTCATTTTATAAAATTTTTACACAACAGAAAAGAAAGGCGTATTGTCTGTCGTCCTCCTCAATGTCTATTCACTGAAAATGTGGCCAAAGTTTATAAATTTGCTTCTCACGTATGACGTGTTATATTAATTAACATTAAAGGTCCATGCACTAGAATGTTATCATAACCAGAAAATGTGAACACATTGTATACGATGTGTAAATAAACTTTTGATGGTGTTTGTCTGTACTTTATATATTTAATTTATAAGAATCATGTAAACAGAAATTTCATTAGCCATTAAGCAGTGATCTTAACTATCAACAAAACAAATACATTGACGTACAGTAGTAAACAATTGTTTGAGCGCACAATAATAAACAAATTCAAATTAATTGTTATGCAGTATACCGAAGAAATTCTCAAAGTCGAAATAAGAAATTAGAAATAGAAATTAGACCGATTGATTTCACTTTCCAATAAAATTATCATTATTAGTTGGATTTTTTAACGAAATTCTTAGGTGTAAAATTTAAAAACTATTCTGACTACTTCATGGTCTTACTATGTCGCAATCGTCTGATGAGGTTGTATTTTTGCAATGTGAAGTGCTTTAGAAACTATGTGTCCTGGGCAACAAAATAGGTCATAAGTGGATTGGTGTAGCCAAAATAAATGGTTTTGTTTGTGAACCGAACCATAAACAAAGTCAATCTCTCCAACAAATTACGGACGAAACAAAAGCCGAATAAATCACAACTGTAAGCTATTACGATTTCTGATTCGACACGAACCGAAAATTACTGCAATTATTTTTACATCTAAGTAAAGTAGAAATTACAGCCAAACTTGTTATTAGCAATTGGTACTGAATTTTGGAAATAAGCAGTTATGACGATTTATTTACTGGACCTAACAGTTTACCTAAGTAGAATCTACAGATATCCCGTTGGCAAATTCAATTTTTACACATTTTGTAAAATGTAACCTATTTGATTATATTTAAATGTCATATAACGACTTCATAAGCGTCGTTTATTTCATTTGTTAGTTTTACAAACATGCTTTATTCAACTTCTATTTAAAAAGCCTTGATTGTGAACATATATTTTAAATATCATATTCTAGCAAATAAAAGAAAAACGAAAACTTTTGAAATAATGGAAAAGGTAAAATTTGAAAATTGTTTTATAATTGAGATCTCAATTTATGGATCTTGACGCTTCCGTCGAGTATATAGATTATTGACATTCATATATGCAAAAAACTGCTTCCAACAAAATGTTTAAAAGCAATATATTAAAAGATCGACAACGTCGGATTTTTGTAACATATGGCATCAGGATATATGAACTCTACCGTAAATAATATTAAGAACTTTTAAATAATAAACTTTAAGATGGTACAGGGCAAAATATAATTTTGGGAAAACTGTCACCTTTGCTGCAATAACATGGTTTATTTTTGAATATTGAGTATTTCGAATTGTCCTCTCATGGCATTTTGTTGACCAAAGAAGCTTCGAGAAATCACAGACCATTTTCTAATTCGCAATTTCCAGTTGTTTTCTACTTATTTTATGACCGAATACTTTTTCACACAAATGACATTAAAATTTAAACATCATTCGGACTTTTGGCAATAAAAGATAGTCGTTTCAAATAATTTAATCCCGAAGTGCGTTGATTACCAGTAATTTGTCACATTAAATGAATTATATGCCAAATAAATTGGATTTTAATTGGATATCGGTTTTATTTCGGATGATTGAACTGAAACAAAACCGAGGTTTGAGCTAAAACAATGTCATTAACCGAACCAATGATTCAAAGTAGAGTGAATCACTGAACAGAATCAACACGAAATTTCACGTAGTTTGCAGTGTTGATTGCAACCAACTTATTGCTACAATTGTATGAGAATGTTTTAGCAGAACGTTTCAACTTTATATCCCCAATAACTTAGAGCCCCCTTCATGGAATAAAATCATTCGAAACGTGTAGTTTGGTAATCAAAATTTTCTGTAAATATATAGCCCTGTTGCTTTCACACACAAGATATGAAATCAGCATATCAAATTTCTGAAGCTCATTTTGATCCTTACTTTTAAAGCAATAATATAACTTTAAATAAAACTGGTCAGTTTGGTGCTAAATAAGAAATTTGACAATGATGTTTCGTAATTCATTTTAATAGCGGTCGAGACAGAACCAAATGTTCGTAACCTTTTCGCCGTTTGTTGGGCATAATTTGAAAGTGTGGCCTTGAACAGCACAACTGCAAATACACTGCCGTGATTTCGTTTCTGATGAAATTCATTTAACAACAGTTTTTGTTTACTTTATCTGAATCCAACATTGAACTTAAAAAAGATTACAGGATAAAATTTTTCGGTTTTTACTGTCATTGACACCCAAAAAACTTCACCGACGAAACGTAGATCGGATTTAGTTTGTACTAAAACACAGGATATTAAATGCGTTCTAACGAATAACCTTTAGTGTAATACATTATATAAATTGTACACATATGAGGAAGTATATATTTATTACAACAAACTGTTTATGTATATATACTTCCATATGCATATATTTGTTACAATAAAGTGTTTACTATGACAAGTATAGATAAGAATATTGAGTAATGAATGTGTCCTCTAGAGGCAGTATATTATTAAATGAACTAATTTAAAGTGCGAAGTAATAACAAGTGACATGTGAAACTTTCATTGAAATTTGGCCAAATATTGTAAGTGAACTGAATTAAATGGGATGCATAAACTATTCCCATTCGTTTACGTCTTTTAGTATTCATAGTATTTTTACATTGTTTAGTTTCCAGGGGCTTTCTGAAGCACATTGATGGCTTAAAATTGGCAAAAAATAGGACTATATTTATATTTATTTCAAATGCGCACATAACTGGGGTCTATTCACAGCATTTTAAGTCCTAGTGAACATGCCAGGAAGTTTAAACTAATAACAGTTCTGATGAAACGGATTATTTGATTCGTCTATGCTTTTTGTTTTTTTATGCTGTTTGTTTCCAGAACCCACGTTTGCAAATTGTTAGATATAAATCCTAAATTTATCATCTCCACTGCAATTGAGATCTTTACATGTAAAGTCCTCAATTGTAATGAGATTGAGTGCTTTAGAGTAAACTTTATGTCGACTGATCTATTAGAGAATTTGTTTGATTTGCTAAAGTCAGTTCTGATTCTCCCCCCATCCGTGTAAGACGAGTTTGACTTAACTCATCAATCTGTATTTCCTGCAAGGTGTAATCTTTAAAACAAATTCTGGAAACGAATGCTAACCCTCGCTGTTTTTTATATTTGATGATTCTCCTGGGGTAGATACATATATGTCAGAGTGAACCCGTTCCTGCCGAATCATAGATATGCTATGAAAAAATAACGAAAAATATCTCGAGTTTCTTTGTACCATCCGCATTAGAAAATCGCGGTGACAAACTATAAATATTTCTTGGATTGTCAAATTATTTTATATTATTGTAAAGACAGATTCCTTTCTTAGGCTACCAGAGGGAAAAATCAAAAATGCATAAATCAATTTTTTATCTATAAATCGATTGTTCTGATATAAAATTAACCGGAGAAGTTTGCCTTTCTGTGTCACTCTAACCTTTGCAGAAGAAGACTTTCGTCCTCTTCTCTATTTCTGTGTTTTATATTTGTTATTTTGTATCTGTCTTTTTATCTCGAAAATAATTTTAGCTGTAAAAAAATACCTTTAACCAGATTCCGTTGTATAATCTTTTTAAATCCTTAAATCCAAATAATCCAGAAAAATTCCTTTGCATTATTTTACTTTTCGGTGATCCGGGAAAAGTAGATTCCAACCAAATGCTGTCAAAGAAAAAAAAAAGTACTAAAAAATCACTAAGTAACATATCTGTCAAATACAAGGATATCCGAAAGTCCAATTGTGAAAATTATACATTTACTAAAAAATTGTTAGAAGACAGTATTCATCATAGCCAAAGAGTCGCCAAATGAAAAGTCCCTAAAATGATGACATTTTAATTCCAAGGAGTGCATTTTTCTAGACGTCTTCAATTTGTATACATTTGTATTCTAGAAATGGGACGCCCATCACACAAGTAAGCAACTTTTTGTATTTCCAAGGATTTAGAGGAAATGTTATTTGGCTTTACAATGCATATTCATATTATGTATTGCTTACATGAATGCGAATTTTTATGAAATATGGGCGTAGCTCATATGAACATCTCCATTCTTTGTAATAGCATTCTTTCACGAAACGTTCGTGAAGAGCTGAATACCACCGAAGCGATAAGTGGCTAAAAATTTCAGTTGCCAAATTTGCTTTGGCACTCTTTATGAGAAATGGAAATTTAATTTAAACTGCGAGTTAAGCTATGCGTACCAATTCGACAAATTGTGTAAATGACCAATAGAGTGAGATATTAATTAGAACAGTGGTCAGACGATTTCTTGCCGCTCCTATATCTGACTTTTTCGGATTTATCGCAAAATAGTGGGGAGCTCACGCAATATTCATTTAGTTGATTTATAACTTGTTTTTTTACAATTTTACGGCCTTGAACTTTTTATTTTGAACAAATGCTAATGTCAGTGGAAATTATTTGATAAAGTGGGAAAGTTTCAATTCTATTTCCTGTTATAGCAAACACACTTCCCATGGTTCATGTCAGTGGAATTTAAAACGACTACTTTTCTAGATAACTCAGAAAATTAAAAAAAAAATCATTCAATCAAATCGTTGAAAATGTCCATACGAAAAAATGTGTGCAAACTTGTTCTTTGATTCGTGTTTTCTTGCCTACGTCTTTTTCGAAGAACCTACCTTTTTCTTCAACCTGTGCACAAATTGCTAGACACACATGTGAAAGTAATGATCATACATAGAAATTTTAAAGACTTATTTAGTGTCCTTTTCAGCTTTAATTTTAAAAAATTATCGTTAACATCGATTTGAGGGCGTATTTGGGGCAAATATTCTTCTTTATTTCAGCAAGTAG
This sequence comes from Philornis downsi, assembly GCA_019455685.1. Taxonomy (NCBI): domain Eukaryota; kingdom Metazoa; phylum Arthropoda; class Insecta; order Diptera; family Muscidae; genus Philornis; species Philornis downsi. The sequence goes on from JAHXMU010000008.1 coordinate 6,103,119, forward strand.
ACATTTGAAAACTTTTTGGCATTAATAAGTCCTTCGAAGTATCATGTACTTTAAAAAATGGCTAATTATTGCGGAATTAACAATTCATATCCATACCAAATGCTTTTCAATAATGTTGTATTATGGAATCATATTTGTTTACAAAAGTAAGAAATTTCTAATTGAATTCCAATTTTGTGTCGCAAAAAGAATATAGAAATCCTCTGCTTAAAATACACCACTTTTAAAATCGATCGTAAGGTAATTTCAATTATTGAACATTGTGGAATTTCAATTATTGAAGTAGCAAATATTTGTGTCAAATATATTTGACTTACAGTACATGACAGTATATAATTCGACAATATTTTTCTGGACTGTTTTTGCTGAATTATGGAATTGGTCACAAAAGAATTTCAACTGTACACTATTCTAAAGTAAAGTAATTGGTCAGATGGTACTGACGTTCCAAAGTGTTTATCTCGATTTCATGTCGAAAATATTTCGTCTTATTTGGTTTCCAAAAGTTTGATTATGATAGGTAATTGGCCTTTTATGAACTTTGATATCATTGCGGAGTCGTTTGCCGCTTCATATTTTTTTTTTTTTTTTTTTTTTTTTTGGATAGTCTCAAAATACAGGAAATTGGAATTTGTGTACTTTGTGTTTGCAAATTATATTACAAATAGTTTGGTATTACAAAAGTACTGTGGGTTGATCCGCCTGAAAAATGCCGAAATTCCTTTTGTCGCTACAGATAAAAATTTCTAACATGAAATTTTACTCAAGTTTTGCTCTTGCAAATGGAAATTTTATAATAGATTTACACTGAGCTATTGGAATGCGGTGAAATATTTGCATGCTCTAGTTTGCCATCAACATAAAATAGACAAAGTGGAGGAAATGTTGACTGAAAGCCACTGAAAGAGACAACCGATGACATTTCTGTGTCTCATAAATCAATTTATACAATTTTACACGATTGTCTGGCTGCAAAACCCTTCTGAAAAACCTAAAATTTCTTGAAACGCTCAGCCACGTAAAGCTAATAAACTATGGAATGAGGACTACGTCAAAGTAGATCAAAAGTCAAGTTTACGTTGACGGGTTTCCTCGATTATCGCGGTGTTATGCATTCAAAATTCTAGTCATAAAGTAATAATATAGAATACTATATTATAATATAGTATTACTATATAGTAATATAGAATACTATTTAGGAATTGTGTGGCGTTTGAAGGAGAAATCGAATTTGTTATCTCACAATGCTATCATTATGAACGAATTATTGAGCAAAAACTCAAATAATATTATTAAATAATCACCATATTCGCCTGATCAGGTTTCAACTATAGTAAATTTGTTCTCTTTCCAGTTCGTGGTACCCGCAGTCGATGGATGACATAAAACAGAATTCACACAGGCTATTGAATTTGTTTCAGATAATTTTTTTTTTTTTTTTTTTTTTTGAAAAATGAAGGCGTTGAAATAAATTTAAATGAATAATAAATATTTTTTGTTTCATTGACTTATCTAAAAGGATGTATATCCCTTACTCAGCATAATTGGGAATGCCTGAAGTATTAGTCAATACAAAGTGGTGGCCGATCAAAGAAAGGTAAGCGACTGTATCGGGGCTAGATCATATGTTAATATGTACGACAGTGGCTTATATTAACAATTGTATAGATACTATTAATACTGGGTTGACGCAAGAAGTGCTCTAGTCATAGTCTCAGCTGTGGTAATATTAGACCAAATCCGTAGTCCTAGTTCTACAGTAAAAATTGTAAGAGAACAAAAAATTCCTGAATACCGTATCCACTGATTGTCCACGTTATCTCTACCTCCAGTATTAGTTGTGGAATATTAATAAACAATATTTACGCTTGCTCTACAAAATTGCAAATGACATCTTGGAGCTTCACTTAAAGCTGACTTTAGCAATAGTAGTACATCGCCAGTGTATGGCAAATGTTATAAAAAAGAATCGTAATCGACTTGTGGTATGTTTTGTTAAGGAGCTCGAAAGAGAAGTAAAAGAAGTGAACATAAATCATAAACAAGTAGGGCTCCGTTATTGAATCGATGCTGCGTATATTTTATCAATAAATTTCTAAGTTGATCGCACAACCGACAACAGAGGGCGTGTGAACCTTACTATTTGCCATTAGATGAAGAAACAAATGTTTATTGAAAAGACGAATATTAGATTGTTTTATGTGATTGTTTATAGATTTCAAATGAACGATATGGCAAATGAAAATCATGTCGTTTAATCTAAATTGTTGTCTATTTGCAATAGAGATGAAAGAAGAAGAACGATGAAATTACTTATTTTGATTTCTAGTTTGTTTGGATTTTGAATAATTATAGCAAGGATCCCTACAAGTTTGTGTATCTTAAACAATTATATAGTACAATTCATATAGCTAAGGTTCTCCTAACAAGGCTTTATTAAGTAATAAAACATATTTAACTAATATTTCATAGATAAAGTATACAATCCTTAAAATTTTGCATAATTTGGGACTCACAAAATGATTTTTTTTTTTTGGCTAACGAAATATCATATAATATTCGTGAAATAATGACGTCGAAAATGCCGTTGTGGTTTTGTCTACGGAAAGTAGACTATAATTTCCATAGTTTCTATGAATTCTACAAATTAAATAGTGCTGGGATTAAATGATTTATTTGTCTGCAGGGAACTCCAATTAGTCTATATCAAAAAGTCAAATTTAACTACATCTTGAAAGGGATACAGAAAATTGACCTAAAATCTCTTACGCTGATGGATCCATGGACATCGAAATGTAAACATAACAAACCAATTTCTAATTTCGACTAAACTTTCCATCATTAAATGTCTTTATTTTTTTCTTCAAATACAATATTTGGTCGAAATTATACCAACTTTCTTTTAATGAATTTATGGGCCGAAGGACAGAGTGTTGTGCTACTTGCGGAAAACTCGGCATAATTATCGAAGGATTCTCATGCTAGATCATTTTCTTTCATATAATAAGCTACCAATCGTTGATTTTTGATGCGCTTGACCATATCAACAATCGATGGTCTTCATCCAGGATAATAGATCCATATATTTTCCCGGAAATTTTTCTCTCAACAGCCATCCGAGTATTAATAATAAAAACTGTGTGCATGTCACAGTTTATAATTAGTTTTTTAAATGCAGTTCACAGAGCAGCAAGCTCATGTAAAGGAAGTCATGTTCAATAGTCGATTCATGACCTTATCCGTCTATAGCCTCAGGTTCTAACCACCTGAACCAGCATGTACCTTTGTACATGCAGTATCACTATTCCTACCTCATTCTTTCTGAGTGATGGGAAATATATACCATGATTGATAATAAGTTTCAATACTTTCCTTCAAATGTATTAACTTATGAAAAATGTCCATAATAAAAATTTTAACCTTGATTTTTTTATAGAATTTTTGGGCTTTTCCACTATTTCTGTACTCTTTCACTTTTCGCTTTATTATACTGGCGTAAAAAATCTTTCCATTCCATATTTCTTGCATTTATATTATTACTTCACAGCACGTGTTTCAATTGGCTACATTATTGCCATGTTCGCCTTGCCTAAACGCGATTTTTACCGCACAAGTTAGATTGAACTACTTTGTCGTTTTTCTTTAGAATAGACTGTGGGTACCATGGATAGAAACAGTTCTGCGATTTTTATTTGTCTTTGTACATTTGTCTTGCGCATATGTCTCTCAGCTATACGTTTTCATCGCTGTGGCTAGCCAAATTATCTTTATGAGACTGAAAAGGTTTACTAAAAGCAAAATCATTGAGAAGTCGCATATTTCATTCGGTAACATTAACAATTTATATTCCCTTCCAAACAATCCATCACGTGGTGAAATTCTTTGCCACTATTTGTCTTAAACTTCGTGTTTGTTTTAAAAAGGGATTTTTATTACTTTAAGTTCTCCAAAGTGTCATAAATAAGTTTTTGTATCAACATTCTTTGAAAGGTCTCTGCCTCATTCCAGCCATCACCCTCTGTCTCCCATTGACTATAAGTCGGTCACAATCACTTGTTCAAGAATAACATCTCTGTTCGAGGACGACCATGGGACCATCCCCAATATCGTTTACTCTTCAACACAGTTGGAACAGTAGAAAACGAAAACAGAAAATTTAAAACTGCTTATTGTTATTTTTCACAACAACGGAAAGAAAAGTAATTCGACGCTGTCAGAGCAGGCGTCGTTATTCTCAAACAAGTTAAGTCAAGTTGAATGTATAACCAAACAGTATTAAATGTGATTGGATGGAGACTGTTTATGCGGTGATGCTCTCTTACTCTGGTTACGAATTTGTTGAATTCTTAAAAGCGTATCGAAATTAAAGAAACGAAATCAATAATGATGAATACGCGTTTCAGAAACAAGACACCTTGCATGTAGCACAATGTGTTGTTGTGTTTTAGAACAAAACGCGAGTCTTGCCTTGTAAATTTGTTTTTTTTTTTGGTAATCACTATGCCGTACAGAATGTGTTACAGAATTTATTTTTTAACAAGATGTCGTTTCAAATACTTCAAGAGAACAAATGTGAATACGTTTGTATTCTACATTTCAAACTTTGTTCAATTCTATGGAACACTTGATGAAACAAGCAGACGTCCCTGATGCTAATGAATAAAACAAATAACAGTAGAATATAAGAATATATTAAATTTTGATGCCAAAGCTATCTTGATGTTTGACGATTCCTTTCGATATGTAGCATGATAAGAAGTTGTAATTGTAATGAAATGACTTTCCGTTTTGACTTTTGAAAAATTACCGCAATATGAGACAAATTTAGACAAATAATACGCATTCCATACGGATGAGGAAGAAAGCTGTTGAAATACAAATCCTAAAATATTTTTTGCTAATTGCTAAATTTCATTTACTTCATTGATAGACATTTATCAGCAGAATAATTTTAAACAAAAAAACTTTAAAAATATATTTTGTAGTAAAATACAAAAATTAAATTTTGACTCGCTTATAGGAAAACTAATTTCTAGAGGTTTAAATAATTCGTTTATGTGGAATTTAAGGGTGTTAGTCATGATTGATTTATTAAAATGAAATGGCAAACATTTTGTTGGAATTTTTAATTTCGGTAATACACAGTGTATTCATTCTTATACAGTTTAACGGTTCATGAATCTGTTGTAAAAATTCATTAAGAAAATTTCAAAAGATTTTACGTTTCCTTTGTCATTGACTTCTAAGTATTTTCTCTCAAACCTTTAAAGTTAAGATTTTTGTTTTATTCGGGGACAAAGGAATTATCCAATGATCTACAGGCCGACAAATATTTCACTATTCTGGTCGATTTCATACGAAATATAAAATAAAAACTATTAAAACTACTGCAGTGACTTTTTTGTCGTAATCGCAAGTGTGACAAGGATACTATTCAAATGGTCCATTCAAAAATTAATATGGTTCCCTTAGTCTCTCTTTTAAGCATTACTTAAAAGTGCATACAATATGCAATTAAAATGTTCTATGAATTTATTGTTCTATGAATTTTAGTAGGAGTTGTTCTATATATCTATATATAGAACATATATATCTTTTATTCCTACCTCCGAAAATCCTTACTGTCCTTTTTTCGAAATGAGGCTCAAAAGATTGACTTAAAATGAAAGCCATTGAAAAAATATTCCACAAATATGTTATGGAAATGGAGATCATCGAAGGCGATAGTATGTCTCCTTTTAATTCAACAAAAAAAAGTTGGGAAATTTTTTTAATTTTTCAACATATTCTCTTTTTAGTTCTATACACTTTTTGCAGCGATATTCGAAAATTCAAGAACTGTCAAACTTCTTAAAGTAGCCATCAACCGCAGACTCCACCTTTTCGTTGTTGGCCAATGGAGCTAAATCTGGTGAATAAGGTCCGTGAGGAAGCAATTTGAACTTTAATTCGTTAATTTTGGCCATCGTAATAGTAGATATGTGAACTGGAATATTATTTAGATGAAACAACACTATCCTTTCCGTTTTTTTCCCATAATTTCATTACCTAAATGCTGCAATAAATTATCATATTGTAATATTCGTTGTTGATGGTTTTTCCTTTCTGAAAAAATCAATAAAAACCCAAAAAAAACCGGACGCTATGACCTCGCCTGGGGACGGACCCATCTTCGCATTCTTTGGACACGATTCTCCCATTTCAGTCCACTGCTTTGACTCTTCTTTTCCCTCAGGTATGAAATGGTGGACCCATGTCTAGTCTATGGTTATAAGTCGACGCTAAAACTCGGATTTATTGTTGTGAAACATCGCCAAACACTCTACTGAAACATCTTCACGACGCTATTTCTGTTCTATTTAATGCAACCGCAGCACCCATCTTGTGCACAGCTTTCTCATCTTCAAATCTTGGGTCAATATATGACGTGGACACCTCAATTGGTCGATCAAACTTAACTTTGTTTTCGCTATTACTTCAGTTATAAGACTGGAGCATATTTGAAAGATTTTTTTCCAGTAGGAATTATTGGCATCCAAATATTTTTCGTTATTCGCAAACTGCTTTCGATACGCTGTCCATTCTGGGCTGATATTATTCATTTCCCTCTCATTTAACAAAGAAAAATGCCTATGTTTACTTTAGGCTTGGTGTCAATTGGTGTTATCCTGCAAAGGCGTGTAAGCTACGCAGAAATATCAAAAACACTCAAAGTTCGTACAAGTTTTGCCATATCAGACTCTTGACCAAAATCTGTTACATTTTAAACCATCATTATTAAGTCCTCTCTAGAATTCGTGTAGGTTGAATATCTAGCTAATTGTCGATTTACCAAATCTAAAATCACATTGACAAGATTCAGTCAAGTCTAATAGAACATATTGTAACCCTTGCTACAATTTTCATATTCGAAGGAGTCTTGTGTGGCATGGGTACATACTGATCTCGCAATAGCTGGTAAACACACTTGGGTTGATGTTTTCACAAATTTGACGCACTACGCTATTAAAATAGCCCAGAAGAAAAATTCTTAAACAGAGCAGCAGTCGAATGTTTCCTCCAGACATTCATAAATTATTGTTTGGTTTCATATTCTTTCAGTTCCGTTGTGGCATGTGCACAAATGATGATTAAAAGAAATATTTCTCGTCGATTCAATATGTTGCAAGATCAAAAACAAGAGACGAGATGTCTAAATTTCTTGCCAGATATTACGCATTCGAATTCATGGCATTCCGTAAAGTAACACCGATGGAAATGGATATATCAGACTGTCCATTAATTATGACGTTGTAGTTTCTGTAGCACCATTTTGATAGCAGCAAGGCTAACCTTATATTTTTCGAGGGGATTTACCAGTAGGATAGAAGTATTAGGTCTGTAAACGATTCAGATGGTACATGTACGTATCCTTAACACAATTTTGCGAATGTCCAATTCTCATTTCCATCATATGGGTGATGTTCCTTGACGAGACAAAACAGAATGGATTCGTTCTATAAGATGTATCATGGATTCGGTTGGGCATGGTGAATTGCCTTAAGATGGAAGTTTCATGTGGAGGATGTCACCTCCTACTACACAAGAAGTTTCTACGACTCCCATCATTAATGTGGCGTTCATTTGTCTATTAGAATTTACACAAGACTTCCTGAATCTTACAATTCCAAAAGCTTTCAGGCATAATACTAAATACAAACATACTTTGTTATAAATATAACCCATTTTTGTCCTAAACTGTTCTCAGACTGAATGAAAATAATTTCATTAATTTGCAAAGAAAAAAGAAACGAAAAAATTCAATTGAACAATTGACTACTGCTTCTCCTCTGCCCAAGATCCATAACAACATATCAGATATGTTCATGTATGTGTTTAAGTACCAATACCGACACAGGTCTGATATTTGCGAGTAGTACTCATATGGCGGTCTTAATGTCCTTAAGCGTAGCAGCGATGGTAGCATCCAGGACTACCGTATTAGTTTGTAGTTGGCATAATCAAGACGCCTTGACTGCTTAAGGACTTTGACTACGCAGTATTTATCCTTTCTTCCCTCGGTCGTTTGTTTATATATTTTGTTGCCATCATTGCTTTCACTTTCCCGTCTGTTCCTTTTACATTGTTTTTGCTGGTTCCGTTGTTTCATTTTATCATTTGTTAGTTTCTATTTGCACATATGATTTAAAAACCCTCTCGTTGGTTTCATCGCCTTTGCCATCCATTGAATCGTAATCGCGACCATACTTCCGATATTGATTATACTTATACATGTTGATGGAAATGGGGTAGATGTAGAGGAGGGGAGAACACAGTGGTTTTGCAGTGGTATGTAGATTTAGAAAAAAAAATTTCTTTTATTCACTGTACAGCAAGGATAATATGAGAGTTATACCTATGTTTCCACTGAACCGACTTTTATATATCAAGCTGAATTTAAATTTCTGGCGGGCACATAACTAATGCGTGATATAAAAGGAATGCATTGTTCACAAAGAGGCAACATGTTTTAGCATTCGATTTAAACCGTATATTTTGAAAATATATTATGTATACAAATGGATATACGTTGGCAATAGGCTGCTCCACCATTTGCCCCATTAAAGTGATAAGTTTCACTTTATGAATAAATGCCAAAAAAATGTAGAAAAATGTAAAAAAATTGAGAAGTATTTTGTAGTTACTAATAGTACTATTAGGAAAATTATGCTCTATGAATACTTTAAATAAATGATGTTGGAAGACTAACACAACAATCTGAGATTAATTTAGCAGTTTCAAAATATATCGTAGTATACCAAAAGATTGAAAATCATTGTCAAAAAGTTACTTCTATTTAAAGTTTTGAAATGTTGAAATTTCGAGAAAGTGTTAAAATATTGCTACAAATGAATAATGAATTATCACAGATTCAAAATTTGTAAAAACTTTCTGTTGACTACAATTTTCTACCCCTATTTCGATAAATATTTCACAATATTTTTTGTTTGCAACACCACGTCCCTTCCAATTGTGGGTAGTTGCTTCAATTCTTATAGCTCTTAACAAGAAAAAGTTTATTGAACATTTGTAACGTTAAAATTGCTTAATAAGCAGTATTTATATTTGTTGTTACTGCCGCCGTTTCCGCTTTGTGCTACATTATTCAATAACGATGTTGTTCTTGCTACAAGGACTTTGTGATTCCTCTTCGCAATGCGTTGGCACTATGAGATTGTTTCTTCTGAACCACGACGACTACTGACGATAATAGTAATGATGATTTGCCTGTTACGGATGCTATTTTGTAGTTGCTCCCCTTGTTTATGTTTGAGCAAATGCCAACAAGAAATATGATACAACTGCAGACGTAACGAAATTGTGAACATTAATCTTTTTTTGCTTGTCAGACAAAGGATTGCTACTTCAGACTTGAAATTGAAAAAAAAAACAAAAATATTCTGTTTTGCCGGCAAATTGGGTATCGGTGAGATTATTACGTCAGATGGGAAAACCTAGCCGAATAGAAAAGTGTGGCTGGAGGATTTGGAAAAGCAGGAAAAAGTTGGAGGCATACGCCAATAAAGAAGTTCCTCCAAACTGTGCAAGGATGTTTTGATAGAAACCCTAAACTGCGTACTTTTTCTACATTTTACATGTTAAAAGTTCAGTTATTTATCTTGTTAATGGTGATACTAAATAGTAAAAATTTTTGTCATTAAACCTAGAATTGTGATTTATTGGAGATTATACAACTTTGTAACATAGTATCGTACCAATAGGACAATTAAGCCAAAAGGAAGGTTGTTTTGTTTTCATAGTGATATGAAGTTTAGTAAACAATAAGTGAGTCACCAAGTTATGTTCTAAAAACAAAACACATCTGATCCTCATCATTGATATTGAATCATAACTAAAAACGATGCGGCTTCCGGTTTGCTGGAAAATCCCAATCTCAGTTGTAAGTGACCGCAAATGCCTTGTATCGATGACCGGGCTTCTACAGCAACGTGAATTTTTGGCTAAGATATTAGTCGTCATGTTAACTATCTAAGGAACATTGCAATATTGACGCCGTTTTTATTTTATCAAATGATTCAAAAAGAAGTGTAACTGCCGGATCCTAAGTATTTTAACACGAAATCCGTTTATCAAGAGTTTATAATACGACTGAGCCAAGTCCGTTTGTCTTTTACCGCTGAGTATAAGTTATGATTATGAAATTAACTGATATAATATTGGTAATCATGCTACTAGCAAGGCAAGCTTTCTCTTTCTATCAGTGGACTAACTTATGACTTTAGAGGAATTTGTTCATCCAACCAAATATAATGTTCTATCATAACTTATAATAAAAAAAATAAATAATCTTAAAACATGCCCAGATTTTTCAAACCATACTTTAGATATGTAATTGGGCGAGTTAAAATCTTCCAGAAAAAACGACTGATTTGGTAAAGATCTCTATTAGCATGTAATTTGGAATTGGCAAGTCCGAATTACGTACTCTGTTGGACAATTGTACAACTAGTAAGACACTGATTATCCAATCTAATCCGCTAACATCATACAAATGTCCTTAATCCACAGGGTATTGTACTGCAATTTTTTTAATACCGGCATGAATCTATTTCTGGAGGTAAATGGACTTTACAACTATAGCTAAACTTGATAGCCATTCGTTAGAAACTAAGATATAAAATGGTAGATTGCACAAAAATAATTTTTGGCCTACAATTTGAAATTATTTCATAGGTTCGATAAATCCACATTGAAGTCAGCCTCAAAATTTTGCAAAGATGACGCAACATGCGAAAAATATATGTTTTGCTAATTTATTTCTTTAGGCGCATTATAATTTGGCCTTTCTGGGCGTTATACGTTTGTAAATATTTCGAAATGACCCATACGTAGAATTTTTTGAGTGAGTGAATCTTGATTTCGATCTAGGTCAAATGTCTCCTAGTAATGCCATTAGTAAACCTCACATTGTAAAAATAAAATGTTATGAAAAAAGAAGAAAAGTACTGAAGTACAAAAAGTTGACTATCCCCGTAACCATTATTATCGCTATAGTTCCAGAATATGTGCATCTGGAATGCCCGCACAGTTTAAAAAGTGATAGCCTCTATCTGATTGGCCAATATTCTCAACAAATACAAAACAGATGTTGCCACTTTCCATAGGCTGCGATGGCGTGAAGAGTTTTAGATATGATATAAAAACTGTGATACCTACTTCTATATGATAGAAAGGCATAAATTTGGATGCAGATCTGTGGTTGACAACATTTAAATATTAAGCGGCCTGCTGGGTGCATTTGATAGCATCTGCCAAGAAAACCGCACCACATTCAGGCGGGTATGACGCAATGAGGATTGTTGCATCGTGTATAAGTAAAAGAAAGCCAAGTATAGGAGAAGAAAAGATGGGCAGACCGTTTTTAGAAATGAAGAAATATTAGTGGAAACCCCGGTAGGGTGAGGATGTAAAAATATGCTGGTATAGAGGCAAAACCCAGAACTTTTTGCAAGGACAGTAACGAAAATCATATCGCAGGTACGCAGTGTATCGCATATCGCAGTTCTGAATGGAAGCTCCAGTGAAGAAGTCATGCTAATTATTGATGATTGCCTAGCACGGAGCCAAAATGAGCTAAGAACAATAAAGATACAGCTGCTGATCGTCAGCAGCAGAGCTGTTTAATACTGTGGCGGTAAGCTGATCGACAGACATGCCGCAGTGAATACATGGCCGATGGATTATGTCCCAAGAAGAACTGATTCACACAAATCGCTTCTATGTCGACTGTAAAGCTGCCTTTGACAGTGTAATGCAGCATGTTTGTTATTCCCACGAAGATTATACATCTTTGTTGGATGGCGCTAACTGATATGAAGTCTTCGGTAAGGAGAAAAGAAAAGTATTGTTTGCGAATATATGTTGATATGGTCTAAGTAAGCGATTTAATGCCAAATTCCTCTATCGACAAAAAAAAAAAAAACAACTGTCCAAGTTTTGTGTATCTTGCAGTATGATGCAGAAAAATCTGAAACTCGAGCATGATTTAGTACTTGGAGTTTTCGAACGAAAAATAATCCGGAAAATATATGGGCTCATCATTGTTAATGGAAAGTATTGGCGTCTTATGAAGAGTAACCTGTATGATCTACATATTGATATCGACGTGGACTAGTACATCAAAATACATTGATTAAGTTAGGTGAATCATGTTTTACGGATGCACCCAAATGCTCAGATTGAAGGATCACGCTTTTGGCATACCATCAAAATTTGATGTGACAAGTTGGAGAAGAAGCGCAGAAGATCGAAGCGATCGAGGTTATTTACATAATATATAATGATGTCTATTCTAAACGCCACATAACTTATGTTGTAATTGTCACAACGTATGGTATTATTCTGTTACTTCTTTCGGTACTTCTTATGGTAAGCTGCGCGGTATTTACGTTGGTCATGGCCATCTTGCTATTGATAACTGATTAACTGGCCAATATATAAAATAATGCAAATTTGTATTCTATTTTGAAAAATTAATAAAAAAAATGCTCACATGTTTATCGGCCCTATCTATTTATACCTTTGCAATGTTGCTGATTTGTATTGGACTAAATCGTCACTTTTTACTTCCACCCTGGTATTCCTTGATCACTTTACGCATAAGTTGCTTAAATATTAATACGTGCAAAAGTAGCAGGCTTCAAGACGCCTTTGCGAAAAGAATCGATAAATTACAGTATTAGATTTATCTCAATCAGATTTCCGTATGCGGGTTATGTTCATTCACTTTAATTGTATTCATTCACTGTGTCTACATTTGCTTCTTTATATCCTCCTTATGATATCTTATATTTCCTCTTGTTTCTATTCTACAACACAATGATGCATACAAAGTGCGGCCATTTCATTTCGAACGTGTTGCCCCAAGTAGCATTGTCATCTCTAATCCGAACGTGTTGTGATACTTTAACATACCACATGGAATATTCTGTAGTAATCGTTAGCGAAAGTACTGGAATCGAAATATTGTAGTGGTAGAATGGAAGGGGAACGACTACAAACGCAATAAATGCTAATATTAATTAGTTTGTAGTCGTTAATTCTTTAATTGGAAACTTGATAAGGTCAACAGGAAATTACAACACCCTCCTGACAGACAAAAAGATATATTCAACAAAAAGTGGTTGGTTGGTGACTAAAAGCACATGTTTGCAATTAAGTTAATGCCGACGTCCAATTTAGTTGACAGTTTGCTATTAAGTGTGAAAATCCTGATGACATTGAAGGCTAATAATAATCGATTAGGTTCAGTAATATAGACTATTAACTTATTGAGTGAATGTGTTATTAACAGGAGAGTTCAAATTTCAGTTCGAAATTCTTGAAGCGACTTTTTCCTAAACCGATTTCTGATTCCCTTTACAAAAAAATACATTTCTGAAGTAGGGGCTAAATTTGAAAACTTGATATATTTGTTCGTATATAAAACTTTATAAACCAGAAAACTAATTTACTGACGTTCGGATGGCAATGAAATTGAAATGATAAAGATTTATTGAATTTAGCTACATACAATTGTCATGTACAAAGCTATCGCGGCATAACCAATATTCTGATTAATTAAACTCTTAATAATTTAATAAATGTATGCGTAATACATCAGAAGCAGAAAATTCATACTACATAAACTTTTATATCTTCATGATGTCATAGAAAACAAAGAGATCCCAAAAGCCTTAACGAAAATTTGAAACTGTGTTTGATGGACATTTAAAAAACTGCACCAAAAATTAGTACTTTTTTTTGTTTTTAAATGCTATTACATTAACTATAATAATTTCGAAATATGAGCAAATGTTGGAATATTTTTTTTTGTATTCAGAATTAAGGTAACCAAAATAAAGTAAATTGTATTGACATTTCATAATGATTTCTTGAATATAAATGCTTGTTTCTATAAAATTTTTATAAGAAGATCAGGAAATGTAAAATTGCCCAATTCAATCACTACTATATATATACAAATATATTTGAAAGTTTATTTAAAATGTATTCAAGATGACGTCGCATTTGTGTAACATTTGCTCTTATTTATTTTAAGTTTTTTTTTTTTTTTATTGAAAATTCAACATAGGGAAGATATGACTATTTTCAAGCAAATTATTATTATTGAAGAATGTAGTTTAGGTCAGTTAAGGTTTATACGAAAGGATCAATTTAAAGTTAGTGATGATTTCCACTTGAATTAAATTGACTTTTAAATACATTCTAAAAATCTAGTTATTTGAATGCATCTATTTGTTGTTTCATGTTTATCCAAAATTTATGTTATATCAAAGCTTTGATGCTTTTTAAATCCCGCACAATTTTGTTTTTCATTATCTTCTTAATCAAATGATGATTACGGGAGTTTTCTAGACATTTATAGACATCTTCTGGATGTAATACTGAACATTTGGACCAGTGCTTTTCAGTCCCACATTATTGCAGAGACTGTTTTGCTTTTATTTAAAAAAATGCCTGTCGACATCTTTAAATTTAAGTATCAAACAAATACCATAAAATATCAATTATTCAGACAATATGACAGGCTAAGGATGCAATAAATATTCGTAGTTTTAGAAATCTTGAAGTTCTCTTTATGAAACAAGAAATATTGCATCGAGTGCAACATAACTAAACTCTCACCAAAAACCATAAATTTCCAGGGTTGATTTCTAAAGATTATAGAATAATTCAACCGTACACGAGATATTTTCCAAACCGTTATTAATTCTCATGTGTTGATTTTAATGCAGTGATCACAGAAATGTATTTTCACGGCTGACATTAATGATCGCTACATCTCAAAACACCACTCAATTTTTCCCAAGATCTTCGCAATCTTTTTCATAGTGTTAGAAAACATTATTTAATTTTTGATTTAAAAATATTTACTTTGTTGCAGACAGCCATATATGTCTTGAATTGAAGTTAACAGGGATAAATTAGAGAAATTGGTGGCTAAAAATCGTCATTTCAATTTGACAGAGACAGCGACTAAACTTTTCATGTCTCAATACGTGCAAATTCATATGACTTTTTGGTTATTAAATGAATTGCTAATCGACTATTTCCGAAATCGCGTGAGGGTCGCTAAAACATTCTTATGCAAATCTGAACATCTCATTCCTATTGCACAAGTAAAATTTTTAAATTAAATTATAAAATCATATCAATTATTAAATTATATCAATTATATCATTTACAAAGCGTCTGGTATTATTAAAATTGCATATGTTATTGCAGTTTCTAACTGAAAGTAGAATTTTTTTGAATTCTTATTGTCTAGCTAAATATGGTCCTAAATTAGCGGCATCATTAAGATAAATCATTTCTTTAGAGATTCTTAATTTGCCCATATTAAAATTGTATTCAATTATAGTTACTAAAGCTCATTTAATCACTTAAGTATTGTTTACCATGAATGGGGACATAAAATCACAACAAATGTGATTTGTCACTATGCAAATTACATAACTATTCTCTATTGTACGACCTGACATGATTGAGTAGGTTTGTTTATGGTGTGCATGTGTGTGCGCTTAGGAGTATGCTCGAATTTCCTGTTGATAGCGAGAGAGTCACATAGGATATATACATATGTGCGTGTTATTGAATTAGTTCAGTCAATTTAAAAAGCTAAATAGGGTCCTTTGACATTCATTATATGACAGCTTATTTTGTCAAGTCAACAGACGAATTCCCCACACTCATTTGGTATTGCGACGCTCCGGAATCCGGCAGTTCTCATATCATCAAACGTCTCCAGGTCAAAGTCAAAGAGTGAGTGCTAATAAGTGTGCGTGTGTAAGACATTGTGACATGCCATATGGGCAATCAATCAATTTAGAAAACGACAACATTACTGACAGCAGTAGCACAATCTAGCCCTCTAGCTACCTTGTTGGCAATCATAAACCTTTCATAATGGCACATGAAATAAATTAGTAGCTGGCTTAAGGGAGGAACGGTAACCAAATTTGTCTACACAACCGAATTTAGTATCTGTTCCCCTGCTGCTACGTTTTATGTTTTACAAAAAAAAAAATATGTACACACACAAATACGTTTGAGCACTTTTGCAAAAACTGATGACGACCATAATTTTCCGAAAATCCTTTACTTCGTCGTATGGACAGAGATGAAAAAGAATGATATCTAAATTCTAAAGATTTTTAATGGTTTTCTGTAAAAGTCTTAGCAACATAACTGACTTTACAATGTGATGGGAAACAACAGGGACCAATATGTAGGCTTAAAGTGAAAGAAAGTTAATGTTGTGATACGGCTCAATCATATACAAATACAAGTACAAGAAAATGTGAAGTATATATGAAAAGCTACGAACAATTTACACGTAAGGGCAGTCAACATTAAATGGAAAGGAGTACAAATGAATTTTTTCATATCATATACATACATATAATAACTTAACTTTGCAGACCATTATCAGGTAATGGCGAGATGTACTCTTTACTCGTTAATGCTTAAAGACCAAACAGAACTGACACTATTTAGTCTTGAAGAACAATTCATATTTGAGTTGCCGTTCCTATATTTCCTGGGGATTTCGGCCGTATTCCTCCTCACTAGTATTGGGGCATTTCTATAGGAGCAACCAGGACCCTGTTGCAGCACCCAAACGGCTAATGGTAGCGCCGTTTACCCTCCAAACGCAAGACGATCGACAACGAAATTAAATTATGAATGTTTCTCTAATATTACAGCAACACAATGTCACAATCAAGCAGTTGAATTGAAAAACATATTTGTTTACAATTTCAAGAGGACTGAAAGCAAAAACGCGAACATGGCCGAGACAAAATTTGAGGTTTTCTATTATATACACATATGATCGAAAATATAAGTACAACTGCTTATTTTTGCTTTATGTTTAATTTTAATTACTTTAACGAAAAGTAAAAGTAAAAACAAAACTGGAGCTTCCCCGTTGTTTTCATTGTGAGTTAGTTTTGTTCAGGCGTGATTTCAGTACTTGGTCAAAATAATAAATCCATTGCTCAATTCTTCAATATTTTCGCAGTCTGCTGTAGTTTTTTTGGAAAGGCTAGTTATTTTACTATTGTTTATTTTTATTTATAACAAAATATATAGCAAAAAAATCAGCCATGGGTCGAAAAAGTCATTATTCTCCGGAGGACTAAGGGAAGGTGGCTAAAGTCTTCGTTCTATAGCAGAAATTATGAATCGGTCGCTATTTTTTGTACAAAATGCTTTAAAGCCTAAAAAGCCCGTCGAAACTCGCGGAAGATCCAAAAGAACTTTAAAAACAACAGATGTCCGTATTGTAACAATTGCAAAGAAGGACCCGTTTGTGTCTTCAAGAGGGATTTCAGCAGAAATTGGAAATGTAATTTCATCGCGAACGGTTCGCCGTAGACTACAAGAAGCACATTTACCAGGACGGATAGCCAGAAGAGTTCCTTTGCTTAGACAAAAAATGTAAATGCTAGATTGGCGTTTGGAAGAAGTAATTTCAATTGGTCCGGAGAAGACGGTGAAAGAAAATGGCGAAACAAAAAGTAATATATATGGAAACGACTGTGCCCGGAATGTTCGACGCCCTAAGGGTAAGGAATTCCATGTTCGCTTTACATGGTCTGGGATTGTTTTCCACTACAAAGATATCTTGGAAAATACTATGTTGAACTATGCTGTGGAAATTATGCCTCTTAGATGGGCATTCCAGCAGGATAACGATCCGAAACATGTTTCTAAGTTGATAAAAGGTTGGTTTCAAGATAATAGTGTTGCCCTTCTTGACTGGCCAAGTCAATCTCCGGACATATATCCAATCGAAAATCTTTGGGGAGAAAGAAAAAATTGGAAAGGAGGTTCTTAAAAATAAGGATCAGTTATGTTATTTTGTTCAAAAACATTTGGTATAAAACACCAAATTGAAAATAAAGGTGGACATACCGGCTTTTAGCAGGAAAAGCTTGATTGTTTTACTTTTATACTTATTTTAACTTACTATTTTGTTCAATGTTTTTTGATTAATTTCTCACTTTTTGAAAAATACTGAATTTAATTTTTGTTTCTTGTTATTGTTTTAGTATTTATCTTATTTCTAATGTTATAACAAAATAAATTGGTATTTGTTTTTTCCTTTAATTTAAATAAATTTTCGTCTACGAGCCTTTAAAAAAAATATGTAGGGTGTGTTTATTGTGTGTGATGTCGTTTTTCTAGTAAAGACTAAGACAATAAAACTACCCACCACTAAGCGAACCACCTGTTTCTATCACAAAATTTAAACTTCAAAAATTAAGAATTTTGATTCCAAAAGATTAAGATACGAGTATATGTATACAGAAACTGAAGGGAAATCGTTCTTATCCTTAACAATACCCACTAAAATTTTGTTTGTATACTAAACTTTTAATGCGTTTTCCCAGTAATATTGTGTTGTACTGTGCACTGCCCAAATAATACTTTTGTGTACTAAATTTTTATTTTGTCACGCTAAATTTGAATTGTACGAAGTTTGTTTATTAATAAAAAGTTTTTCAACTTTCTTGTTACTACAAAGGATTTCAAATAAGGTAACTTCCCAAAAATTGCTGACCTTCCTTCGTATTTCATTTGAAATGTATGTGCGTTGCGGTGGTGTTTAACCTTACGTACGAGTATAGGTATATCATATTATTTCTTTACCGCATACGTTTACTCCACCCAAAAATACAATGAATAAGTACATTAACGCTGGAGTTTCGTATATTTATATTTGTTTTGCTGGCTTTGTTAAGCTTTTCTCATATTTTTCTTATCTTAATGTTTTGAAAAAGGTGCATAAGCTTAAGCAGACTAAAATCGTAACCGTTACATGTTTTTTGGTACATTCAATAAACGTTGCCAGTTTTTCAAACATTTTGCTTTCAAGTACACTAGGGCTTAAAAGTCTCAGTTCGTGATGGATCACAAATATTAAAAATATAGAGAAAAGTGATATTTAAATACTCGTGCATTTAAACGAATGAATTGACTTGGAATTTCTTAAGGAATATTTGAATAAAATAAAAATACTCGTATTTACACTTTCATTTGGTCTAAAACTAAACCAGTTTGAGAAATTTTTCAAAATTCCCTTTCAAGAATGCAAGTCATTTTCTAAATAAATTTAATATTTTGTATGGAATACTGTCAAAAGCCACAAAAAATAAATTGATATTGAAATCAAAAATTGAAAACAGAAAAAAACGATGTACCTTTAAATTTCACAGCCCAGAAACAACGGATAGATTTAGAAAAAAAGAAATAGTAACGCAACTGTGTTCAAAAGGCAAGAGCAGTGTTTACTATTTTCGAAAAATCTTTATTTTTTCGTCCAAATCTATTTTATTGGTTTCAAACTACTCCCCTGCGGGTATCATACAATTGTGACATTTTTTTTTGTACATCGTCGAAGCATGTCAAACATTCTCCCGCCGGAGAACATAATATCTCAAACCGAACAGCTCTGCATCGCCTCAGTTAATTTCGAATTCATTAAAAACATCGAATTTACCTATCTTTGAGAATGCCTTTAATTCGATTCTGTAAATTTGTGTTGCGACGACGTTTTGAAAGAGACACTTTTAATAGTAAAGAATTTTGGTTTTTGGAGCCGTTAAAAAAACATATCCCGCAGAAAAAAAAATTAAGTTATAAAAAATGTTCTAAATAATGTTGAAGTAAAGCTGCTCCAAATTATTATGTTCATATTCCGGCTGAATGTAAAAAATATGTATATCTAACAAAGATTTTTCCAAAAAGGGACAAGTCGTTTTCTAAGCTACAAAGCTAAAAATAAGCATTCGATTACCAATAACAGAAGTTAAAAATCAGAACGAATTTTATTAACTGAATTGGAAATAAATGCAGCATATGATTGTTATAACATTAAGCAATCTAGAATTAATAAAATATTAAAAATACACTCACCCTATTCAGCAATAACTCGATTCATCCATCCACCCATCACTATGCACTAACGATGCTAACGATGACAATAGCAGTACTAAACACTATTTTTGCTCTTCCCCTCCCTCTCGTTTTTCCGTAATATTTGCAACAACACTTTCATAATCTTTTAACACTGTAGTTTTTTGTACTTCGGTTGTATCTCTTAATTTTGTAGAAGTTCTCTTTACACCATTCCCATTCACAACAACAATCGTGTGTGTTTGTTTACATTACACGTATCAAAAAGGTCTTGAATGGTTCTTTTCACAATGAAATTAATACAAATTTGCGGGAATTTTGCATATTTTAATTCCACAATTGATAAGCTTTATTGTGACACAAAAATTATAAAAATCCATTAACTTTTAGATCAAGTTTTTGTCTTTTAAAGCGAGACCGTTTATGAGAACGCCCAAACCGAAGAAGATTACAGCGCGCACTGAAGTTTAGGCATTAGAGACAATGTTGCGAAATTGTTGTTTTTTTTTTGGCACAGTGGCATGATCCATATCGTTTTCTCTCGTTGATGCAACACTCGGATAGTTGTGATATCAAAGTGCTCTAGGCAGAATGGAACTCAGCCTCAATGTTCGAGTGAGAAATCATCTTTGGTCAGAGATAAAGTAAAATTTAGCAGCCGAAGTTAAACTGAGACCACGTGGCCACATGATGTACATACGAATATATGTAAATATGTTTTCCCTTCTAGAGCCAAACCCAAATTTGTGATTGCTTTTCTTTAACCAGAATTTGACATATGCAATAAAATTACAACGGAAGACTTTTTAGTGGAAAGTCTTTTACTACTGTTTCCAAAAAATAAATCCAGCATTTTTTTAATCCTTAACCTTTAAAGTCCCAAAGTTTTTTAATCAACTTTCAGTTCACGTTAAATTATTTCAATAGACTCAAAACGACATTGCCGGGGCGATCTTTTTAGTTTCTGCTTACAAATTTGGTATCTCTTTGTTGATAACTCCATCGAAATGACGTATGGTATTTAAAGAATGTTAATTGTTCGAAATAAAACGATAATAAAATTAAACTGTTTGCGTGAACTTTAATTTTTCCCGAATTTTTCGGGTTTGCTTCATTTTCAGCACGATATTTCACGAGATTGTATGATTCTTTCCGATTCATAAACGTAGATTCATTTACTCGGCCTAAACAACGCGTTTTGTAATGTAGCCATGAAGTAAATCATCTTTTCACAGATTTTAGCTCTATTGTCGTTTTAAAAAAAGTTGAACTTTTTGGTACCAATCGCAAATTGACGCGTCGTAGGCCAAAAACGTATTTTAAAACAGAGCTGACTAATCCGTTTTAAACAGCAAATATCATCATCAGGACCCTTAATTGCTAATGGTTGATTTTTGGGCTACATATCTTGAATTTGCTGGACATGGCTTTTAACAGTAGAAATTGATGGCCTTCCGGGCAGTCTTTGTTTTCAACTTGGAATAGCAAACAGTGTCGAATTTTGTATTTTATGGCGCTCTTTTAAAGAGATCATAAAAATTACTCAACGTAATTTCACTTTGGTAAACCGATTTTATAGGAGTTGGTAGTTTTGTATATATTTAAGGAGTAGTTCTGCGGCTTTATTTCAGACGCATTTTATACCGCCCTAAACAAAATGTGGCCAAAATGTTTTTGTCACAAAGTTGATAGAACTTTTTTTAATTCTGATGCTGAGTTTGAGCGCGATTTAGTTAGTGTATTTGCGATATTTGCAACCGAAAAAATTATCGAATGAAGAACTTATCTCTAATTTTATATTGTAAAAGAAATTTCGCTGCAGATATGCTATAATGAGCCAGAGCAGTTTATGCAAATGTTTTGTAAAGTAGATATCACTCGAAAATGACCAGCTTTTTTCAAAATCTCAATCAAAATCAAAAAGCTGGACATTTTCTAGTGATATCTATTAATTTCACTTATGCATAATCTGCTTAAAAGCTAATATGCAAGTGCATCGATTTAGTCGCAAAGGGATCTGATGCGGAGTCCAAAAAGCGTCATCCTTGTGGGTAATTACTTAATTTACTGTTACTCCAACCAAATGCTTCAAAATATTTCCGACTTGAAAATGTGTATTTGATCTCGCACCTAATTTGGTTTACATTCTTCCATGCACTATCTATGAAATTATCATTAACGTGATCACTGGAGAAAAAAGACACTCTGTGAAAACATAATATTGTCTGGTGGAAAAAGTTGGCTTCAACTTTCGTAGTCAGCACAGCACCAACCTTTACATTCAATACATAATTATTTTCTTTCATATCTGTCATTGTTTGTCCCACTGTAATTTTAATTTATCTCTTGTGTTTAACTCCCTTTTGTTTAAGCGGTCGTCGTCTGTGAGTGTCGTTCTCTGCCCCTGCATTCACTTTTCTCCTTTCATCTTGATAATGAGCATTGGAAACTTCGAACTTGTATTGGAGCCAAAGAGAGCATGCATTTATTCGTTTTGTCTACAAAGCAATCTGCATTTTGTTCTATGCAGAGATGGGCTATGAGTTGTTTACATTTTGGAGGTTGTTAACATGATTGATTTATTTATTTTACTTCGTCTCTCACACAAATTATTCTCACTTTCAAAGAACTTGGATCAGTCAGCTGTTGCAGATTCTCTATCTGCTTTCGCATATTGTATTATTGTAAATTTCTTAATGTTTGTTTTGTGTTAAAATTTTGTGCGAAAGTTATGAGAATGTTTTAGGTTTGTTTTCTCCAAATTCGGCTGAAATGTTCGGGCTTTGAAAGTTAAAGAGTTTGGTATAAGATATGTATGCTTCATTGAATTTGTTTAAATGCCCAGTTGGAAGCGTTTTAATTACGAAGTATTTTTTAACAAGAACTTAAATAACTGTTAAACATTTTATAAACTTGGGTGGAGTTGGAAAGTAATTTCCACCAGGCAAAATATGTTTTAAGTACTTCAAAGCTTTTACAACATTGCCTTAAAAATAAGCACAGGAATTTCAATAAATCGCTTAATTTGCATGGGAGATACAAGAAGAGGAGTGATAATGTCGACATCAAATGCACGATTAATGCCAAATTTATATGAAATTATAACAACTGCTTGAACGATATGAAGCTAAATGTAGGGGGGCGTGGATACTTGATGGATTTTCTGTAATTTTGCCAGGAATCAGTGTAATGAATAAAAAACTAGGCTTCTGAAAGCTTACTAGTTATAAATTGAAGAGTAAAAATTGAATTTTGGAATGTCGGCTAATTTGTATGGAAGAAGGGGTGTTGTCAATTTGTATCTTCTACATTAACAAAGATTTAACAGGAAGCAAACTTGACAGAACCTAACAACACATGGAAATATACCAGAAGGAGAGAAGCAATGTCCCGCATTTCCATTATTGGACTAAGTTTAGCAAATGCATATCGTGTGTCAAGTTTGTCTGAATTCCGCATAACTTCTTGAAAGGTATGAACCTTAGAATATGTGAGATAAATCGGCCATTTACGAGTTTATGGAAGGTACCCTGTCGACCTTTCCTAATTTTGCCAGTTATTAAAAAGCGATACAATGGATCAAAATCTAGGATATTGCAGTTAATAAATTAGAAGTTAGGGGGAAAAAAATTAATTTCGAAAAACCGGTCTATTTGTACGGAATTCTAGGAGTGGGTCGATACAGTCCGGCTACGATTCGACAAAATATTAGGACATTTTATAAAGATTTACAACAGTTGTCGCGTCCACCGTCCAAAAAGCTAGCTTGTCAGCCTGCCGAACAGACGAACACCGTTCCATCGACTTAGAAACCCATGTCGACAAAAGATGCTTGATAATTTAAACGCTTTTTTGGGGATGTTACATTTTTCTCTTATCAAATAATACTCGTATATGCTTACATTCACTTTGGGTGAAGGTATAAAAAATGTCTAATGATGTTTGTCCCTTCAACAACAACAACAACAACAGCAAATAACTGCAGGTAAAGAGTGTTTAAAGTATTAAACGTTTCGGAGGCAAATTCCTTAAAAATACGAAAGATTTGGGAATAGAATGTGGATTCTAGAGCACCAAAACTGTAGGTTCGAAATTATACGATTCTGAGTAGTGAGTTATATGTCGAAAAAATCGCGCTCTAACTGGAGATCTGATCTTGGTCTCCTTCTATACGAAAACTAAGTACATTTGGAAAGAATGCGACAGACATGCAGTATTAGCTGCTGATGATACATTTTGTCTCAAAAATAAATAAAATTGCTCAATAAAACACAAAATATACATATATATTACTTACACAAAAGTTTAGCATTTCCTTCAAAGTAGGACCCTTCCAGAATAATACATTTACGCCCAATGAATAGTCCAATTATTAGGACGTTTTTCAAACGCATTTTCCACAAACACTTCAGTTATCGCTGTGAATTCTGTTTTTCGCCTTCTATCGACTGAAAACAGATCCCTCGAGATGCAAATTTTATATTTAAAAGAAGAAAAAATGTTATTTGATCCTATATCAGTTGCATATGGTGGTTGTTGGACGATATTTGCTGATGCTTTTTCGGCAAAATTGGTATTCGAAGTGCTGTTTAAAATATAAATGAGCTACGTCGTATTCGGTCGAAATTGAGAGCCTTCCATTTCGTGTTAATATAATAATTAATGTTTTTATATAGAGAAAATCTAGTTGAAAATCAGAATTTACATTCAATAATAAGAAAAGATAAATGCGTAATCAAATTCACAAATAAGAGATTCTCAAATTCATTCATTCCTTTAATTTAAATTTTTGCAGTATCAAATACAAATCATCAATTTTAATTTCAAATTAAATTACTACATTTCAGTTGATCTCTTCGCAAAATGAACTGGAAATTGTTATTTTCACTCATTATTTTTTGAACATAAGCTGGAACTTTTCATTTTCAAATGACCGTTTCTAAATATTATATAGAAATTATCATTTGTAATTGATGCTTTGTAGATATGATTATGGTGACTTTGATATGATTTGATTATATGTCAAATCTCATCTTTTCTCATTAGTTAATAGAAATTCTCATTTTCAACTGATATTTTTAAACATTGATTTAAAATTCTCATTTTAATTCTGTCTTTTCTCATTATCAATTGGAAATGGTGTGGAATTGATAGCTATTGCCATCAAAAAATCTAACAAATTGATTGAAAGCTCAGAGCCTTTTATCAGCTACTGTATGTGTACTTATTTACGGAGCCACATATGTTAATGTATACATACGTACAAACAAATAAACACATACAATCACACTTGTACACAAAATAAATCACTTTGTAAACATTTGTATTATGAATGATTGAATGCATGAATTCAACAGCAGAGAAAAAAGAACGAACGTGAGGTTTATATAAATAAATGTCAGAAAAGTAACAAAACATTGTTTGCACAACAAAAAAAGCCATTCCCAACCAAAATAAATCAAAAAGTCAACAATTTCACTGTAATCCTTTTAAAATGACTTTACTTTCTGGCGAAAGCGAATTTAGTAGGATTTGTTTCACACCTCTTAATAGCTATAACAAAGGTATGTCTGACCCCAAGCGTATAAAAATGTGAGGTTTAGCACAAACAAACCAAAAAAATAGAAGAAGATACATATAATCACCAGCCGTATTTTATTTATTTATTTCTTTTTTTCGTTTGTGTCCTAAGTAAGCTTTTGAATAATTTGCGTGATTCTAAAGAAAAGTAAGAAAAAGTCGTAATCATTCATAACGGCTATTATTGTTTGCATCTCTGGTGCCGTCTACCAAAAAATAGGGGTGTGCAAAATTTGGTATTTTGTTTGTAACAATTAAAAATATTCATTTGACACCACATAACTTAAGTATGTATTCCCGATCGCCGTAAACATCTATATCGTATATCTGTCTGTATAGTACGAGGGCGGTCTCGAAACTATTCGATTTGAAGTATAGATGATGCCAGCAGTTAAAAAAAATATTTTGGTGAAAAGTGGCAACCTTGTAAAACATATGTTTTAAGTTTCAAGGCGCCACTTTGTTTAGTGTTTTTACCCAGTCAGCATTTGGAAGATCACGGAAGATCGTAATCAGCCAACTGAGTCTTTTTCGACTCCTTTTAGTGATTATTTTGCTGCTTAATCAGTTTCGCAACTGACCAAGGAGTCGAAAATGAGTCATGTTTATGCTTTTTAAGTGTTTTATTGAACATACACTAACAAAATATACAACAATCAGAAATGAATCATGCGGATGTTTGAAATAAGCTTGTTTTGAGCGTTGTTCTGCAGTGATATTTCGAGCAGCAGGCTGATGATAAAGTGATCGTTGTGTTATAGCGGGACAACTTGCATTGTTTTTGAAGCAAGAGTCCAATAGAGAGAAAGAGATTGAATAGTTGCGCGCCTGAAAATATACAGCAATATATACAGCAATCAGAAATCGATCATGCGGGTGTTTCAAATGTGCCTGTTTTGTGTCTCGTTTTGGAATGATGGTAAAGTTCTAGTTATGATGTTGTTTTTGTTTATAACGGGCATTGTTATTGAAGCAAAAGTTCAACATTTTATAATTGTAATATTTGGTTATTATTACAAGTCGAATCGTGTAGTGAAGTGCTGCTGCAATTAATAAAAGTGAGAATAATATTTAAAAATAAATAATTAATAAAAATAATAATAAAAGAGTAATGTCAGCCAAACAATTGAAAAGATTGGCTAAAAAAGAAGCTGAAAAGCTAATGTGCCCAAACAAAAAAATAATAAATTCTGAGGAGCAAGCTACAATAAGCCAAATAACTTTTGAAGAGAATTTGAATGATTCATTTGAAATGTGTTCTTCTGAAAGTGATTGTTTTTAACTTGAGCGAATATGTTTTTTGAATTACATTTTTAAATTTACTTTTTTTTTCTCATAGCATGATTTTTTTCATTTCATTAAATTTTAGTTGTTTGTTTAAAATATATTTTATTTATAATGCAGTTGGTAAAAATATTTTTAAATAAAGTTATTGGAATAATTTACATTGATTGAATATTTTATTTTTGAAGCGCGAAGGATAAAAATACATGTCAAGACTCAGTCGTAAGTGATTATAAAAACGACTAACAAATGACTCGGAAAATACTCGAAAATCGTTACAAAAACGACTAAGAAATGACTCGAAAAAGTTTCGCAAATTATTATAAAAGCGACTAACAAATGACCCAAATAAGACCCGAATATGATCAAAACCGACTGAGAAATGGCTCGAAAATAGTTACAAAAAAGACTAACAAATGACCCAAAAACGACTCATAAATGATTACATGACGACTCGAAAGCGACTCGAAACTGGCCAGTATAGCGACTTATAAAAGACTCTTCAGGATGAGTCGCTGGTAGGGTACCATTTTCTCCCGACAAAACAGTCTTTTATGATCAGAAAATGAGCGCATTTATGCTCGTTTTTATCGCGGAGGGGAGTCATAAAAGACTCATATATGATCAAAAATATCACAAAATGCTAACTGGGTACTTGAGCCATCAAAATTAATCATTGTCAGTGAATTTGTAAACATGTCCAAAATCGCGATGGCCAACATTGATGAATTAAAGTTCGAATTGCTTTGTTGCGAACCTTTTTCGTCAAATTTAGCTCGGTGGTAAAGAATTTGCCAACAATGAAGAAGTGGACTCTAGATTTAGGAAGCTGAAATTTTGTGTGAAAGCGTTTCATAACCACAGTCTGGCTATATTCGAAACTGAGTTCAGTAGCGAATAACTTGAACTACTTCTTAGCGGAACTTTCAAAAAAATTTAACATTTGTTGCATTAAAAGACAATATTGAGTCACAATTGTCGGCATGGTTAAGAATAAATACGTATTTTCAAATGAGAACGAAATAACTCGGTTTTGTTATATGTGAAAATATAGTTAAAACCACAATCAGTGAACTCCTATTTTCTAGTGGTTTTATAATAATTTGATTGTTTTACTTTTGTTTAAGAAAGTGTATTCAATCAATTTTTTTTTAATAAAATGGAAAAATTTTTAAAATTTATAGTCGAAAAATTGGGAACAAAGTAGAACATTTTATAGTCTTGATATTTGATTTTAGAATATCAAACTTAAGGCGATGGGAACTTTTCATTTTTAGCCATGCCTAATGCAGGGTATTAAAAAAACACATAAAAATTTCGCATCGCTTTTGAGCTTGCTGGTGCTTTTTTTCACTTAAACGCCACCGATTAATATCGGGCGCCACCGATGCCGATTTTTTTGTTTCGAATTGATTCTCTGATACAGGCTGTAAAAATCTATAACACAAAAATTTATAACAGTCACGTTATGATCAAGACACCACAAAAGTTGTGAAAACAAAGTTGTATTGAAATTTGCCCCAATTTACTACCGCATTTCTCTAGAATAGCTGTCTCTGCACATGCAGTTTTGTTTATTCAATTTCTGATAGGACTAAATTACGTGTAAATTTCAAATTCATTTCTTGATACATGATTGCTACGATATACGTCACAATTTCTCCGTAGTGTGCTATATATTGCATTTCCAATCAGGCATGTAAAAGCAACTTCTGAGCAAAATATTCAGATACAGCCTTGTTACTATATGGGGTCCATAACATTTATAGTATCGTCAATCGTCAATGAAAGTGATCCGTTTCCACTATTTTTCTATTTTCATTTTGTCAAAAAAGTACCGCCAATTGATTGTTTACAAAACCGGCTTAAAGGGAGTTTGTAACTGTTCAAACCCTTTTGGTCGCTGTTCTCTATACTGATGTGGAGTTTGATAGCTATCTGTTGTTTAGTTTGTTTATAATGCTCCATTTTTTCAATTCATCTCAATAATGTTTTGCAATTTTTGCAATGGATAAAAATATCCAATAAAGTGTTTGTCTCAAAACTTGTTTTGCAAATGGAATTCCGTGTGCCGGAATTCTCAAAGAGGTCGCTGAAAAAATGCTAGAACATGTCAAATCCGACTCCGATGGATTTAAAAGTTTGGCATGCAAAAAATCAACAACATCCAACTGAGCTCAAGCTGAAAAAAACACGTCAAAGTTTTTCAGAGTCTAGACTATACTGACTCTATTCTTTAAATATCGTAATGCACCAGGAGTTCTTGCCAGAAGGTCCACAAGAAATAAAAAAAAAAAATATTATCTAAGGATAACGTACCAACTCACATGGCCATCTTTGTGAAGGAATTCTAGGATATGGTTTCGACTGATTTATTTCCTCTTTTTAAAATACAAGTTGTCAGTATCTTTGAGAAATCTTTCGCAAAATGCATTTGAAAAGTATTTTTATGATTGAATTTTTACCTGGCATAAATGTATGAATTCGAAGCGGGGCCTGCTTTTGAACGCAATACGATAAATCGGAATGAACTTTTGTTTTCACTTATAATATTATCACTGACATACGCTAAGTAACAACAAGCCTAATTGCTGGTACTTTCTAAGTCGGCGAAGGAGCAAGTTGTATTTAATTTCCTCAGTACAGTACAGTACAGTGTACGAGTAAGTTTGTACAATTCATCTAACAACTATTTTTAGAATAGAATTTGCGTTACAAATTCGGGTGGCAGCACAAAATCTGAGTACATTGCAATTCTACCAAATTTGTCGATGACCGGGCAAAGTTATGAAATAAATTTCTCGGCAAATTTGACAATTTGGCTGCAATTAATAGTAAAACATTAGTCGGTATAAATTTCGTTCTCCACTAGCGGAGAGAGAAGAAAAGAAATGTCATACAGTCCTGAAGTGTGAGAGGTTTAATGCTATTATTGTCTTTTTGCTTGTAGTATTAAATATCCCAATTTCATCCATGACTTATTGAGTTCTGTACATTCCACTGCATGCATTCTCGAACCTTAGAATAGCACATTGCATGTTTGGACTCTCGACACTTGAAAATTCCATTAATAATAATTCTTGAGAGATGGTGCTTATTGTTTCGTTGAAAATATCTGGTGTAATTAATCATAGAATATTTAATAAAAAGGCGCATCAAACAATAGCCTGAGCAGATTGTTATTCGCTATATTGGCAATAAGTTACGGCAACGCCATCGACACCACCCAGCTCACATATGACCTTCTGCTCCGCCTCCCAACTTAACTCATGGCTAAGGCAGTTGAAAAAGATATTCTATGTTCAGGCGTAAAACAAAGTAAAATTGTTTTGTTTCTTTCTTCTGGTATTTAGCGCCGACAAAAGTAAATATTCACACAGGAACTATGCGTTCTTTATTGCTGCTTGTTCGCTCTTATCGTTTGACTTTTTTTGCGTATGGGCTGCCTTCATTTGACATCGAGAACTGGAATGAAGGTCGTTAGGTCCTTATCTCTATCAATGTCTGGCTCTGTGTCTGTTGTTATTGCATCTCAGGTAACTGCTCAAATAGGGAAAATTATGAGGCGGAGAATTCAATTCCTTTTTCTGAAAGGAACTTTTTGATTAAGTTATAATAAACAGAATTTTTTTAGTATTCTTGCTGCCGCACAATGGGTAGTTTTGAAAAAAAAAAAAAATAATAATAATAAAATAAATAATAAAATAATAATAAAATAAAATGAAAATATATCTGCGGTTTCTAAACAGGTGGTTCGACTTTGATAAAATTTTGGCTATAGCAGACGTATATTCGAGTATAGGTTTAGGCTGCGCCACTATGCCTCAAAGTAAAGTATCTGGGAAATTTAAAAACTTGGAAACGATACGACTTCTTACATTTTTACCCGATTTAAAAATTTTTATTTTATTTTTTATTTTAATTTTTTTTGTATTAAAAACATAACTCTAAGTATTTAGAAATAAATTAAAAGGAAGCACTTGATCAATAGTTATTCTTAATTAAATTTAAAAATTAAAAAAAATAGATTTTTTGCATTTTTTTTTTTAAAAAGGTACATTCTTTTGTAATTATAAAAAAAAAATTAATTTTAAGAAAAATGTGATGTATTTATAATATATTCTTCTGAAAGGTAACTTCATAACGGACATTGTAAAGTAAAGTTTTTTGCGAAATTTGAAACGTAACCAGAACGTAATGAATTGGACTTATTTTTAATAGAAATATCAATTTTTATCCATAGATTCGCAAAATGCATAGATCCCGAAATGGTGTCAAAAAAGAAGAAACCTGGTTTTTGTGGTCTGATATGTTGTGAATAATTCTACAGGAAAAGGATTTTTTGCCTCCCTTTTAATAGAGCATAGACAGAAGAAAACCTAAAAATTAAACTTTTTTGGAAATTATGGGATTTGTAGTAATAAATATCTACTTTTGCTTTCAGTTTAGCACTTTGTAGGCAAAAAATTTAGTTGGAAAGTATTTAAAATAAAAATTGTATTTGATTTTGATCATTACATTTCTACGAAAATTCAACTGAAACCATTTCTTTCACTTTTTTTCAAAAATTCTTTCACGAATTTTATAATTATTAAAATTTTTATACATTTCCGAAAAGTAGACACAATTTCCAACTTACGGATATACAGTATGTCTACCTTACATTTTTCACATGTAAAATTGTTCAACACAAATTTAGCATCTCCCCGTGAAATTGATATTCTCTGCAAGAAAAATATAGTATATACCTAACACTTTAATGAAACATACCTCAATAAATTTTTTTTTTCGGTTTCACAAACCTTTTATTTGATACCTGTGTGTCTGTACACACAGGAATATTTTTTTTTTTGATGTAAACCATACCTGCAACGAATATATAAAAACTAGCAATTTATGTTTGATTTCAGTTGCAACTAACTAGAATATAATATGGAATATAATACTTTGTGTTCCATTCTATTTGAGAATTCAAAGACTCAAGTTCAGGATAAGGTCAATCTAGTGTTCTAATTTATTGAAAATAAATTGAAAACTTCGTAAAATTGTTAAACAAAAATTGGAAGACATGTGGGCAACATCAAGGATAGTTTTACGTTTTACCACAGAGCTGTTGAAACAAAGTAAATAACTGTGATCTGTAATCAATAAGCAAATGAGGATGTAATGCTTTCAGAATACAAGCAAATAAACACAAGTCAAACACATTCTGATTGGTTCCATTAAGAATTCGCAAATCGACTGACAATGATTCCCCATCAACTAGTCATGAACATGATTGGATAAATTTAACTCCCGGATCGAAATTTCATGTGTAGGGCAGACAAAAGAGACAAAGATTTTAACAGTAGATTTAATTCATAGTAGTGAATCACAAATTAAATGTATGGAGCCCATTTCAATTGAAATGGAAAATTATTTCTTTCAAATGAAAATAACCGTAATCGACGGAAAAATA
The DNA here is from genome assembly GCA_019455685.1 of Philornis downsi. Taxonomy (NCBI): domain Eukaryota; kingdom Metazoa; phylum Arthropoda; class Insecta; order Diptera; family Muscidae; genus Philornis; species Philornis downsi. The sequence goes on from JAHXMU010000008.1 coordinate 6,135,427, forward strand.
AGTAACACTGTAACAGGAACATCATCCAATTGGAATTGTTTTATAAAAAAAATCACAATTTTCAGATATATGTAAGAAGAGACCAAAAAACTAAGAAGTGCCCAAATGCGGAATATCTCCTCTACATGCCCGTACACGATTTCTGGAACATTTTCTGCATCCAGCATACGTTTTGAAGGATAGAAGTTTTCCAGAAAATAGAAATAAATCAGTTAAAAACAATGAATAATTGATGAACATGAGTGCTAAAAACAATAGAAGAATTCAAGAAGAATTTAAAAAGCAAACCACATTAAATATTGACAAGCCACTACACAGATAAAAGTATATGTCTTATTGGAAAATAAATAAATTTGCTACTTCTTCATATCTCCTAAACGCTGCAATAAATTAACAAAAATATTTGGCGGTAATTATTTTTCCTTTCTAAAGATAATTAATAAAAATAATCCCATGCGCATCTCAAAAAACAGACCTTGCCTGCAGACAGAACGGTCTTCGCGTTCTTTGCACATGATTCTCCCATGTCAGTCCAATGCTTTGGCTGTTCCTTTGCCACAGGGGTGAAATGGTGGACCTATGTCTCATTCATCCGTTATAAATCGACGCAAAAATTCGGCTTTACTGCCGTGAAACATCGTCATACGCTCTATTGAAACATCTTCACGACTCTGTTTTTGCTCTATTGAAAACAAGCGCGGCACCCATCTGGCGCAAAGACTTCTCATTTGCAAATCTTTGTTTAATATATGATGTGTGATCATCCAATACCATTTTGTTTATTTTCTTAACCATGTCTGGCGTGGACACTTTAACTGGTCGACCACTACGGTAGAATCCTGCTCGGCTGTAATATTGGTTGAACTAAAACCTTCCAGATGGAAATGTTGAATTACATAACGCTGACTAATTTTACAAATTTACAAATTCACTGAGGACGTTTACTTTTGATGGCTCAACTAAAAGTACTAAATGACGTGGAGCCTTGAAACTTAAAACATATTTATTTATGAGGTTGTTACTTTTCGTTACCTCTTAAAGTTGCTATATTTTCTCTTCGTTCTCTTAATGTACAAACTCAAGCACAAATCAGTTAGATTTCTTTAAATAACGTAGGATGACCCTCATCCTCATTATTTGTTAGTCAACATGACTGCAATAATAGACATGTTCAAATTTTTATTATTGTTGACGTAATAAAAGATCCTTATTGATCGGACGAACCAATGCGATGTAATGCTAAAGCACATCACTTATTTCGTGAAGTGAGACTCCACAACTGTTGCAAATTTTATCATTAATGCACAATTCTATTCTATTCAGTATTCTAAATTTGTTTAGAGAAAAAATATTCAATGAAATATTAGCAATTATTTACCACTGTTTAATATTCAAAAATTTGCGAAATTGATTTTTTTGACTGACAGCTGGCTGGACGGTTCGCTATTTTCATATTCCACAAAATGCCATCATCAGTGCCCTTGGCTATTTATGCTTTCTTGTACAGCAAGGGTCTATAACTTGACAAAACAACTGAGTAGTTTTGTCCACTGGTGCTAAAACATTCTCAATGAACAATACAAGTCAAATATAACTCTATTATCGCACATTCTTGTCTACGAATATGTCTGTCGAACACAATTGCATGCCAATAAAAGTTGTGGTTGGCACAAATGCCAAGTTAAATTTCCAAAGGCGATATTTTTATGCGCCACAATTGCAATTTTAGTTTTTATTCCACTCAGGCTACAACGAGTCAATTTTTCATACTCAGTTTTAAAGTATAAGTGTGAGCGCTGAATAAAATGTTAATACGTCAATTCGAGTCCCAATTTCTTCTTAATTTATTGTTTACGTTTCAATGTTTTCCGAAATAATCGATATGAATCGAACTGTTGGCACAGCCATAATAATATGGGCCGATAATTTCACTCCAACTATCGTTTTCGACCTCTGTTCCCATTCTGTGATGAGAAATTGAAAATTCAAACTAGTCTTTGTTCTCCGCTGTTTGTTATTGAATCTAGGATTCATCGTTGGATTCATGGTTAATCCATACTAAATGTCGGATTTACTACATGAATTTTTTTCTGAAAATTATTTTACAGAACTCCCTCTGCGTTCACAGCACCTACTTTAAAGTTAGCAAGATAACAGACCATTTTTTATGTATTTTATGTGTTACCCCTCACAGCAAGTCAACCAAAAAAATCCTCTTTGTCTCAAATGAGCCATCATTTATATTTCATTTTCCTTTGGTTAGCATTTGTTATTTTACATCGCTTTTGTGTATAATATCGATGTTTATTTTAATAAACCCATTTAGGCTCCAGAGAATTTCAGTTGTGGCCTGTTTGTGTGTGTGTTTGTTAACATTTGCGTTAAATCTCACTTGAGGTTTTAAAAAGGCTAATTGGAAATTGTTTGCAAAATAACGAATTTCAATGAATCATTTTGTTTGTACAAAAATATTAACTTTAGGGAACCTTAATTATTTGCAAATGCGATTACATTCACCCTCATACGAGTCTACCGTTCATGTGATGCAAGTTAATTGGTTTTTTAATAACCTTCAGCTAAATGCTAGCTAATCAACGGAAACAAAGTTTGAAAAAAAGATTATAATTTGCGCTATGAATTGATTTGCGTGAACTTCTAAGAGCAAACATTTTTTGTTTGTTTGAAATGAAAGTATTACGGCTGGTATTGCAATTTTGACAGCTATTATGCCAAAAAAAATTAAATATATAATTTGTTTCGGGTCTACCTAATATATTACAGTCGAAGATTGACTATAGCAATTAATAAAAGAGAAAATGAAATTATGGCAGTACTACAGGTATTTAGCCCAACACATCTGAGGCCAAATTGCTGCATTGACAAAGCGTTTCGAATACGCCATTTGAATGATTGCATTCTACTGTGATTGTTAACAGAGCTACCGGTCTTTTAGAGACGGCACAACTATCGTAATTGTGCGTTTTTGCATTACAAATAAATCAGTCAATGAAATGATTGTTAATAGCTCAGAGCATATAAATTTAATAAAATTTAATAAAAAGAAACCTTAACAAATAAATGGGGAGCCCCAAAAATATGGATTTTGAATATGAGGATGAAATCAAAGACATTAATCGAGAACTTTTCGGCAAATCCATCAAATTTTTGTCTCAATAGACAATAAAGTCGACGTTTTTTTTTTTTTTTTTTGTTAAATGTTGACGAAAATATATGGTAAGTTTGAGAGCTTTGTTTAATTTATAGTTTTTATTTATTGCTTATTTTAAAAATATAAAAATTTAAAATTTGTAATATTACCTATACATTATTAGCAGAAATGTCGTTGAAACCTAATGTTTTGGCTAAGTTACGTTGAATTACATTGACTTATGTTAAATTAAGTTAAATCATATGGAATTGCATTAAATTACGTTGTAAAAAACATACTATTTGAAAATATTTGCCTAAAGTTGTAAACATTAACTATTTAGTTTTTAGAGTAAAGGCGACTTCAACCAACTCTATAATTATAAAAACCCCTATTTTGTTACGTCCAGGTGACAACTCAGCGGAACACGGAGATCTCGTGGCCCTCAACAAACCTTTTACGCAAAATCAAATACTGTACAGAACCTTAGTTTTTGTCAATCCTCTCCACTTTTTTGGAATTTAAGTTCCAAATATATTCTTTCAAGATCCAACTAGATTCTTCAATAAATACAATTCGATAAAATTCGAAAATTTTCGTTCCAATTTCTAATACAAATTAGTCGGTAATGGAAGCCTACATCGAAAGTGTAAGCTATCTGACCGTAACAAGACGATGTCATGTGCTGCAATTGGGGTATTGCTTTCTAAATGTGCGTTCTTTGGATATATTTGTGATACTCAGGTGAATATTAATAATAAAAGTTTTTGTATAGATAATTTGAAATAAATTAAATTTTTAATTTATTGAAACAAATGTTATCAAAGCATTGAACTTTCCTTGTTTTTAATTAATTACTTACACTTTGTGAACGATTTTCTTCCATAATCTGCAATTCTCTCTGTTTACTTTTATTCATTTGGCGTTTATAATGATTTATAAGCAGCTTTGTAGGCCTTCATTGGACGGCAACGACTTAATTTGTCTTTGCTGGTTTGACAGGTTCATACTAACTGTTGCTTTGCGATGCTTTCGTTTTACTCTTCTTATTAATTGCAATTATTTCCTTGTATTTATGCAATGCGGCATCACAGAGTAGAAGGACTGATAATCTCCAGTTTTATCTGAGTGTTGGCAGCTGCCCAAAATGACCGTCATCTTAATATACGAATATTTTGATTTTTGAAGAATGCATTCATCAAGGTTAATTGATTATTATTTTGTTTGAGACTACTCGTTCAGGCATTGCTTCTGGAAACTTGAATGTTTTAAATGGATTCTAGTTTGGCCTTGAATGAAGTAGAAAATGGGAAACATAGTCACTGTACATTTTGTCTAAGAAATGCTGGAAATTTATTCATCACTTAAAAAGCCCACTTAAAGGGTTTGTCAGAATTACTTTTGTCGCTAAGATGGCATAACTGTCTTCTATACTGATGCGGAGTTTAGTCGCTGTCTGCCACTTAATTTATTTATAGTACTCGATTTTGCCAATCCATCTCAAGTATGTTTTGCGATTTTGTGCAGAGAATAAAAATATCGAACAAAGAATTGCATGAAAATGTCGTTAAAAGCATACAGTGAACTGATTTATGTCGAAAACAAGGACATATGAGCGAAGCAGTACATTCTACAGTGGTCGAGATGTGGTGGAGAATTTGATATGATCTGATCCCCCATCAAGGTCAACCCCAAAAATTCCGTCGAACAAATGTCGTTAAAAACATGCTAGAAAGTGTCTATTCTGGCTTTACACTTATTATAACATGGCCCTACATTCATGAGAGATGGTTTTACGAGTTCTACACGGAATTCTTGCCTAAAGATTTGATTATTATGCGATTATTATGAAAAATCGTTGAATTCAACTGATAGGTCACGAGTTGACATTTTCTCTCTCTCCAAATTTTAAATTATTGCTTCGACGCACACCATTTTCAATCGATAGAAAACTTAAAAGAGAATTCGCAGCGGCGACTGAAGCCTTTTCCGGAAAATTTGTTTGAAAAATTTTCTGATATCATACCTGGGGCAATCATTTGTAGGCAATTGTAATGACATTTTTTTCATGCACCATTACACTGATCAATGGTAATTGTAATTGAAATCGCACCAATTGTTCAATTAAAACTAATCATTGCCATTACCGCATAATTTCGACCGTATACGTTTTGATTCGAAGAACTTGATTCTGCATAAAGTCCTCACTTCCACTTTGTAACCAACACCTGTCGTTCTTTAAGGGAAGATATTTCGCTATTTGGTATATTTCAAAACTAATATTATTAATCATATAACAATTGGTTCGATTTTATTACAATCAAAATATAACAGTTGACAATTTTTCAGTATCATTAAATGTCAATTTCCATTTTTTTTTCTATTTTTATTAGTTGAAACAACCGGTAATGAAATTTTCCATGCTTCGTTTCGGAAGGGTCCTGCTTTAAAGGTGACGCAATAAATTTGAATGAATAACAAATATTTTGTGTCTCAATAGTTTGCGTTCAGTTGCTCAATGGGCATATCTTATGGTATACATAGTTAGCGAACAGCATCAGCTGAAGCCTGAATGTTTTTCTTATAAGGAAAAGAGTAGAAACTTCGTTATTGATATGAATAGCGAGCTACTGTTATGAAGGAAATTACAGCAATTTTCGACGATGGTACAGATAACATAGATTGCCCGAGGATAAAGAGCAGCAAAGCTGGTGATGTCTGTGTACCACCAGAACTATTCAAGACCGACGTCTACGAGGTAATAAAGGGCAAGTATCAGTTGCGCAACAAGACGTGATTATACGAAAGCAATGCAGATTATTCAGGCTTGAACGTATTTTTTCATTTCATTTGTGTCATAACACTTTTACACAAAGTTTATAAAGTCAAATGGAATAAATTATTTGAAGGACTAAATCTTGTTTCGTCCTGGTTTGTTTTCATCGTTGTGGTATTTAAAATGGTAAACTATCAACTGGCCAGGTATTCGTCCCTCGGCATATCCTGAAAAAGTCCCAAGAAATGTAGATTGACACGTACCTTGTTTGTTGGAAGCAGAGTATTTTATCCTTGCAAAGCCGGTATATCTAGACCGGTGTATTGTAGCCCTGAAAATGAGCTACAATCTTACTGAAATCCTCTGCGCTTTTTAATATTCTTACTTGGATTATAATGAAAAAAGCCGCAGTATTCAATCCTGATGCCATATTCAACAAAATACATGTACTTGGAGTGGTGGATAGTTAGAGTGATGCTGTGTTGGAAGGAACCAAGTCGGTCTATGATGCTCAGAAGACTGAAGCCTCTAAATTTTTTTTTTTGTGCGGTTTACAGTCAACATTCGGTCAATTTCTAAGTAATTGCGTCAGAATGCGACAGATGATTACTGAACGTATGAAAATGTTCCAGTAAGTATATCCAGTATAAGTGTAAGCACCTATTTGATCATATCTGATGAACTAAAGTACCTCTGAGGAAAGTAGTGGTATTTGGATAGCTTCCTTTGTGCGCTGATCTTACACATATTCTATTTGCAGGTTCACTGAAGGGAACCTATTGTATAATGGCATCTTCGAACAACAGCTTGAGAAGTTTATACTAGACATATCGGTTACTTGATTATTAGAAATGTATATCGAGGTGATTGGCGCTTAAAGTAGAGGCGAAATATCGCACGATAACATATGGCGTAGTAAAAAGAATTCCATTATTTATGTATGCAATTGAAGGTAGTTCCATTATGCCGCTCTTATAGAGATTCTCGTTTCTTTTGCCAAATAAGAGGACAGTCCATTCTCAAAACATTTCTTTGAATCGAATTTTTCATTATCAAAATCATTCATCATAGTCTGTGATAGTCAGTCAGCTTGGTGCCACGTCTGGACTGTAAGGTGGATGAATAAAAATCTCCTAATCAAGTTCCCGAAATCTGCCTAGTCACTATCGATGTATGTGGGTCAATCTTGTCCTTGGAACACAAGTACATATCTTGCTACTTCTGAGCTATTGCTTTATTCAGATGATCCGAGTTAAGAATTTAAATGTAGGGGTAGCCCAAAGTAGATGCTTCCCCTCCAATCCAACCAATCACACAGCAAACCCCTTTTGGCTGTCAATCCCGGTTTGTCAACCATTTGCGCCTGCTCATCGCAATTAGATCGCCTGTATTCGCTTCACTTTTCATCACCAGTCATCATTCGGTTTAGAAATAGATCAATTTTTTAGGATTCAGCGGCGATTCGCAGATGAAATTTCCGTTTTTGAGATTTTTTATATTAAATCGTGCGGCATCCCTTTTTTTTGTTACCACTTTTATTCAGTTGGTCAAATGGTTTTTTGTGCAAAGTTGAGCAATCGGAATATTTCTTATATGATGGTCAGACGTAACCATCATTTTATCGACAATTAAATGTCCACAGCGTAGAGCTTCTCTGACATCAAAATTACTGAATCAAAATGAATGAAACCAAAATCGCGCGAGTGGCTGTAAAAGTACCAGAATCATAAATACTATTCACATTTTCAGCCGCATGGCTTGTGTTTTCGACTTTATTGAAGAAAAAATATGGCATATTTTCTCTTTGTTGGTGTTCATCAAAAACAACGCTGATTCACAAAATTGTCTGAGCATTTTTTGAGTATGAGTCCTTCTAACGTCATCTGAGGCAAACTGATTGCATTTATGCAACGCGAGATACAGATTACTAAAGTCATCTAATGGAAAAATAATGGATTTGTTTTTACTATACCGCGATGGCAGTGCTTTATGCCTGTAAAATTCCAACGTTTGCATTCGTCACCATAAGTAGTGTTGGTGAAAATTAAATTCTTCGATCTCTTAACATCGACAACAGGTATGAGAAATCTGTTTAGCAATGTGAAGAAAGCAAGAAATTAGAGAATAAGCAGAGTTAACAAATATTTGCATGGTGCCTTGGCAGCAAGATATTTTGTTTCCGAGTGTAATTACCTGGATTATGCAACGCCCCAAATATTATACAAATTTTTGCTTTCACTTAATGTGACAAAACGTTCGTCGTATAAGATAACCAAAGCGAAAAATGTATGATTTTCTTGTCTGTTTTTTACTAACGCATATGGCAGATACGTCTACTGCGGTTATGTTAAACTGCAATTTACCACATTAAAGAACACAACGTATCAACGACATAAGTGGTTTCTTGAACCTGACCTATTCCAATTCCAATTAGTAATTCTAGCAAATCCCAAATTTGATATTATCTCTTAAGCTCTTGCAAGTATTTACGTTGAGTAATTAACAACAGCTTTGGCTGTAATTGAACAACAACGCACATGCCAGCACAAAGCCATGTGCCCGTCCGTCCAGCTGTGTTGAGCATAAGTAAATAGCAAATACGACTATATCATTACTATGTGAGCCTTAATGTTGCGTCGCGTAATTAAATAATACTTAAACTGGTATTAACAACGAACATGCACACGTACAAAGAACGACGAGAGCACTTGAAACGAGAATTATATTATGATTATACGGATTTTATAACACAATTTTATGGCAAACAAGAGAGAAAGATGACAAAAAACCCACACACACAGCCACAAACAAAGAGAATGATCGGTGAGGGGACGAGATGTATTGTGAAGTTAATGTAATTATAACGGTAAAAGTGCAATTAAAAATCTTTCTCCTTTTTATACAAAATGAAATATTTAGCCAACCATTAAACTTTGGTCCTAACAAATCCCGCACAAGAAGGCAATTAAATCATAGCAAACTCGTAATGCAACCAGAACTATTCCAGCCTACTCTAATTATTACATATCCTTAAGCAGAAGATACCAAAACCGTTTCAAGTCGTAAAACAAGAAGATTAAGATTAAATAAGATTGGGCAGGTGGTGCCGTGCAGTACTTCATTTTATAGAATTACGGTTTGCAGTAATTTAGACACTATAATTCCTCGATGATTTATTGAGGGATATATTTCAAAATGTACGAATATGTAGGACGAGCCGTAGTGAGGGCAATTACTTATAAAAGCTTTTATATTTCTCTTGAAGTCTATTTTTTAGCAGAATTTACATCTATATTGTAATTGCGGAGGAATTAGCATTAAGAAATGTACAGAAACACTGCCCGAGTAATAGTTGTTTATATTTAAGTAAATTTTTGCATTTTGTACTAATTAAATTTTGCACTAAACCGGGCAATCATTATCGCCTTTCTTGGGAGTAGTGGTTGCATTTTTTTTAGGATACCAAAAAAACACAACGGCGTTTAGCAAAATTAACTTGACAGCATTGCTATTCATGAAGTGTTTATTCATTTTGTTTTGCCCCTATTTGTAATCATTTTATAATCCATTTATAAAATGAACGTAACATATTGTTCGCGCAATTAATAAATTAAAATTAAATTTATATTGAAACGCATTGTGTTTGTGCTGATTGATAACTTTGGAAATGTAAGTTTACGTGATTTGACGTTCTCCCTCTTCTTTAACTTCTTTGTTTACTTTTGCGTAGGAGAACTTGGTCGCATTGTTATTTTCCATATATTTCTGCTACTTTTTTATACAACTTATCCCCCTTTAACTTTGCATGCAAAATTATCTCGTTAGCGTATACCGGATAGCATTTGTATGGCGAAACGGGTATAAGATCCAAAAAAATTTTATTTTATTATTTGACATCAAAGTACAAATTTTTCTTCTTCTTAGACATAAACTAGAATTGGAATGTTCGTCTGTTATGCGCCGTAGTTAGAAAAAAGTTCCAAACGTTTCAGTCTTCTTCGTCTCTTTTCCAGTTCATCACACCAAGTTTTGACAATGTTTCAAAAGCCTGCTCCCTTTAGTGGATTTTTTGTAGATCTTTTATGATCGCAACGTAATCCTTATAATTTGATGCGTCAACGTCAAAGTTAACGTCGGCATACAGGTCATAGAACTCATAATTACAACACCAATAAGATCTTTTATTACGATGAAGTACACTTGAATTAATTCATTAGTTTACGTCTTTAGTCCGGATTCTTCTTCATATAACAAGGTACGTAAAACTATTGCCTGGTGCAGATGGAATTTTTGAAGTCCATAATTTTCAAATTTTCACGCTGACGTCATTAGCAACTTAAATGTCGACACCAACAAAGAGAAAATACGGCATATTTTACAGTCTGAAACTTCATATAAAAAAAAATGGTCGTAAGAATTTTCCCACTAGAGAGGACTATGTTGTTCCACGAGAAAATTTTTCTTAGGCGACAACGTCAATCATTTTTGTGATTGTTTCCAACGGAGTAAGCTGAACAGATTATGCTTTCTAAGTCATAATATGTTCCACACTGCATTTGTGGAAGTACGAAAAAATTCACAGAGTTTAACAATTTTGCAAGTACTCGTATATAATTGGACATTTTATGACGTAAAAACATAAGTTGTTTCGATTTTAAAACCAACATAAAAAGGCTGGCAATTCTGCAAAATTTCTTCACAAGCAAACAATGTTTTGTGCGGTTTTTTCAAAAAAATAATGAAAGTGTGAATAGCGTTTAAGATCCTGATACAGCAACCAATCATATGTACGTTGCACCACGAAATGATCAAATCCGACTGCCTTATCGGCACTGTTTACCCAGACGTTAAACATTGCACAAAAACTGGTTTGAAGCCACCCCAATACGGCTGTATAAAAAAGGAAGCCCGATGTACGGGTGCCACACGAGTTAACATAAAACAAACTTAAGCACCGAATTTTCATCTGTGAATCATTGTTATTTGGCTTGTGGGATTAGCACCAACTCAGATCTGTACCATCAACAGCTGGGCATCTGAAAGAAGCTTTGGCCAATTCAGATCTGTACCATCAACAGTTGGGCATCTGAAAGAAGCTTTGGCCAATGGGGGAGAATCTGAGTTCCGTAAGAACAACGCCAGGACGCGCAAATCAATGGTGACTCGGAAGGCTGGCTGGGAGGCTCTTACGCTTCCACCTTTTCCCGCCTGTGGCGAATGATTTTGCTGCTGAAAAATTGGCCTTAAGACAATTGCGGACGAGAGTTTCTGTGTCATAATTGAGTTATATAAAAAATGTCATAAACTTTTGTTCAAAAACTGGTACAAATTTGACCTAAATGAAATTCTTTTAATTATGCAAACAAAGCCTTCAATATCATGCAAAATAAATTTATGGACTTAAGGATTTATGGATAATGGATTAATTTTTAATTCACATCTGCACTACTCTATGTTTATTTAAATTAATTAACTATTACAATTTATTGGTACAACAAAGATAGCATACGTAGTTAGGGTGGCCCTTTAAAAAGTTTCCTTGTTAACTGCCAACACACAACTATTAATCAACTAGCAAACAGTACAATTATTAAATATAAACATTATTCCATACTTCGTTTAATCCACTTAAGGAGAATTTTCAGTTAAAATTTCATTACAATTGGTTTAATCAATTGTTACTGAAAACTTTCGTTTTTCACTTAAGGCATTTAATGAAATTTTCACAGTTATCACCGAAAATTATTTTATTAAAAATTGTATTCAATTTTTATGCTTGTTTTGAATATTTTCATTTCAAAAAAGCGAATGCTTGCTGAAAGCGGAATATAAATATGCTCCACTTAAGAAGAGTTTAGTTTCGGTTTTCTGTGAAATGTAAACTAAAGGAATTATAAAACATGAAATATTCCAAAATGCAGCTGTAAAAGTAGATTTGTGTGTTACAGTTTTCAACTTTGTTCCTTATTTTGCGCAACATTTATACCTGGCAGACACAAAACTGTTATCGCCTTTGCTTTGAGTTCTATTTTATGTTTTCTTTTTTTGTTTTTTATATAACATTTTATAAATATTTTGCATAGCAGAGATAAAGCTACAAAAAAAAAAACCAAACTGAAACTAGCATTTTTCCACAGCGTACAGGGAAAATTTAAAGATGTGGCAGATTATATTTGCGGTGTAAAAATTACCAGCGATTCATGAAAATCATATTACACTAGTTGTCTTTAACAACATAAAGGGTGTCCCAACAAGAATGCAAGATTTAAATTTGGCGCCATTCGAAGTGTTATTGTTTGACATTTGAACAATTGTTATTGTTTGCTAGTAGAAGGTACGAGGTTAGTAAAAGTGGAGCGCTACACGCATTTTCATTGTGAAATTGTTTTACCAAAATGGTGAAAGCTTTGCGGCTACAGTTCGCAAATTGCATTGCATCCATTTGGGGTCACAATAATGCTCCAAAAGAGTCAAGAGATTAATGGATAAATTTGTCAAAACTGGGTCTGTTAGTGATGTAAAGACAACTACGCGCCTTTGACCAGGTCGATCGACCGAAAATGTCGCAGTTGTACGTGATGATGTCGCTCAAACTCCATCCAACTCAATTCGACACCGAGTTCAGCAAATTGGTGTGTCCAAATCCACTATGCAACCAATTTTGACGAAAGATTTGCATCTTCATACATACAAAGTTCAACTGACTCAGGAACTGAAGCCAGCTGACCATGGACAGCGAAGGGAGTTCGTTAATTGAGTATTGAAGAAACAACATGAAAATGCTGATTTTGCCGATAAAATCATCTTCATTGACGAGGCCCATTTCTATCTTGATAGCTTCGTCAATAGGCAGAATTGTCGCATTTGGGGTGAGGGAAATCCTCGAGTGATTCACGAGAAGCAAATGCATACTCAACGTGAGGCATGTCAAGCGCAAACAGTCAATGGCGTTCCGTATCGTGAAACGATAACCAGTTTTTTCGTGCATAGAATTGAAGAAATGAATGTGGAGGGCATGTGGTTTAAAGAAGACGGCGCCACATGTCATACAGCCAGAGAAACAATTCAATTACTGCATCAGTTATTTATTTCGCGTTTTGGAGACCAGAATTGGCCGCCTAGATCGTGCGATTTAACACCATTAGACTTTTTTCTTTGGGGTTTTTTGAAGGAAAGAAAAGAGGAAATTGGACACTACATTGATGAAATACCGCAGCATTTATACAAAGCGGCCATTGAAAATGTCATTTAAACATCGCGTGTGTGCCAGCAAAGCCGCGGCGGCCATCTGCCCGATGTGTTGTTCCATACAAAACCTCATTCTGTCTACTTTACGATATAATAAAGTTTCATGAATTTTTTTAAATGTAATTTTTTTATTTAAAATTTAAATCTTGCGTTCTTTTTTTCTTTATAACCAATATATATGTACATATATATGTATATGTATATATGTTTCACCCAGGTGAACTAGCTGAGGATGCATTTGCTTCTCGTGAATCACTCGAGGATTTTCCTCACCCCAAATGCGACAATTCTGCCTATTGACGAAGCTATCAAGATGGAAATGGGCCTCGTCACTGAAGATGATTTTATCGGTAAAATCAGCATTTTCATGTTGTCTCTCCAATACCCAATTAAAGAACTCCCTTCGCTGTCCATGGCCAGCCGGCTTCAGTTCCTGAGTCAATTAAACTATGTGTGCATGAACATGCAACTCTTTCGTTAAACTTCGCTGAATAGTGGATTTGGACACACCAATTTGCTAAGCTCGGTGTCGAATTGAGTTGGATGGAGTTTGAGCGACATCATCACGTACAACTGCGACATTTTCAGTCGATCGACCTGGTCAAAGGCGCGTTGTTGTCTTTACATCACTAACAGACCCAGTTTTGACAAATTTATCCATTAATCTCTTGACTCTTTTGAAGCATTATTGTGACCCCAAATGGATTGCAATTTGCGAATTCTAGCCGCAAAGCTTTCACCATTTTGGTAAAACAATTTCACAATGAGAATGCGTTGTTCATTCGTGTAGCGCTCCATTTTTACTAACATCGTACCTTCTACTAGCAAGCAATACCAATTGTTCAAATGTCAAACAATGACACTTTGAATGGCGCCAAATCTTGCGTTCTCTTTGGGGCACCCTTTATTATATTTACCTCTCCGTGCACACTATCCTCGCATCCAATTAAACTTTTTATACAAACAAAATAACATTTTGCCCAAAACTGAGTTTTTTTATGCTGTATCTTCAAAGGGAAATGCTTTAGTTTTGTACATTTTTGTCATAACTTATGTAACGTAGAATATAGAGAATATTTTCATTTGTCTGAAAAAAATGTAGAATTCATTTAACCAAGAAGTGTGCACACAAAGTAAATATCTCGGCTTTAATGCTGAAACTAATGTCTATTGCTTTCCTTCTGTATCAAAACCACAGAATCTAATTTATCTTAGAAACAAAATCTGAATAGCTTAAATCCAATATCTTAAATTGACGTAAATTAATCTCACCTATACTACAACAGGGAATTGAACACAAAATAAAATATGCAAAACACGTTTCACAGCAAAATTCTAATTTGTCTTAAATGACAAATTTGAATAAAATTGTAGAATGTCAAAGGAAACAACAAAAATGTGGGCGGGAATGAAAAATCGATTACCCACTAACGAGACAGCCAAATGACAATCATCTAAGCGTTTTTTTCTTACCTAATAACTGAATGCAAAATATTTAAGGATGTTTAACGTTATCAAGCCTGACTAAAAGCCAGTCCGTATCACAAGTGCAAGTAGTGTAAGAAGACAGAACATTTAATAATATTTTATATGTTAATGTTAATATTTTAAGATTTGCAAAGCTAAAGCGGAAATTTACAACACAAAAACCATATACTCGTATATGAGTAGAATTGTATTATTGGGCCAATTTCATGATGATACTGATTCATCAAAAAAAAAAAAAAAAAATAAAAATGACGGACAAAATTCTTGGGATTATGGCATCAATAAAAGAAATTGATTTTTGGCCTAGGATAATCAAGTAACAAAATTCAGTGATTTATTTATCATAATGAATGCAAAACAGAATGCAATTTATATTCAAACTAACTGACCCAGCGAACATTGTTCGCCAGCAATGATATATAGAAATAGAGCCGCAGTATAAGTAAAACATTTCTTTATGCAACGCGTATTTTGGCAGGAAGAATTCTATTGAATTGTCACTTATGAAAAAGAAAAGGCTAAAGTTCTATTCTGTAAAAAACATCAATCTAAAGATTTTAATAACTTTTAAGTATGAAACAGTATAAATTTTAAACATGACATAACACAAAGTACGGCAAATCTCACTTCAATCTACATTGTTACATTATTCCGAAGTAGCTAAAATTTCCTCTTTATAGAAAAAGAAAATTAGTCAGTTGTTTTAAATTAACACAAAACTGTGTTGTCACCGAGCCATATTTCAGTTTATTTATTCTAATTTATGATTGTTTGATTGAAAAAAAGCTAAAGTGGCACAACTGTCCTCTTTACTGATACAGGCTTTCCTATTGTTAGAATCCTTTTCGTCGATAAGTTGGTGCAGCCGTCATATATTTCGATTTTGTCAGTTAATCTGAGGTGCGATTTGACAGATGACGTAGACGGCATTGCGAATTCGTTGTGGGGTCTAACGTAAGTCTCGCCGTGAAGGCCTTACCCACGGTGTGCGACACACTGGGCATATTACAATGCGATTTCCAACGTCCCTCTGCGATAGCCAAGTAAAACTTTTGCTATCTAGGAAAAGGGGCTGACCATTGTGGTACTACCGCAGAAAACTTTTTCGGAAAACGTGTTTGAAAAATGTTTTGATGATTGAATTACGCGTTGTCATAAATGTGTTGTTTCACTGGGGCTAGCTATGATGAAGGCGATAAAAACTTTTGAATGGATAATTTTATTTCCGATATTTTTCTTTACAGAATATTTAGTAGAGGGACAAAGTGTATATCACAATCTTTGAGAGTGCTACGTTAAAACTAGGGATGAAATGAAATTCAATCTGCCATCAACGTACTCACTACCATAATGACAACTGCTGCAAATTTGGCAACACCGCACAAGGTCTATGCTTAAACAAAAAATGGCTTCTCATGCTATATTGAATCCCTAATCAACGAGAAAAGGAAAGCAAGAAGACGATGGCAAAATTACAGATTCCCCTACCTCAAAGCTCGTCTCGACCAGTACAAGTCAAAACTAAGGGCAACTCTGGATGAAAACAGAGAAATCTCAGAAATATCTTTCTCACTTATCTCGTCTAGGAGCCACACAAAAAACTGACTATAGCCTGTACAAGGCCACAAGGCAACTACAGCGTCCTATAACACAGGAGTCTCCAATACGGATGAAAGATGGAGGATGGGTAAAGAGTAGTGATGAAAAAGTGAAAGAATTTGCTGATCATCTGGAAGAAGTATTTACTCCTAACTATTCACTCTCTCGTGTGAATCCAATGATCATTAGCCTAATGGTCACAAATCCCATGAAAATAAGTCTATCTCCCTTAAAAAAAAATGTTCTCTCGTTGAAAATGAATAAATCTCCTGGACACGATAAAATAACAGCAAAAATGATCTCAGAACTCCTCCACAATATCCTTAAATTAGTTTTATTTACATTTAATGCTATACTTCGAATTGGATAATAATAATGATCCTAAAACCTGGAAAGGAACTGTCACAAATTACATCCTATCGACCCATAAGTTTACTCTCTTTTTATCTAAACTCTCTTATTTCAAAAGGTCTTTCAAGGGTCATGGAACGACAGAACAAGTACACCGTATAGTAACCCAGATCAGAAAAACATTCGAAGATCGGAAATATTGCTCAGCTCTCTTTATAGACATCTCCCAAGCCTTTGATAAAGTGTGGCATGAAGGCCTTATTCATAAAATAGTCTCTTTTCTGCCGACAAATACCCACAAGCTCCTGGAGAGCTATCTAAGGGATCGATCTTTTGTAGTAAAATCGAAAGACTCTGTTTCAACTCAAAGAAAAGTTTCAGCAGGAGTTCCGCAGGGCAGTATACTAGGCTCTATATTATATACCATCTACACCTCTGACATGCCTGTTCATTCCCTAATTCAAACCTCAACTTTCGCTGATGACACTGCATTCATGAGCACTATCACTTGCCCATTAATGGCTTCTAGACAACTGCAGTCTCATATACATACATTATAATCTTGGCTCGAAAAGTGGAAGATAAAAGTAAATGCCACTACGAATGTACAGGTTACATTCTCTCTTAGACAGAACAATTGCCCAGCCCTCACTATTCACGGTAGTACCACACCCGTACATACCCATGTTAAATATTTTGGTATTCACCCTGGTCGACGTCTCAACTGGAAAAATCACATTGACTCAAAAATCACTAAATTGAAATTAAAAATGGCTCAACTCCACTGGCTTATTGGCTCCCAGTCTACTCTCAGTTTGGAAAATAAAATCACCATTTACAAAACCATATTGAAATCAATATGGATATACGACATCCAGTTATGGGGAACGGCATCGGGTTCCAACATAAATAAGCTACATAGAATGCCCCATGGTATATTAGGAATGATAGCATACACAAGGATTTAAATATTCCTTATATTTTCGAGGAAATAAGAAAATTAAGCAGGTCATATGTATCGAAGTTGTCCTCCCACTCAAACCACTCGGTCATATACGGCTAAGAAAGGACACGCTAGAATTGGTCCGGTGATACAAAATTCGGCTCACCAAAAATAAGATCCGGCAATGGCAGGATACCATAGTTTAAGATAGGATTAAGATTTGAATATTTATTGTAAATTTCAAAAGAAAGATTCAATAAAGAAAATGAATAGAAAAAAAGTTTCATATTACAAATCTGTGTAAAAGTACATTATTTCGGATTCTCTAGCAAAACATAATGAAACAAATATTCTAATTTGAGAGCACGAAACGAAAGTGAAATTTTATAAAGTAGCGTTCTTTGATCCATATCAGAACTAAAAACAAGACAGTTACGTTTGGCCCTACTATTTTGCCGGATCGTAGCCGGCGATTGTAAATGGACTATATCTGCTACCACCCGCACAGATAACCGATTTAGCCCATATATTTTAAGGTTTAGTTGCACTAAATTCAGTAAATTCAGTCATTTTTAATTTAGAGTGTTCAATATTTTTCCTTTCCTTGCAAAAAATCTATAAAGTAGCCTTACCTCTTCTAGGACCTCCGGTACAAATTGTACCAATTGCACTGAATTTAGTAAAATCAGGTGCACGTTATGCGCTTAATACTCTGCTTTGAGAATGAAAATGGGTGACACTGTCAAGTCCATTCTAGTATCTCCCACAGTAATTAAGATTTGATTTATTAACATTTGTTTTTTCACCTTTAGACTCTAATTCGAAGGCTTCGATATCTTAATTTGTTATCAATTGCGTAACATTAATAAAAAAAAAAAATTAAATGTGAAAAAATTCGGACCGATAACTACGCCTTTTCTAGTGCCTCTCATACAAATTACGTAATTTATTTTATTATTGTACTAAATTCAGTATAGTCTAACAGTTTATTTGTTTGAGTGAAAATGGATTAATTTCTAAGCGAGAGAGGTCAGTTATAAGCTAGTTCAACAGGTTATAATTTAGCCTCTTTTCTTCTGAGTTAATTCATCCCAAGGTTGTTGAGAACAACCTAGCGATGTCTTTTGGTATTCCAGACGTTGGGTAAGGGCAGATGTAAGTCAGTTACCTTGACTCAAATTTCTATACTGGTTATGATATATCCGTAATTCAAAACCCAACCTGTTGAGTAATGATAATTTCATAGACCAAATTTTGCCGAAACAAATTTCTATTTACCTAAACTGCCTTAAATGTATGGCTTTTTGAGGAGGACCTTTGACTGACAAATAGTCATCATTCTAAGAAAAGCCATAGTATTGTACTCGACAATCGTTCGCAGGATAGAGGGTTCAACCCCCGATACAGTCACATATATCTGCTTGAGTAACACTACGAGAAATCGATTAATCGATAAATGTAGTAAATGCCTCTCGAACTTTGACATTCGGAACTGTCGTTCAACTGTACACAGATTCGGTTGAGGGAGTTCAAAAACATAATATGTGTAACCCCGTTGAAGATAAGAAGTTCTTCGTTTCGTTTGATTATTTATTCACAAAAACTGAATAGTTATGATATTTCTAAGCACGCAGGAAATAATGAGCTACGGGTCTTGACAAGTTTGTTTTGACGAGTATTTGCAGTTTTTTCCAAAATGATAGGGCAGAGGCGCATTCTATATTTAGGAGCTTGGTGTTGCCAGTATAATCTCCGATAATCTTTGTATGATTATGAACATGATTGTTGCCGGAATAGTTCTTCTTCTTTGTTGTATGATTTCATTATTATGCTAATATTTTTACAGAAAACTTTGTAATTTTATGGTTTTAATACATTTCCTATTTTTGTAACTTCTATGAGTATGAATTGCTGAATTATAGGGTAGAATTTTGGGACCTTTGTTGTTGAACTTATTTATAAATGATATTTCCCGCTTTTTTAAAAAAGTAAATTTTCTTCCATATGCAGATGACTTAAAAACATATCACAAAATTTATAATATTTCTGAGGCTCTAGATTTTCAGAACGATTCTTCTTGACTGGGGTTTCCTAAAAAAACTTTCATTAAATCTGTCAAAAGGTGTTCATATTTCATTTTCAAGGTCTCGCAATCAATTTCAACTGGTTTTCAAAATTGGTCATGACAAGCTCCTTACTACTGAAAGTAAAATGAATTAAGGTGTTGTTTTTGATGCGGTGCTGACTTTCACCTTGCATATAAATTATATTATCCTTAAAGGTTATTCTATACTAGCGTATATTAGAAGAAATTGTTCCGATTTCACTGATCCACATACTTTAAAAATAGTGCATCATATACTTCCTATGCAAGATTAAAGTTGAAATATGTCCCCATTGTTTGGAATCCCCTTTGCAAAGTCAATATAACACACATAAAAAGAATTCAGCGTTTGTTTCTGAAATTTGCTCTCTCTTTAATTAATTTTGGTGATTTTGTGCCTCCTTATATTTCTAGATGCTGGTTACTGGGCTTACAGCCATTGCAATATCACCGTATTTATCATGCCTTGTTACTTGTATTCGGTATAATAGCTGGTATAACTGATTGTTCTGAATTATTGTCGCTTATACCGTTTTGTGTTCCACCGAGATCACTCAGATATCATTACATACATATTTAATGTAACACGCCATTCCACAAATTATGTCCAACATAGTGCTTTGAATCGCGGATTTATTGAATTCAATATCCTAAACGGGATTGCAAGAAATGAATACTCATTTCAACACTTAGAGTTTTGTATGTCTAGAAATAACTTTAAACTGTTCCTTTTTAGATATTTAAAATAAAATAATGTACAGATTTGCATAACTTTCTTGAAATATGTTATGTCAATTCTTGGTCTGTACCCCATAGACCTAAATAAATGAAATGAAATGAAATGAATAAGTTAGTGCAGTGTTAAATAATTGCAATTTAAGAACATTGAAGTACATCCCAATTATTTTAGATATGAATGAGAATGAATGCTTGGCATGAACTAACTGTTTGACTTTTAAATCGTAGATAAAACCAGGAAAATATGAATTATAAAAAAAACCACACAGTTGACAACACCGTGGCGGACGGAGATCTTGTTCTGTTGATTTTGGTAATGACTACTGCCTCTTTTGCGCCAACCGCTTACCATCATCACGTCATCACGCCGCTTACCATCAAAGAAAGTGAAAGTATTCGCCATTTTTTTTTTTGTTCGTACCAAAGCTCCGGATCTTGTGGATGCTGAATGCCCACTATGACCTTAATTATCCCCATTTGCGGCAAACTGATGTGATCTGAGTTCCAGAACATCCGCCAAACTTCCTAAACATCATTAGAACTCTTCAGCCTCATTGAATCTTAGCTCCAGAATATTCTTTTGCAAAATTCTTAAATAACAATATTTCAATGAAGGTTAATCAACATTAGTTGTATATTTGAAAAAAAGATCGACAGTAGCAGGTTCCAATGTTTAAATAAAAATAGTTGTCTGAGCAAAATCTAATCTTTCACATTTAATACCTTTCCTATTATCATGTTTCTTCTTATTTGTAGAAGAGAATTACATTGCATTATTTGTTACATTATAGGCTAGGAACTGTGTCATAACCATATCTGTTTATAAATTGCTTATGTATCCGCAAATACCCCAATTTTTATAAGAGCTTGTATCCTTGCACATATTTAGGTCAATTTCTTATGCTCTTGAAAGTTAAGGTTATTTGTAAAAGTTCCTTTTATTCATATATTTATATTTTATTGTATGATGGGTACAAGGTTTTGTTATGTACTTTCACGTATTCATGTAGTACTGAATTTGGTCTCCGAAAGCAGACTACATTTTCCTCCGCAGCACACAAGATAGAGACGCACATCCGAAGGCTCTTACATTCGTACAAACCAAAAACATTTTAAAACTACCAAATGTGAAGACGGTTGAACAACTATAATCCACATCCACAATTGCAAACAATTCAATTCATGGCGAAAATATGAGACCCCAAACTAATTTCTTTGTTCGTATGGTAACATTTGTGAGGAAATGGAGTGCCAAACTCTTATATTCATATTGAATTAAAATGTTTACGAATTCTTGGAGTAAGTACTGTGGTAGTGTATAGACTTGGACTGCTGGTGTGATAATTCGGGAGAAGTCACATTCCTCTATATATATATATATATACATTGCATATATACATATATAAATTTAATTATTTCGAAGTAAATAAAAATCTAAAAATTGTGATATTTCCCAGCAAAAAATTTTCGTAACGATTTGTAGACACAAGTTGAAAGGTAGCCTTATTTTGCTAAAAATTTGTTCAAAATTTGTTTCGGTCGGGGATTGTGCTTGGAGATATTGGTTAAAATTGATTCAGATAATTATTTCTTCTTAAAAGACATGTTCATTATATCCAGTAGTTTGGCATTTGGTATTTTGATTTCAAAAGTACATCCTAATTAAATTTTAGTGCTATTATCTATCATTCATTTTGTCTCTAAACGTATATGCTGATATTTGTGACAGATAACAGAATATCAAGTCAAACTTAGCTCTCAAGGCAATGTTTTCAAACTCAACTCTGTCGTATGAACATGATTATGTTCCGCGTGTTGAAGACAAGAATCATCTATTTCTGCATCAGATTCGAATTGAAAAAATCTCTGCGATTGACTTAAGATGTAAGATAATTAGAAATAGCATTAGTTTGCGAAATGCGATCGAAAAGAAGAAATTTTGCGGTTAACTGAAAACATAATACTACTTGCTTGTCTAAGTCCATCATGCAAGATATTCAACGCTACTTAACTCTGAAAAGCCCTACACTAAAATAAGGTTTTTTGGTACTTTTTTATGTTTGTTTTTAGAGTAAGAAATAAATGCTCAATTCAATAACATTTAAAAAGCTGTGTGTGGTAGGTTATTTTTAAAACTAGTTTGAAAATATTAATTTCTCATCAACAAAGACTTTCACTTTTAAAATTTTTACTATTTTATTATTTTTACATTATTAAAAGGAGTTAATAATGCATGTGAATTTCAAACATTGGTCTCAACAGTAAATGGAATGAATCGCAAATACCACACAGTTTTCTATATTTCATTGTCTGGTATCTCCATAACATCACTATAGCAAATATCTTACTGTATCCAGTAACAATATGTTCATCGTTAGCAAAATATTGAGTTCAAAATAAGCAAAAATCGATTCATTGCTGAATAGATGGATGTGGTATAAACCTTTCGACATTTTTGAAAACAGAAACTAAACGAATAATTTGTTGTCTCTATAATGTTGGCGGGCAATATACAATTCAGCTTTTCAAACTGTGACATTCGGAATTGTCGTTAAGCTGTAGGTCCCGCTGAGTGAGTCAAAATAATGTATTTAGTGAAGTTCAGTGAATGTGAGGAGTTCTCCCATATCTCACTCATAGAATGTGAATTTGTGTTTTTTGTAAGGATAGTGAAGAATATTTAGTTTGTCATAGTATCTGAGGGAATTAGATAGAGACCGCTTAAATAACGTATTAAAGTATATATTTTGTCACTACCGAATTACCTAAACAGAATACTTATTTCGCTAAAATGCCATCCAAATGGGCATCAGGACCAATCGCCCAGTATAATAGAATTTTGTATACGAAATTTATTTTAAGCCAAGTGCGAGTATGAACCTTAAAGAACAGGTGAACAAACCTAATGAGATATAATATTTGAAAAAAAATTATAGAGCACTTCATTGTACAGCTGAAAAAAAGTTGTCAGCGATTTTCTCCATCTGTCAGTAGATTTATTTGTAATTGTATTAAAATATCATTCAGGTATGAGAATGGGAAACCAGTCACTGTCTTTAAGTTACTTGGGCACATAAATGTCGTTGCTCTCTCGTCGCTTTGTTTCGAACTAAAGTTCACAACTAAAGTTGCAACCAAAAACATAAAATCAACAATTACAAAAATCTAGCAATGATTTATTGAGATACACTAATTTGCAATAGCACCTAAGATAACAGCGACTTATTTTCTAATTATCATATATAACATCTACTATTCGTGCTTTGGCTTTGAAAAAAAGTTTGCAATAAGGTATAGTAGACAAAAGCCAGATAAGTTTAGTCTATTTTCACCATTTGTGATGTTCCAAATACAAACCAAACTTATCATATTGATAGTCTTGTCCTCCATGAATACATTTCAAAAATTACTTTGCATATCAATGATCCTTCATTACAAACAAACATAGTTTGTTTTATTGTAACATTACAGTACTATGGATAAAGAATGAAAGTATAGAGAACAGAAATAAAAAAACGCAACAATAGCAAAAGTTTATATTGTTATTTATGCTTTATATTTGTCTGCCTTCTTCCCTGCTTCCTCTATTTTGCGGAAGGATATTTTCTCAAGTAAGAAAGTCAATCCCAAATATTTTTTATATTTTACTTCCATTTTGTATGATTTTGTTTCATATTTTTTATTGCCGAGCTTATAAAACCAATTTGCGGATGTATTAAAGTTTTTCTTCTATTTCGTCGAATTCGAATAGGACATAAGAAATAAATTTTAAAATTTCATACAAGTCAGGGGAATATACATGTATGTGAAATAATGTGACAGTAATCGAGAAATAAAAAGAAAAAACAACGAATTTGCCATCGTTTTTATGAAGGAATTGCCAGGGGAAGAGCTATTACAGCGCTACCTGCTGGGATCTAATATTGGAATTTTTATTGATATTAGGAAGAGTGAAATGAGCTTTGTTTGAAAGAGCAAACAAATAACATTTCATTAAGCAATAAATTCAGGATACAGCAAACAAAATTCGACGTAGGCTTTAGTAATGTACGAGTGTATAATGAAAAGTGACTACAACAAGAATGGTTCTCTTTAATAGTAAAAATGAAGTACTTAAATGAAAAAGTTCCTGTGGTGTTAAAACAATTTTTTTTGTTAAGTTTGGTGTAATGAAATAGAAGACATTTCCGTTGTCAAAAAAAAAAAAAAAAATATTGTTCTTCCTAGAAACAAAATTTTAAATCCTTAGCTGAAGAGCAATGCCAACAATTACGAGATGCATCGGGCGGAGGTGCGAGATCGATTCCCTGGAAGACCAACTACTTTTTTCTACACTTCTCCAAATAATCAAAAATTACATAATGCATTTCATTTAATTAGTAATTTAAAAATTTTCAACGTAATGACCACTTATTTTATAACATTTTTAAGGTTGTTAATGTACCTTTGCAAATCACCTTTTTGGACTTTTGCGCATTAACTATTAACTGCAATAAAGGCGTTGTTTTCGCCTTTAAATTCTCTTGCTCTCAACTGTTTTTTTGCTTTTAGGAACAAGCAAATAAAGTGATGGGCGAGTTTCTCGAATTCGTATTAAGAAGTCGTTTAAATTTCCAACGGTGGTAGTTGGAATACGATTTTCATGTAAAAAGTTGTAGGGTATTTAACCCTTTTTACGTTTTCCTAAAAATTTTTGAAAGCCGTTTTTAATTTTTGAGTTTACAACTCTTTTATTGGCATATCTGCAGAATAAAACTTTTTATAAAATATATTAGATTCTGCAGCAGTGCCAATATATAGACTACAATTTCTGAAACTGGAGAAAAAGTTAATTACATCCGGGATTTTCAACAAAGTATAGATACTAACGGTACTTTTTCCAACATTTCCGACCCAATTGCAAAGTCAAACATCTCTTTAAATATTACACTGTCCTCTGAACACTTTGACTGATAGAATTAATGCATGAACACATTGATTTTTGTTGGACTGGTCCATTTGCTAGGGAGATATCACCACCAGTCGAGTCAGGTGTTATAAAGCAATAAAATGTGAAATTGAAATTTTGTGAAATTCGGATAGTCGTTTAATAGATATAGGTGGTACCAACGCTTAATACATAACCATCATTTCTTAGTGAAATACTTCTACCTGTAAGCTGTAATTTTGTTTCATTTATTGCGCGTAAAAAGACTTTAAGTGAAGGTACATATATGTAAGACCGTTCATCTGATTAAAACCTCTGTACTGGTTTTCCTGATTAATTAGCTTATAAAATAATAATGTTCGTCCCCTTCTAAATGTGAGAACTGTTCTTTCATATCTCTCTGCCAGGTGAAAAAATTATTTTAAGAGTTATGTTTTTAAAAATTTTGTATTTTAAATATAATAGTTTAGTTAAAGAAAGTTAAATTTAGCGTTACACAATTATCAACCAATTTCAAACAACTTATTTTGACACACACATTTTAATGCAATTTATAAATAAATTGATCTGATAGATTTCGTATTTATTTAAAAGTTATATTCTTAAACATTTTTTATTTTTAATACGACCTGATTTGTTTAAATTTCATAGATGTAAACATCAATTCATAATCCTTGCCCTTTTCCTACAATTATCACTTATCACTTTTTATCACTTTTTAGTACATTTTCACCTTTACTTTGAAGTTACTTCAACTTGCATAACATCATAAATTATGCAGAAAAGTCAAACAATAAAATTTTTCTTAATTAGCACTTAACACAAAAGCGAACACCAAAAGTTTCTGCAACTTCCAACCATCCTGAAATATGGAACATCAGATAAATCGAATATTTCATGTAAGACTGAACATCCAACTAACTTTATGGCTTATTAAAGCAGCTAATGTCGGGAAACTTTTCAACGTTTCTTATCGCACGAGCCATTTTTGTTCAACACACATTTGCTGTGAATTTCAACATATTTGCATTATTTGCGGTAAAGTTATAGCAAAGCAATGCACTCAATTCCATTAAGATCGGATATTAAAAATTTTCCACAACGGCAGCAGCTGAAGTTATGCACTGAAGCATCCACACGGCAATGCCAAAAGCACAGGCTGCTGCCAAGCTGCATGCAACATAAATTCAAACTAGACATTTTTATCTCTCGAATAATTCTCCAAGTTGTCTCCAATATTTAAAACTAAAACATTGGTAAAGACCAGACTCGAAGGCATTACCTACACATGTATGCAGAGCCCATAAATACACATGTATGCAGAGTATAACAGTGTTGCCAATTTGAAAAACTAAACTAGATGTCAGAGTTATTCCAGTAAAATTTGCAACATTATGTAAATACTCAAATATGCCAGATCATGAAATTGTATTTTGTATAAATTCTCGAAACTGCACATTACACCAGTGATGACATTTAGATTACATTTTTCTCTCTAACCTCTAGTCACAAATAGTCAAGGGGCTCCCAAAATTTTGTATATTTACGTGAGACCATGAATGCAAAAAGTTTTCTTATCCCTTTAAAATAAATAGTCGATATCATTTCTCTAAGAAATGTATAAACATACAGTCAATATGAAGCATTAGCTAACTTAAGTTTTTATTATTCGGCGTTGTTTAGTAAATGCAAACGGAAAGGATGGATGCATAGTTAGAAAGGCTCCAAAAGTTTAACCTAGTCGAAGCTTGTATATGTATATGTATAATCATCTCTATGGATTGTAGTCTATAATGTCACGGACGATGTACCGGTTTATTGTACTATTACTAGGCATGGCGAAAACATCTTCTTCTCATGTAAAATATATCTATTTGATTTTATTTATTATTATTTTTTTTTTTTGTCAAAATATCCCCCTTGAAGATCAATATTTTTTTCACGATTTTAAACCAGTTTTCGAGGCACCTGTTTCAATCGAAAATCACGTTGACCACGAAATTTATTTGTAATTTACGGGAATAAATTGCCAAATGTGGGCAATAGGACGGGCAACGCATTAATTCAATTTGATTAAGTGGACAGAACGTTGAGTTGAGTCAATGTATGAGGGCCAGCATTGTTATGATACAGAATTATTTGTTACCTACGGTTTGCTTCCTTATTTCTTCTGATTTATGTACCATTCAAAATTCATCGTTCCTCTCTAACGTTTTTAAAACCACATGATCAGAAATACCGGAAGAGACAGGCAACCATTTACTTCAATACGCTCTTACGCGAACACATTTTGTGTTATTTTGCTTATCTAGGAAGATCAGTATAGTCGATTTCTGTTACATTTCGGGCTTATAGGTAGATGTGTGCAGATGTTCCACACAAATTTTGATACATCGTGATTACATTTTATCAATATTTTTTTGAGCCAATGAACGAGATTGTTTTTTTTTTTTTTTAAATTTTGTTAAATTGTGCAACATCCAACTAGTAGAAATCTTTTTATGGCCAAATACTTCTGCGATGTCTAACTGATATCATGCTAATGCTCAAGAATGTCTAAATTTCACGAAAAATCACACCATGATCTATCGCTATCAGTTCAGGGTGCATCATTAGCTTTTCCCGGCAGAATAATCGATTTGGGTGACCATCATGGATTCTTTATACGAAGTTTTTACAGTCCTTTAGGATAGCGCTGTCTTGTCTTGTCTCTTGTCCACGTTGAATCTTATGAAAAATAATATTTGAAAATACTAACAAATTAATTCTCTTTTTGGCCGCGACAAATTTTTTCAAATTGCTATGAAAAAGATGTTAAAAAATGTCACTGAACTGAAATCTTAGGTTCCCTCTTATAGTTTCTAATTAAGGGATAAATTTTACGAAGTTACCGAAATCTATAGGTAAGGGAGTGTATCAAAAATTACTTCTACCCACGCATAATATAATGACCAATTATTTTTTCCAGTAAGAAACACCAATTTTTTGGTATTATTTAACAACCGCGCTCACGATAAGAGCGCCCTCTAAAAATGGTATAAATTGGAATCGTTCCTTCCCCTATTCCTCAACTAGTACATCCTTCTGATCTTCATTGACGAATAAATGGTAAAAATAGTAGGAAATTTTTGAAAAATTCCAATTTATTGAAAGTTGGATTTAGTCTATGTATGAGGAAATTTATTCCCTTTGGACCAATTTGTTCCAATTGTTACACCTGTCACCCACAGCGCCATATAAATGGACTATGAAAAGCGTCCTCTTCTCGTAGATAACATGAAATGTAATCAAAATAAATTCATTAATTTTGATCGATATTGAAAGCTTCATTTAGTTCTAACGACCTTTCTGATTTGAAGCAAATATGTACCGCTATCTTTAATAGTACTAGTCGTCGAGATTTTGGACTTGAGCAACCAAATATAATTTGGGTGGGATGAGTTCGAGTTTGTAATTGGTTTTTCTCTATCTCGTCAGGTTTTCAAGATACATACAAAATCCTTATGAATGAATTTTCAAAAGAAAATGACGTTATTTGAACGTCGTTTGCTGGTTCAGTTCTACGTATTAGAGTTCAGCAATAGTCTCCCATCACACTTTTGTTCCAAAACCCTCGATAATTTCTTCAATTTTAATTAAATCTTTGTGCGCACGCTCTCTTTGTTCATGATGCTCTTGAATGATTTCTGCATATTCTGCATATTCTTCCCCAATAAACACTGTGAAAATTTGTCATCATTCAATAGCTTCCTGATCTGAGGACCAACAAATATGCCTGCTTTGATTTCAGCATATGAAGATTTAGGAAAAGCCGCTAACAAATATCTAATTAGGTTCTTAAAAAGGCCCAATTTTATGTGCAGCGGCGGAAGAAGATCAATTTGGATCAATTAATGTTTTGTTTTCCTGGTGAATACTCAATTCTTTCTGGCCAGTCTGTTCTGGTGTAATGATGACATGTTGCGCGGTTGCCCCATAGACAAAGGAAACAACAGTATTTTGTAAAACCTTCTTGCATATCAGTCAACATATCAATGACCTGAAACAGATTAATTTATAGTTATTTACGACAGTTATTACCTTAAGGTCCCCACAGATCGTTTATTTAATATCGTCCTATTTGAGTAATTTCAAAATTTCAGTCATTGATTCGTAACTTTCCTTCATATTAACGGCATGAGCAATTGGTATGGATGGTTTTTTATACCCATTATGCAAAAGAGTAGCCTTCTAACTGTACTTAAAGCCATCAATAAATATTCTCCATTCAGTTTTGTCATATGGTTGGTTCATTTTTTTTAAAATAAACCATCAACATCAGTACAGTATAGAACAGTGTGTTTCTTTTCAAAATATACAGCCAATTCCAAGCTTCTATATCTTTGTTACTTGATTCTCTCCATCAAATCGAAATAGAACATCCTGCCTTTTGGTCACTTATTTAAAACAGTTCTGCAACTATTGCCAAACATAGTCGGTGTCCACGGTTTGTTCAAGTTTCTGAGAGCAAACCCAAAATAATGTGAAATTGCATATTTTAATGATTCTGATATTGCATGTCCTTTTTTTCCAACCAAATATTCACCACACACAAAGCAAAAATAGCTTGAGTCAGTAACACACGATCTCCCTGACATGCTTAAACGCTACTACCATGAAGATTTAGAATGAATGTGGGCTTCTGTCAATTTAATAATTGTGAAATTGTAGTGTCAGTATTGACTGTTTTACAGTATTGCCAGCATTCGATAAAAAATGAACAAGACGTAATAGTCCAATTTTTATGCCAGATTCGAGTTCAGCGCACCTACGTCAGTTAAAAAACATGCTTAGTTTAGGCAGTCAATTTTTTTTCAAATTTGTAGACCAGTGTAATTTGTTGCCATAAGTTCTCCTGCCACTATCATTACGAGTGACGAGTCTTGGACACAAAAGCTGGCTGCTACGGGGCGATTGCAGTCTTTGGGCGGTCTAATCGGTGACAGCATAGGTCCGAATTAATAGTTGGACCATAGGGGAGCATTAGTAGATAGAAAAACCTTCCTGACGATCAATCCTGATTTGGCTACAGTGTGAGCCGGCTCATTTCTATTCCAACACGACCGTTTTCATGTGACGTTGTAGTAGGTAACACACCTTTCATCATCAGTCACCATTCGCTTCAGAAATGGGTCGATTTTGATGCTAATCAACAGCGATTAGCAGATGAAAAGTCGCTCCTTAAGGTTTCGTTCGTTAACTTGTGTCTCACTCACATATCGATCTTTTTTTTATATTCAGCCTTATTCAATTAGTTGCGAACTGTTTTCTTAGCAATATTTAACACCTGAGCAACTCATCTAAGTAATGGAATGACCCAAATCACCCAAATTTAAAAAACTTCACAACTTTGGCAACCCTATTGCCCTTCAATATAATAAAAACATTCTGAACGTATATAATAGTATATAATGAAAATGTTTTGTTCAAAAACTACTTTCATGCGGCAATGACAGTGACAAACCCGTAGCCGGAGATGTCCTTACTTGCCATGGTGTGAAAAATAGGGCTATGTACTTAATGCATTGCAAAGTTGTTGCGTCAATGTTGTCTCAGTGTTACTGCAGTGGTAGATGTTGTGATAATACAACGAACTCCGAGAAGGGACTGGGTCTATTTGTATGAGTTTGCTCTAGACAACCATCTTTTCTTTTGCATAGGAATTCAAGCTGTCAACACTGGCTGGTTCTGATAGTACGCAAAGGGGAAATGCGGTTTCCTAACAACTGTTTTTTTTTTTTAAGGATCTTAAAATGCATGAAAGATTGACTTTGGAGAGTAGAGTGGTAGAGTTTTTTTGACAATACTTTGTTGATGCTAAATAAAAATACAACGAATGTTAAATATGGAGAAATATAACAATGGCGAACAATAAAAATAGATTCGTTAACTTTTGTAGAGCACAAAAGCAGGAAAAATATTTATTGAATATTATGTGCCAACACAAAAACAAAACGCATCCTATTGAATTTTGTACAAATTTGGGGTTTTCGTCTCAGAAAATATTTTTCCAAATATTTTAAAGTTGCCGTTATAGCGTTTGGTTGAAGGGGCTGTACACTATTCATTTATAAGCATGAGGAAGTCCAATATATTTATTACTACCAAAATTATTTGCATTTTAATTTTGCTGCTATTGATAATTGTGCTGATTAAACATTAATTTTAGTGGGTTGAAAAGTTTAATAGTGATTCTTACCTGTCAAAAATGTCCGCTTATTCCGAAGACAGCTTATTTTCCACTTTGTTTGGAACTTTGGACTTGACAACAATGTTTTTCAAACGGGCAACATGTTGGCTAACAGTGAAAAAATATCAATTTGTTATTGTTAAAAAGTATTTTTTCATGTTTTTTTCTAATAATGATGAAATATTGGTCCATCACTACAATCCCTAAACGAGTTGGCAGTCTGCTGACTGGGAAACACTTTTTGAAAGTCTTGCATAGTAGCCGAACATTTGACAATAATACAACTATGAAACTGTCAAAAAATTTCTGAAGATTGGAGAATATTATGCAGATGTGTTTAGTTCATGTATGCGTAAGATATTTACTAATGAGTCGATTTTGTCCAATATCGAATTTAGTATGCTTAGGACTAATTAGATAATTTCAGCTTCCCGACCAAAGCGAATCGATTTGTATTGTCTTTTCAATAGACAAGCGAATCTGCAGAAAACCTTGACTCTAATAAAAAAGTAACTAAATTAAAAAATGTGTCATTATTGCATGCTGCAGGATGTGCAAAAATGGGAGAAATCGTATTTACATTATCCTTCATTGTACTTTTTCATTATAAACGGTCTAATCGAGGGTAGTATTTGCTGACTACGGTGTGAATTAAAAATATTACACCGATAGGAAAAATTGTCCTTGTATGCACTTTATTATCTTAGTAATATTATTATCCACAGTAAAGATTTAAAAAAATAAATTATTATTCCATGTGGCCGCCTTTACATCATCTGCAGTGGTTGCTTACTATAGCTGTCGGAAATGCGAACTATAAACATAAGCTTAATTATACGATTATATTACATATATTTATATGTCATAAGAAGCGTTAGGTACTGCTTAGATCTACGTTTACTTACTACCAAACATATCCAATTTATTTTTTTTTTTTTGAAGTTAGGGTGGAATATTATTAAAAACACAAACCTGTGTGAAGTTGTGGTGTAATTTAAATTTGCAGCGTATACTGTCTGGTAAGAAAATAACACCAAATTTTATGTTAAATAGAGGAACCACGGCTGCCGTTGCAGCTTTTAAACAGCGTATACGATTCTTTAGTTTTTAACATAATTTTATAAATTTACAAAGTTTGCAGTGATGTGCAGTTTCCATGTAGTGATGAGATAGTGAATGCGTGCGAAGGATCAGGATTACAGCTCGGCCCAGGATATAATCATAAGTTCATGCACGCAATGGATGCAGACAGACGAAAATTATTAAATGACATAAAGAGTACTTTGCATACTTACATACATTTTCATTTCATCACCTTTTTATTTACTACAAGAATTTCTAATTATACTTATAAATGTTGAGCAGCAGTAATAAATATATTTCCATTTTAAAAGGTGGAAAAAGTCAGTGGCAAAAAAACTATTTTCGATTAAACTAAACAGGAAGTCAACAGCGTTTAGTTACATCTGTACTTCTCAAAAATGAAGTGAAATTAAAGTATTGAATTATCTATTCGAGCAGAAGTATATTCATATCATGTTGGACTTGTGTTTTCCAATAATTTCGGTTTAAAAAATTATATATCTTTGACAGATTATATCATGTGATATACTCCTATGTGCATTGTGTTTTTTTTGTTTTTCAAAATCACATTTTATTTTAACACTGATAGCCGTATGATACCTCCACGGTTCGAGATGAACGCATTAACGCTTGATCAATGTAGAGAAGTATGGAAAATTTATTTTCAAAGTAAGTTCTGTGACGTTTAACCAGTACGAATTTTGCCAAATCAAATATGACTAACGTTTTGCTATTAACACCTCAACCAAGTGGAGATGTCATGGTTCTAAAATCAAACTTAGTGGGGGAATGACGGAAAAGTAATTAAGTCTCTCCGGGTTGTTTTTCACTTGGAAATAATGCGAAATCTTATCTAAATTTGTCAAACAGTTCACGTCTTCCGACCTTGGGGTAAGGATTTCCTAGGAATGGGATCGTTCATCCGTCTGATAATGTTCAAAGTAAGAAGACGAAGTCTCCAAGTGACCCGAATACAATATCAACGTTAATACAAGAACGAAAACAGGTAAAATACGATATTGAAGCTAAACTTGTACACTAGTCAAGTGGTGATTGGCTTCTAAATTTACATAGTAAATTTGAATTTACTATGTAAATTTAGAAGACTAACTTAATGAAAAAGTTTTAATGTCATCGTACATCGACTAGTTTTATTAAGGTATGGTAAAAACAAATCCATTATTTTTCCAATTCCAAACAGCGTTTATAATCTGTATCTCCAGTTGCAATCCAAGTGCAATCGAGTTACGCTGGATGGCTCTGGAAAAATAATTTTCCTAAAAAAAATCTGATCATTTGATGCTAAAGATCACACCACACTCTGGAAAGTAATGGAAATTGTCAAATTTCGCCAGCTGCTGTTTTGATTTCGCACCAACTAGAAATTGAAAAAACAAAAAAAAAAAAAAAGATGTAACCATTTAATTTGAGTAGGATACAAAAAGATGCTGTATGTATGTGCCATACAATCTTACACAGGAAAATCTCATGGATCGAATTGCCACACACGAGTCGCTGCTAGATTGCAACAAAATTAATTCATTTCTGGATTGTAATTGGTGATGGAAAGTAGGTCACTTATGACCCCCACCAAGCCAGGATTAACGGTCAGGAAACTTTTACTGGGTTTTTGGTGGGATTGAAAGGATATCACTCTACACTCAAATCTATATTTTTAACATTGGAGCAGGATCTAGCAGCAGAAGAATCATTACTACTTTTTTCTGTCTATGGCGAATGAGTTTGCTGATGAAGGATGGAATTATCATCAAAGTGGCAACAAACAAAACGGTGCATATTTGACATATATTGGATCATTATAAATATATTATATGAAGACTTTAATGTCAAAAATGATGGATTGCTGTTTATTACAATAAATGACACCAATGCCTGTTAGATAAGTATGTAACATCTGTTACTGAATAATACTTCAATTATACCAACATAGTTGTTTTCAGTAGCCTCAACATGATTTGGAATGTGGACTTATAGTACACACGCCTCGAAGACAAGAAAAAAAACCACGAGACCATTAATATATTTTAGGACCCAGATTAATCACTTGATAATAGATCACGTGATAATGAAAGGCACACGTGGAACAAAGACTGGGATCAAAATCCGATTGTAGCTAAAATTTTCGCGAGATTGAGCACTACGGACACTGTACGTCACCAAGATCACAAAAAGTTGAGCTAGCATCGTAGCACCATAGTAATCACAGACTACTCCAATAAATTCTCTAAATCACTATGACAAAACACATTTTGTTCTGATGTCACTGATATATGGTGGCAACATAGTATAATGCATTCGGTAGCAAGTGGGACCAACATGTGCCTAGACAGACTTTGGTATGATATGATAAAAGGATGCTATACACATGGCAATGCTGCAACCACTTGTAACGCGTGATGTAACATAACGCTTCAAGGAAGATAAGAGAGGCAGATTGGCTTTCTGGTAGAAGATCCGGTGGCCTAGCATTACGCCAAAATAGGAACGGAATATCAGGTTGGAGGCATAAGAAATTATAGATGATGATGGCTCGAATGCATCGCCTTTTAAGACCGGTATCGATTAGCTGATAAACACCATGCATCATTTCCTATATATGATAGAAACTTAAGTGTATAATGTCCTGACTTAAAAACAAACCCGGTACATCCACAACTTATGTATGGTTCACACTTTGGCAAATCCTGGAGAAGACCCGAGAAAGACAGATCGACACATAACATCCGTTTGCCGGCTATAAAGCTACCAATACATAAAATACTGTGTGAGTTTAGTATTTTTGCAAAATTTATACATCTTTGCCAAATTTTCAGTAAAGGTAAGTAAACATTTTAACGAATCATTTTATAACAGGCGAGGATTTATACAGGACGACAGCTCATCCTGCAACCCCTTTAACGTACTGTTGGGTATGATTATGAGGAACGATGATTTAGTAAAAACAGCAATACATACGTGCATTCGCTGGTGATATAGGAATCATTGAAAAAAAATATACTAAGACGTGTTACTATAGTCTTCCGAAAAATTGGAAATGAGTCAGCAAAAGTGGACACTATTATGTTATTTGTTTTATCAAACAAAGAGTTTAGTCTTTTGGGGCGTTGCGCGAATGCTGACAGCTCTTGATTTGGAGCAGTAGATGAATTCACGTACCGCGTTTCCGCCGTTTTGCTTGTGTAGCACATAACTCTGGCTTATGGTAAATCCAGATTAATTAATTTTTGGAAATATTTGGGTCCAATAACAACAACAAGAGCTGTATGACCTGCATACCGACTTTAAAATGGTCACCAACGCCAAGATATGTTGTGTGAATGTACCAAAAACTCCGGCGAGAAAAGCCTTTGAAGGAGGAGTCTCTGAAATACTGCCAAAATATTGGTGTGATGAACTGGAGAAGATCGAAGTTGCTGGGAGTTCTTTTTTGTGTTTGGTACATACGAGTACTTCTGTTCTAGCCATAATTCAACAAGACAGTACTATTTGATTTTGAATTCACGAAATGGTATTATAATTTAGCAATCACAAATTTTCTTGGAAGAAAATTCGATTTTGGATGGTTAGTTACGACAACTTCCATGACAATTAAATCAGTAAAGAAAATCAATAAATCTGTTGTTTCTAATAAAGTCTTACAAAATATTATTTGTAAGTACCAACTCTTCGCTTATTTATTTTCAATTTAAGTGAGGCTTCTGTAAATTCCAAATTCAGTTACAGTCAATTTGGACAACACAGTCGGCTTTTGTTGCGGAACGAAAACTCAACTTTGAACATTTGTGGAGAAGCCGCAGCACTTAAATCCCATCGTATGCATACATTTTATACAACGGCTGGCAATTGCTTATCTTACATTTTATATTACACTCCTCCACTCTTAATCCAACCCTGTCCCAATACGAGTACTTCAATAATAGCATTGGTTGCACTTCAATAGATGTTATGGCTGCCACTGACTCAGGAAGTGGTTGTTCGATTCTGTTCAACCACGCGACAGTGACGATAAAATGCAAAGTTTACCCCTGTATTTTTAGCCGGTTTTTACAAATTTATACATTAAACGGAAAATGTAGCCACCGGATATTTAAGTGTAAAACTCAGCGCTAAATTCGGAACAACTATGGCACGAATCCCAGTTGTTGCTATAATCAATGCTATTAAAACATAAAGCGATAGATCAGAGTATTTGCCACTTTTCATACGACGTTCATGGCATCGTAACATGGAAAACTATGCATCCACATGTGCATCCTAAATGCCACCCACGCCCAGTATTGCTTATGTTGGCAGTGCCGTTATTTGCCGTGACCTCAATATCTGAAATAAACATGTAATGTATGCCAGTTCTCTGTGTACGAGGATTTTTGCCACATTTGCGTATAAGTTGAAGCTGGTAATTACGTTTTTTTTGTTAAAGAATATTTTAAAGCATTTAGTTCCTATTTAAACAGTTTAGGAATGCTTTCGTTTTTAATGTACTGGTTTTGTATCCTTTGAGAGAAGACAAAAACAATGAAAATGAAAATTTATCTTATAAAATGTTCAAGCAAAAACAAAACAAGACTAAATCAGGAAAATATATGAAAATCTATTGTAAACGAATGCCAAATAAATTTTTTCTACCTGCTTTTTTAACCCGACATACAAAAATGGGCACCCGCTGCTCTTATAGCTGTAAAGCTGTTTGCTTTCTTTTTATTACTTGAAAGGATGTAGAAAGCTGAATATCCTTCCGTTTTCTGCATTTTTTTCTGGTTTCTTTGGTGCCGAAAGTTAATGTGGAAGATAATTTGGATTTGATGTTAACCTTTTTTTCCTGGTTTTGCACTAAAATTCAAACTTAATTGAATTTTACGTCATATGAACCAAAGTGGAACCAAATAAGAGTATTCATAGTGAATGAATGTAGATCACAGTTCTAGTGAAGTGAAGATGGCCTACAGTAGTTGGCCGAACTTCTTAAACACTTCAAAACTATACTAAAATAATTTCAAAAAGATGAACGTCAACGAAAAGTAATCCATTTTATTGCACACCCTTCCGATAATTTAAGGAAGAAAATCAAGGACATTAAGAGTGGTCAATGTCCTTGAAATTTAAAAAGGAGCAGTCAGTAGTACAAATGAAAACATCAAAAAAAAAAAAGGAATAAATAAACAAAAAACCCTATAAAACATGAGCAAAAAGTAATACTTTCATATGGACTGACTATTATGAAAGGTGGATATGACCACTTTTTTGCGTATTTAATATTTAGTACCTTTACTTATTAAAAGATATGATCACATTGTGCTAAATTGGGAAACATATCCGTGAATTTACAAACATTTTACTCCATTAAATATATAACATTTTTGTAAAATTACCAACAACTGTGTGTACTTTCGCAAAGCCTGTTCAATTTCAATAATCAATAGTTGAAATTGCCATGAAGTACATTCTGCATAACACAGATTACATAGTGACCGACCGTGATGCGATGGTTGGTACACGCGACTATCATCCGCATGATCGCGGGTTCAATCCCCGATGCAACCACTTATCATTAGTTGAACCACCTCTATGTGTCTATGAGTTTAGTTAATGCTTTTCAAACTGTGATATTTTTAACCGTCATTAAACTGCGGGATTTTGTTTATATTAATCGATATGCATTCCACTTGGTTTGAAATTCTAAAAACGGCTTTTCTGGTGCACTTTATTTGAAATGTTTATAGTTTTTGCTTGTTGGTTATTAAATTATTGTTAGTAAGATAAATTGTTCTAGTATTTGACACGCCTAACTGGCCTGGAATGAAACAAATCGCTCTTACAATGACAAATCCACCATTGGAAAATATTTTTCGTTTTTGCTATGAACTATGTTAAGCGAGCATTAAAAATAAGAGAAGGAACAGTGGACTAATTGAAAAACATTTCATTGTATGTTCCATTCAGCATTCATGAGAATGGAATACTTACTGGAACAGAATTTGTGTTGCCTGTTCACATGTTCTTTTTGCTTATACAATTCTTTTCTACATACAGTGTACTAACATTGAGTATGTAAATATTTTTTATAGGTAGATTGAAAAGTAATCTAGCCTTTTACGAAAGACTTCGGACGAATGTTTAGGTTCGATTCCTCTCTACAACCAAGGTATACTGAAATCTTTCCAAATAACCGATTTTTTTAGATTTATTTCCCTGCTTATATTGCGGAATTTGTGATTTATGTATTTAAAATAAGCCCATGTTCGCTTTTATTTTCACCCATCTGCTCGTAAGCAAACAAGTCACTCAAGACTTAAGAAGATCACTACTCTTGTATTACAATTAGATTGTATTGTCTTAACTTTTCCTGTATCTCTAATATAAGATGTTCCATGTAAGACTAACCGTATTTATTTAAAACTAAACGTGTGTTCAGATTTTGTTATGGATAAATTTTTCTACAAAATTGTTAAAGTTGGTCACGAATCTTTGGTTACACCAACACAAGGTTGACAAATTTCATCGAATCTGTGGCGCAGTCCGTAAAGTGATGTATATTGCAAAGTATCGCAACACTGAACAGTTTTAATCTGTGTATATGAATACATACACATGTTATATAAAACTAATAAAGACATAAACAATGCTGCCCCCTGATTAAATATAGGTGAATTCACGATCTGCTGGATATTAATTGCGTATTTGAACTTCAACTGCAGTGTAAGGAATCTAAACACCCAATAATTTTTCATCTAAAGCACTTTATCAAAGATAGTATCTTAGTAGTTGCATTGCAAAATCAAACAAAATTCAATTTACAGCGTTCATTTATCAGTTTTGTCACGCTTTTCTAGTACAGCCTGCCTTACGTAATGTTATTATTATTATTGTTATATACAATATTATTATTATCAAACGTTTTAACATATATATGTATAGATAGTGAATGCAAACTTTTACGAGAGTGTACGATTCGTGCCACTTCTCTTTTGTCATTGAAAGATATTTGTTAATTTAATATTTGTTTTATAATGGCTATAATTATTGATATTGACATATTTAAAGAAACATCTGAATCACTTGCATTTTGGAATAACTCTATATGCAACCGTACATCTTTTGTATATTTTTTGTGATTTGGAAATGCAAATGAGGAAAATTTCCACTCCAAGTCCTTTTAGACTTTAATACAGTTTATGCAATACAAAGCGCTATTCACTGAACGATGTTAACTAATATTCTGTAACGAGTATTTCCTGTAATCTCATAAGCGGAACAGCATCCCAAACAACATAGTTTAACAAACACAATTCATGTCGGCATCGAACACAAATTAAGTATGCACATGTGCACTTTGTACTTCCCCTCCCGGAGTTATCCTAATATCATTATTTTTCATAGATTGCAACAATGTCATGAGACCCACAAATATTACCAAATAATTGCAAAATTCCACAGAATGCTATTAACAATTTCTCAGATTATTTGAAGTTGCCAAAATCATCCTCTACCCCACCGCCTTTCACAACACATTGTGTGACGGCGCGAGCAACGGCAACGCTTTGCCTTGCATGTTGCCTTCTCTGTGCAATGTAAATTTTGCTTTTAGATATAACGAACATAATGTGCTTAAGGTTTTCTCAATCATCATCAGCAACAATGGAAGTTTCCAGGCAAAGCGTATTTCGGTCGATAAGTCATCTCTGAACCATTTCAAAATGCACAACACACAAATGCGAGTGGGTCGCTTTAGAATATTTCAAAGGAAGCCAAAGGATTGAAATTGAAATGTATTTTTGGCATTTTCGTAATATTTGTTGGTTGCAGCAAATATTGAAGATTAGGTTATTTAAGAAAACGTCATCAACAGAAAGGGTTAACTACGATTATTTAAGCTGTTCTTGACATCTGTGTGTACTTGTGGCATATTTTTCTAAGAATCCTGTTAGTGACCCGAAAATGGTCAGTGAACATGATAATGGAATGGAATTGCGGTTGAGCTGCAAAATAACTGTCACGTTCTTAATTTGATAAAACATTTGAAGTGAGTTTGTTCTTTTATGTTTAAATATACAAATAATTTGCATAGGAAATGGAAACAGGTGAGAAATTGCTTATTTCTGGGTGGATACCACCAAAAGAAAATTGGATGATATCCCCTATTTTAGCAAAAATTGTATTAACTACAAAATACGAACAAACTCTTGTTTCAAATGAGTACGCAATGTTGTTTACGTCTGAATTGGAATTCAATCCAAGACAATCTGTATGAGGGATTAGTTTGCATATACTCCTATGCAGATGAACGGAAATAAAAGAAAAACATGTAGTTGTATTAGGTGCGCAACTAAGTTCCCGCCATTTTTTTTTAAGTGCAACTCTGGGATGAAATCGTGTTTACAAGTGATTTATTGAAAGTATTGCCCATCTTTCTTTCTGGCAAAAATCGAATTCCGTCACGGTAAAACTGTTCATCTTTAGAGGCTATTCACGAATCTAGCCATTCCTTGATGTCGTCATATGAGTGGAACTGCTGGTCAGTGATAATCGGACGGCGCACCATCTGGAGAATATAGCGGATGGGATAAGACTTTCCATTTCAGCGTTTCCAGGTAGGTTTTAACGGGCTTGGCCACGTGAGGCCGAGTATTGTCGTGCTGAAGAATCACTTTTTCTTGCCTCTCCGCATATTTTGGGCGTTTCTCGCGCAGAGCTCTTCTCAATCGCATTAATTGAAGTCGATACAGAACCCCCAGTGATTTCAACATATCGTGATAAATAACACTGGCGTGGTCCCAACAAATACAGAATATAACCTCCGCAACGTGAATATTTGGCCGAGGCGACGACGTGGAAGCATGGCCGAGCAAACTCCATGATTTTCTTTGCTTTGGATTGCTGTAATGAATCCATTTTTACAATTCACCGTTACAATACGTTGTCATGAAGCAGTTGTTCACAGGCGAAAAAAATGACGCTCAACGTCCCTTTTCTTTAACTCATAGGAAACTCAAGTTCCTTGGTTTTGAATCATTCCCAACGGATGACATCGCCTGGAAATGGCTTGGTGGGCAACTGCTAATACTGAAGCAAGCTCTACCTTCAGTTGACATGGATCCCTATCAAGCAATGCCGTCAATTCAGTGTCTTGAAGGTTTTTCGTCTTCCTTCACGCGAACGGTCTGCAGCATCAAAACCACCGACGGAACCAATCTCGACACGTTGTTTTACTTAAAGTGAAATATCTGTAAACGTTTTGAAGCTCTCGATGAGTTTTAGTCGCAGTTTTTTTTTCGATTGATGGAAGAAAATCAATACTTCCTGCATATGACGATTATTTGGCACAAAATCATATATATTTACACAACCAAAAGAATATGATGTCAAAAGAAAATCACTGTTGTGTTGACACGGTGTGTTTAACATATGCCTAAGCTTGGCTGATGACGTTTAGTTTATGGGAAAATTAACTAGCACTTACAGCTGGCGCCATCTATTGGCAAACAGCAGGAATTTAGTTGTGTACCTAATATTATTTTCGGCAGCAAATATTATTGTTTAGCGATCGATATGAAAGAAAAATTCGTATAATTTGGCCCAGCGAGGCATCGAACCTGCATCTTCATCGGATGACTTTTGTAATTTGGTCGATCATTCTTCAGCGAATTAACGTTCTTGTAAACAAAGTACATGAGGAGGAAAACACATAAGAAAAGAAAGCAATGTGACGAGTAAAAAATCTCATAATATAAAAACTTTCACCGGGCCATTATGGATGATGGTCAACGTTATGGATCATCACCGATTTGTTGCAAAATACGTTGGTGTGGCGAAAACGTTATCTTCTTACGCATTAAATACGTACGTACGTAGTTCGTTATTCCAATGAAATATACACTGAGAA
Source organism: Philornis downsi (assembly GCA_019455685.1). NCBI lineage: Eukaryota > Metazoa > Arthropoda > Insecta > Diptera > Muscidae > Philornis > Philornis downsi. Next base: position 6,177,962 of record JAHXMU010000008.1, read on the forward strand.
AACGTTGCAATATCCATGCCCCAAATTTAAGCCCTAATTTTAAAAAGTGTTCTTACGAACCAAGATGGTTCCTTTCCGCATCTTTTGCTTTTTATTACACATTTCTTGAGCGGTAATCATGTTTTTCAATATTATTCCAAAAACCCTAGCTAGAACAGTGTTAATATGTATGCAGCTATCCAATACTGCCGTATATTATATTCCGTTAAGGAATAAATAAATAAAAATGTTTGAAAAAAAAAAAAACAGAAGCATGACAAATTTGCAAAATAATGAGTTTTGTTGTGTATAAGCAAATTTTCCCCTACTGTACCAATGCGTAGCAATTGTGCAATCTACGGACTATATTATAATGAACTACGCACCGATTCAACACAATATAACGCCCATTCTCTCATACATAACATATAGGTATAGATTTCGTCAGTTTTTCTTGAGAAAAGCCCTATTTGTTGAACATTGTTCAATAACCAATCAGTAGAGCAGTTCCTTAAGATTCCTTAAGGTTGGGACCGTCACCAAAACGAAATAGAATCCAAAATTAGATCTAAATTAAAAATACACACAATTCTGTTTTGATTCCGACACCAGAATCAAAGTCGTACTGAATTTCGTTTCTGCTACATAAATCTAAAATAAATTTTGTTTTTGATTCATGCACCTCAAACGAAATTAGAAACAATTTTGATATTTAATCAGTTTATGAAACGTTATTTTATTTAAATTGAAATTTGTCAACTAAGAAAAACAGTTTCTGGAAGTTTGGTATCGAAAATTCTGAAAATTAATTGATTGATACACTTATATCAACCAAAATATTTGTTTCAATTTCCATATAAGTGAAAGTGGATTATTTTCTATTAGCTATATTGCTTTCAATTAATGAATAAATGATAAACGCGTTGAAAAAATGCTGAAAAATAAAAAAAAATGTTGAGGAGTGGTTTTAATCCTTGTATGAAAAACTTTGTTTCACCTGGGCCAATTTTGCCTAATTTGGAATCTGATGCCTATGAAGAATTTTTTGTTCTAAATTTGAATCTTTTAGGTCAAATGATGTGACTTCTATAGTGTTTTCAACAAATATGTGAGCGGAAACACAGACGCGCTGCAGTCGACGATCAAGAATGTACATGCTTTATAATGTGTTAATTGATTACTTTTAGATTTCGCAAACTGAGTGATAAGCTTTTTGCATCCTCACTTGAACTAATAGCATTATTTGAATGTGAAAAATAAATTGCCGCCGTGATCGAGTAAAGCAGGCGAAATCGATAGAGATTTGGCTAACGCGTCGGATGAAGGACCAGGTTTGATACGTAGTTTTTTCAATTTTTTACAAAAAACCCAAAAATTAAGGATTGTAAAATTGTATCTATCGCATACCAGTTTTATACTGCGTAGATTTTTATGAAAAATTCATTGGCTGTAGTTTAGCTTTATTACAGAGTGATAACGAATTTAAGAAATCCAACTCTTGGGTGAATCAAAATGCTAAGTTTTTAGAAAAATTGTGAAATATAGTTTCTTTTCTTTTGAGCAAAATATGTCGGAAGGTAAAAAATAGTGAAATCCGATATAACTGCATTTGCTGCTAACAAGGTATCTCTCCCATGGTTTCATAAAAGGACGGATTAGATGGTCAAAATAGCTACAGATATAAATTGCGCAAATTTATAGTAAATTTATTGCATAAGTTGGGTACGACCCACATTTTGAAACCGATTCTTAATCTTATTTTAAGAACCGGAATTATTGGAAAAAAATGTCTAATACCATCATGTGCATTGCCAACGACGCTATGGTGTAGAATGGTAAATCTACTGTTTTTTTTGTTGACATTTATCTTTCGTAGAACACAGTAATTTACACGAAAAAATAAAAAAAAAACTCTTAAGTGTTAATGTATCTGACTAACGTAATCCATATACGTTCGTGTGCTGCAGCATCTTGCGATAGTGTAAAATAAAGTAAATTGGCAGAAAAACAAAAAGAGTAAAATTAAAAATGTTGTCCAAAAGAACACATGTTGGAAGCTAATGTATCATAAAACTGTCTATAACTACTGTACATTGCGCCAGAGTAACTGCCCAACCAGCACTATGTATACTTAAGAAAGGGGAACTAATTTTGGTTCAAATTTAGTCAGCTTGAGTTTCACTTACTCGTTTCAAGTAAAATTTTCTAGTATTGAATATATCTTGTATACTACTTGTTATACAAGAAATAATTTTTCCCCAGTTAACAAAATACTTAAAACGAACGAGTTGATAAAAAAATATGTCAGACGAGTTGGGTTTACGACCCATTCTAATGTGGGTACTCATATTTTTGTCAATAGGTGGATTGGCAGATATAGTGAGGGTCGAAATTCAGGCGCAATCTTTATAATACAAACAATGAAAATCATGTAAAATTGACGGCCTCAAATTCATCTTGTTCTTAGGTAGCAACGAGAATAAATATCCTTATTTTTTATACATCGCTCGTAGAACATAATTCCAAACGCTTCGGTCTTCTGCGCTTCTTTTTCAATTAGTCACTCCAAGTTTCAATAGTGCTTCAAAAGCCTGGTTCCCTTAACGAAGTTTTGTTTGTTCTCTTTTGCGCCATCCATCGAGTTCGTTGTCGAAAACTGTTCATGCTGGATCATTTGGATCCATCCGCACAATATGATCAATCGCCCTATGTTGATGCGCTCGACCACATCAATGTCGGCATATAACTCATACAGCTCATTGTTCATACGACATCATGGGTCCAAATATTTTCTGGAGTATTTTTCCCTCGACTAATTCATCAGCCACGTGACATAATCCAGGAAGAAAACAGATAAAACCAACGTCTGGTCCAGTTGGATTTTTGTTTATCGAGAGAGGGCTTTATCATGGAATTGCTTGCTTAGCCCATAGTATAACATCTGTTATAACATCTGTTGTAACATGCCCAATCTCCGGGCATGCATCCTTCGAGTCGAACGGTAAGGATCTGACGCATGCTGTTTATTAGTTTATCGTCATCAGCGCCTGCAGCTTTGTTGTTTTTAAGCCGAAATACTGCTATTCTGGGATCGTTTTGACTCGGAACTGGGCAATTTATGCCATCGTCGGTAATTGGTAATTTGCTTCCTCATTTACGCTGCCATCCGGAACAAGGAGGATGTAAAACTGTTTTCTCCATAATTGCAGTACAATCTGCGTATCTGTAACCAGATTTCCGTCGTTATCCTTACAGGAGGAAAGACCTGTACCATACCCTTTACTTCTTATCTTTTGGTAAAGTTTTCGGGCTTCATATTTTTCTTTCCTTATATATCTTTCCATATCCTTACTCTTCCTCACTATTCCAAAACCATCGATAAAACGCACATCCATGACATTAGAAGCATGCCTGCCATCTATTGTCATATGGGCAATCTGATTTGTAGTAAGTTGCCACGTCGCCTTGTGAATATCTTTATTCGGGGATCTGGTTCCACTTACTACCATATTACGTGCCTCAGCGAACGACTGAATTGTGTACACTGAATTTTATAATTATTGAACTAAGAACATCTTCCCTTTCTACTTTGACATTATAATCTAACCAAGGTAGCGGTCATATGCTTCTTCTAGGTACTCATAAAACTAATTTTTAGTCTCCCTTTTTTTTTGTTCCATCCGTGCACTTGCACAGATTAGCGTAATGAAAAAAATATTTCACCTTGATTCGGATAGTGAATACACGGCCACTCATGAACCTAAACCGAGAGACAAGTGTCTAAATCTCTCCCCCACAACAAATCCACATTCGAATTCATTCCTTTGTGCGTGTCAGCTGTAGTAGATGTCATAGTTTTTATACCGAGTGCATTTTTGTCCAGCCCATTGCACCTCCTGGATGGGGATGATGGCAGCTTTATGTTTATCAAGAACATCCGCCAGTCGGATAGAGGGGCCTTCTATAGTTAACTGATCCATTTCAAATGACAGCATCGTCAGCAATGCCCCTAATTGTTAAGCGGTAAGCAGAAAATTTCAGATTTGTATACTTGACTTTCGTCGGTAGAAGTTTGTGGTAATCCGTGGCGCTCTTCATTTTCAACTCGTACTCGTTATCCTTTGAACTATTTCTTGCACTTGTAAACATTTCTTTTCCACAAAGTCTGTTCAGTAAAGACCTTTAGCTATATTTTAGCAAAAGTTTCTATACGGTTAAAAAAATTTTGTGCAACTTAAAAAATCAGGCATTGTACAAATCATTCAAATCAATTTTAGCGTCGCATAGAACTAAGCGCAGTTCAAACACTAATCTCATTTATGGTGTGAAATTTGACACAGATATCTGTCAAAGTGCTATAAATTTAGGAAAATGATATTTCAGAGTTTCGGCATAATTTAATTTAATTTAAATCGGAAACTGGTCTTACTCTCTATATCCTATAGAGTGTTTTTTGTGATTTCTCTGATGAATAGTTATAATTGCAGCAAGCGAAATGATACAAAAACGTGCCAAACCCAACAAACAAAATATGTTTAAAGTCATTCAGATGCAGCGTCCACACATGTCATTTCATTCAGTTGTAATTTCGGAAATCGTTTTATCTTTTGAAGGCAAATACTTGACGACTGCTTGGCATACGCTTGTTTAGTTCTGTAAAAATATAGCTGTTTTATGTTGAAGCAAGCTCTACAGCGCAGCTGTTTAACAATTTCATTGTTGTTATGGTATGACTTGAGTTTCAAAAAACTGTTATTATTTATTCATTTTTAACGCCATTATTTTTTAAAAATAGTATTCGTTGTACATTTAACACATTTGTTGAACTAATAAAAATGTAGGAAACGTAATAGATCTCATTTCAGTTGTTTGACGAATAAATAATTTAACAAAACGAGAACTTTTGATACATTTTTAAACGAATGGATGGTATTTAGGAATTAATATGAGTTTAATAAATTTTGGCCCGGTGAAAGCAAATTTGTCTTCCAAAGTAGATTTCTTTTAGTAGCATTAAGATTGGTCTCCGAATGAATTTTAACAATCTTATTCATAATATTTTAAAGGTTTATTGTAGGTTTAATGAGGTTGTAACAAAAAATTGTATCATAAGCCAAAAATGCCTGTTTTAAACGTTCTATAAGATTGTAATTTCCGTTGAACGCTTTGAGCTTCTATCAAGCTATTATAGCCAAATATTTGCAGAATTGTTTTTTTCTGTTTTATTTCTACTGTAATTGTTAGAATTTCACCCTTATTCTAATCTATGCGTCTACGCAACAACTGCCTTTGTTGACTTTATTTATTATTAAAAATAATTAAAAATGTTAATCAAAACAATTGTTTGTTTACATAACAATGAGTAGAAAATAGAATTAATGATGCAGATTTGCATTATGCAGATTTTGCATTCGCTTACCGGGTAATTCAGAACAACTTACATGAAATTATAAGCGGTTTCCTACATATTTTTTGGAAACATTATTATCAGTTGTTTCAGTTATTCTCTATATCATTTCCGTACTTTGTTTGAAATTTATCAATAAATAACATAAAAATTTGAATGACGTATTTCAGTATTTCGTATATCGGTTCTTGTTTACTTTGTTTTCACATCACAATCAGTTCAATTCACACATAACAGCGTTTGAAAGTGTAGCAACACAGCAAAGGCCTGTTTTTTGTCAATTAGTTAAAATTCTCTTTACAAATACGTTTTCTACAAAACCTTTAATAAGTCCCAAAATTTTCAACAGAAACGTATTGTATTTGCTATTACTGATTCATACATAATACATTGCTTACATTTTATTCCAATTTCTTATATATGGGCAGGGCAAGACAGGAACGTTGTGGCAGCTGTTAAATACCTGACATATAAAGTGTTATTTATTTAGCGAAAGGTTTACCATTTACGAATATGGATGGTTTAACAACCGAAGAACGTGTAAAAATAGTTAAAACTTACTACAAAACATGAACTTTCAATCGAACAAAATTTTCATCAGCGACGAAGCTCAGTTCCCACTCGGTGATTACGTTAACAAGTAAAATTGTCACATATGGGGCTCGGAGAACACAGAAGTGTGGAAAAGCTATTTCATCCGGGAAAAGTGACTGTTTGGTGCGCATTATGGTCTGGAGATGTCATTAGGCCGTATTTTTTCGAGAACTGCCTAAAAACGATCCACTGCTGCAACCAATCCAAAGGAGATCGTTTAAATGACATTGTATTGCTTACATAAAAGATTTATAGAAATCATAGTTTTATTTGTGCTTTATTTGAGCGCTTTCATTGAGAGCGAAAAATGGATAATCCTATACTATTCCGAAATATCGAATCGTACAAGGTTCTGTTAAAAATTGACAAAAACACCGAATGCCACTAGAAGTCGGGTCTCCAATGATATCACTGCAATAAAAACTCGTCGTACAATTAGAATCATATGATCAAAGTAGGCGAAGGGATCAAATCGGTTATAATTTGATGGGAAGTTGTGAAAATTTCTATAAAGAAAGATAAATAGCTAATTTTTTTGAAAGAAAATAAAAGTTCCATTCGCAATTCGAGCAAAGCAAAGACGTTTCTAGGCTCAAGACCTATAGAATACCGTTACTGTAAGTAGCGAATTTAAATCCTTCATTCAACAGAAAAGAGAAACAAATAGCAAATTCCTTTAAAAAGCGCTACAAATATCAAACAAGAATAACTAATGCTTCATTCATGGAACAATGCATGGCAGCATGCATAAGAAAACATGGCGCCCTTTAACAAAAGCTGTCTGACTGCTGCAAATATGTATTTCAATTTAAGGACTGCTTCCTTCATACGACGGTAATAAAATTTGTGCTTCAGAATTGAATGCATTTTGCTTAAATATATGGTAATCAGCCCAAGGAAATGAAGAGAAATATGCAAAATGGTCCAAAATGAACTATGAATGAACTATTGAACTATTAATGAAGTCAGACTCAAATTTCGAGAAATGTTCGACTTATTAATCCCTGAACATTTTCAAAGAGCTCCACTAAATAACAAATGTTATCATTTTGAACCACTTGAGCTAAGAGTATATAATTCTTATACCACCCACCAAAGGACCAGCATTATATTAAGTTTTTCATGAGACCTCATCCGAGCTCCCCTAGATAATATATAATTCTGATAGTTATAAAAATCTATGGAGAGTTAGGAACAGAAGTCGAACAGTAGGAGGTAAAAGGATTAAGAGAGTTAGCAGAGTAAGTTCCAAATTCCCCAAACAAATCTGTTCAGAAAAACATTTTTTCAACAATTTTACCATTTATTCCTAAACTGTCAGAAAGACACCTTCGAATTTATATATATTTTTTAATGAGTCATACTAATTGTGTATTTACGCATTTACCAAAAAAGTGAATGTTCACTATATAAAGGATCAATTGGATAAATTGTGTATGAAAGGAATCCATTTCTGGTACACATATTTGTATCGAAATGAACTGAAGGGAACGTGAGTGCACGAAATTGGCGTAATTTAAGAAAAAAGATTATAATCACCACAAAAACTGAACTTACGTCTCGGAAAAAAGACATTTTCCAGTATTTTTTTAACAAATGTATCATTTACTATTTGAATAAAAAGGAAATCATCATCCCAACTTGATTATTGAAAAATACTTAAGTAGAATCAGTTTCGCTGGGGAAGTTGGGAAAGTCGAGAGTTATGTATGAAAGTAAATTATTTTATCTATCTGATCTCCGGCGTTAAAAAGTTAGCGATGAATTACCAGATGTTTTAAGAAATGTGTTGATTTGAAGTAAGTGTTACTATGAATCAATCGAATCTGTTGTGCTGACACCCACGATTGTTTAGATTATATCTGGTGGAGAAGTAAGAATTTGCTTTCACATATTTTGGCATTCTAATTAAATATAAATTCATTTCAATTATTGAAAATTAGTTTATATTACGCACTTTCTATGTGTATTTGGATTCGGTGGGCGGAATTAGCGTACTGTGTGGCGGTGTGCCCAAAAGGCCATTTTTGATAAACTGGCCTTTTGGTGCCCAAAAGTTGGGTTTCGATCCTTGTGTTTGAATCCCATCAGCTACTTTTTTGCTGGTGATTGTGTTGATATCGATATGGCAATGTTCTATTATATTTTAACATATAATAAAATCATACAAGTAACAACTAACACTGGTCAAGAATAGTCCGTATATTTAATCAATTGAATAGACAAGCTGTTAGCTTACGAAGTTGTTTTCGTAAACAAAGCTGAAAAATGTGTTTTTATAAACAAAGCCGACAAAGGTATTCTTGTAAACACAGATAATTCTTCAGTTGTTATTTTCGTTATACTTCTATTATTTTAATAGATTGTGGGGCTGGCCCGTAATTTTCATTTTGGCAAGAGACTAAAAGCAATTTTGTTTAGCGAAAATCAGTGTTAGAGCTTCAGTTATAATGCAAAAAGTATCAAAAGACTTAATTAAAAGTACGGAACACCGATGTTTGCTGCAGTCATATGAGATACAAAAGTACGAAAGAAAACTGGACTAACAAATTAACTAACTAGATTTGTGAAAAATTTAAATTTAGAACTTTGGGGGATAAAAAAGATTGCTGTATTTAAACCAATTTTTCAGATCATAGTCATCAGTACATAAGTAAAATATAATATTTCTAAAAAGTTATAATTTTACGACTTTTTTCTTTATCTAGAAATGAAGCCATGCATTTTTTGAGCTCAAAGTTGCCTTATCTCAAGCATGAAATAAAGATTAATAACATTTCCTTCAAATAACATTTCAAAAATTTTCTGCAGAAAATTTAAACATCTAGGCCAAACAGGGCAATTCCGGATATTAGCGGCTTCCATTATGAAATTTATACCTTTAGAAAATTTAAATTTCTCAGTAAAATTTGAAAGTTGAATGTTATTTTTTTACCCTCTTTCTCTTTCTGTGATTTAGTATTTGCAAATAGATTAGCAATGACGGGAAGTGAGGGCATGATGTACATATTCAGTATTAACGTGCCTATCAAACGTACAAAATTGATCTACATATTCAATCTTTGTTTCACTTAAACCTCAGAAATGCCACACGCACTTGACTTGTCCACAGTGGAATACCTTAAGCATTTGTACCAACAGTTTTCAATACATCTGGCGATGAATGAAACAAACACAGTGAAGGAGCATTTTGATAAGCGAAAACACTACTAATATCTTGTTATGAGTGGCCCAGTGCTACTGACTCCCACACATATGCAAGAATACGTAAAGAGTGGAAAAATATTCTCCTTAACAGAAATTGTAGCAGTAGCTGCTGCTTTAAACAGGCACACATGCTCGCACTATCACAACATTCACATCCACTCGATACAAGGGAGTAATTGTGTCAAGAGCTGACCTTGAAACCACTACGCACTCGGTCTTTCATTGAGCTTGGTTGCTGTTCGTGTGTTTTTGTTAATGTTATAACGTGTAGTGGGCAAAGAAAAGAGAGATTTCGAGATACCAGCTTATGCAGTCACACACACAATAATGCGAATCTAACAGAGCATTAGAAGGGGTGTTGTGTTATTGTTGATCCAGAACTAGTTGAAAGAGAGCGAAAAATAACAGAACACAAAAATATAACAGAGTTAATATTGTAGCAAAGCTTTTATGTAACATTGTGGGGAATTAAGTATGTTTGTACAAATGTTTAAATATAACAGTTTTTAAAACTAATTTTCAAAAATTTATTTTAACTCAACTCTTTTAAGGCATATACAGACATCCTTTATCGATTTTTTCGAACTTAGCTATAATGACAGTGTACTTTTAAGATAAGGGCTTGAATACTTTCGAATTATTAACTATTCTTATTCATAAAAAAGCGGTATATTTGTGTCTCTCTAGCCAAATTTTGTAATGGGTCATTTATAAAGGTATTTGTTAGTGTTATGAACTAACCGTATTGAAGTTCTTGAGATACAAAAATTATAAAGCTTTAGTAATTTGCATCCCGCGCTGTTAAAGTGCGACCAAGTTACCATAAAGGTCCTTAGCACGATAAGATGTGCTACGAAAAAACTAATCAGATGGTTTTGCGATTGCTTAACTCAGCGCTGTTTGATTAACACCAGTAAAAACGCTAATCATGCGCAATTTCGGTTTCGCCACGCTCTGAAAGACCAATTTTCGAAAATATCGTTAAAATAATGGATATTGTCAAGTCCGACCGTCATGTAAGCACTGTTTCGATTACTCAAGAACTAAATATTGCATAAATATGGCTTGAATGTGGCTGTAGACAAAAGTGAGCTGGATTTATGGGTACCGCACATCGAATTTTCATTTGTAACTCACAGATAAATCGCAACAAAATCGACCTCTTTTTTGAAGCGGATAGTGACTGGTGATGAAAACTGTGTCCCTACGATAACGTCGAATCACAGTCAGCCGTTTCAAACGGGGGCCAGGATTGACAGTTGGGCCTTCCAAAGGAAATGATCATCCTAAAGATGATACATCATGACAATATCATGTAAGTGACTTGCCAGAAGTTTCAGGAGCTTTGTTGGGTTTTTAAATATTCAGCTTATAGACCAGATCACCTGTTCCTGTCTATGGCTAATGATTTCGCTGGTGAAAAATTCATTTCAAGATATATTTGAAATAAATTGGGTCATTTTTTTATGCTAAATAAGAAGTTCACTGTCATACAAAAATAGTGTACTCCCTCTTCCAAGTCCTCATGTAACACAGGATGTAAAATGCTGGATCTCCTTAAATAACGAAAATGAGTCGATTTGAAAAATTGAGCATTGTGTTTTATTTGGGAGTTTTCTTTTTGTTGGGTTCTTCATTTTTAAAGCTTCCATTGTCATGAAGCTTTTAAAACTTGAAATAATTACGTTTTTGCAAGAAGTTTGTTAGACATGCAGGTTCGACGCATATGTATGTAGTTTTATCAACGGTGAAAATACTTTATATTTTAAAGAGCATCCAATGTTTTGTATCAGGAATGAGGACAACAATATCAGTTTTTGAAAACAAATTATTTTACAGCAGGGTTCCCTCCTATTTTAGGGTACAAAATTAACATCATAGTGATATTATGGTAGATAAATTTTACTTTTCAAATAACTTTCACATCATATCAAAACACAGTATTATGTGAAAACTTCTGACAGTATCCATATACCAGTTACATAAGTAGGTTTTTAATTTTACTTAATTAAGTATAATATTACGATTTCTTTTGTTATGTTTAAATTAATTTATGTACTACTATGTATTTGTATTACATATTCTACTGTTAATGTAACAGCGCTGTAGTTACGTTTTTTACGTCGATGTAAAACTTGCTTTCTCTTCAGCTCAGTGATATATTTTACGTTAACATTTCCCTTTTTTCAATTACGTTGCTCTGTTAACCGTTTGGCTTAGATTTTTGCGCATGTCATAGAAGCACATCAGAACCTTGGGGGCACCCGAAGCTTCCTCACCACCACTGAGTAAGCATATTTATTCTCTACGACTCTCACGATATCTCAGGAAGTTCGCATAAACAAAAATCGCACAGAGAAAACAGATGCCCCATAGCAGTAGAAAACCCTCCCTACAATACTAAAAGCAGCAGCAACAACAGCAGTGGCAGCATCAACAAACATTCTTTCGCTCAGTGTTTGGTGACAACGTATTACAACAACGAAATGTTAAGCTATGCGCTCCCTGCTAAGCATGGGAAGGTTCATTCAGTTCCGTGTGAACTTTACATGGGTTGGGGGTGCCGAATATGTGGAAACGATTTAAAAAAAAAAAATAGCCTCTGCTGTGCTACAACAGAGACAGAGCGAGCGGGTTTGTTGAATGTATGTAGATTAATGATGATGAGTAACAGCCAGCCGACGACTCTAGAATAGCTTTAACATCAATAATAACATCTAGAGTGCACACAGAGTGTAACTGAATAACAACGCCTGATAGAACCATAAACCAACGAGAGGGAAATCATTCGTTAGTAGTCTGCCTGGTGTGCGGCCACGTTCAAGAAAATACTGCGGACGCGTTAGAAATTTAAATTTTGAAAACAAATATAAAAGAAAGCAACTTGAAAAGTTGAATTTAAATTTAAAGAGAAAATCTAGAAAAAAAAAGAAAAATTATGAATTAAATAAAAAATGAGTTTGAAAATAACATCAAAACACGAAAATTTTCATAAATCCGGTTAAAGAAATGAATAAGCAAACTGAAAAAATACTGCTTCCTATTGTCTCTATTAACCCTTACGGGTACGCGAGCCGTCAACTTATACTTCCGTTTCTTAATCATACGCCACGTATGGCTTATCGTAGCCAGAGATGTTGCAACAACAATAACGCGGTCTAACGGCGTTTAGTGTTTAATTTGTATGTGTAAGTGTAAGCGTGCGTTAGTTAGGGACATCCCTCTAAAAAACGGATGTGCTTAGTGGTATCAGTGTGCGTGCGCGGGTATATGTATGTGCAGATGATGCAAACAAACCTTCTTAGCCCTTGGAGAGTATGTGTGGGAATCTATAATGAAGATGTGAAGAGGGCGTGTGTGCGTGTGTGCGTCGGTATAATTCACACTGTCACCTTCTGTTGTGGCTAATTATAAAACCTAACAAGGATTTGCACTTCCACAAGAAGAGCAAATGAAATCCATGAAATGTGTCACGATTACACCAACCATAAAACCTACACTATAAGTGTCGATAATGTTGCCTTAAAACACAATGAAATGATAATAATATAGTCGTAAGTGAAAGGATTATTAAAGTAGCTGTAAGTGAGCAAGTGGGCAAGTGTGTGTCCTTG
>JAHXMU010000008.1:6195762-6219375 GCA_019455685.1 Philornis downsi
GGCAGCCGTTCAATTACGCTCATATTTTCAGTATCGGTACACCCTTCATTTGAATATTGTATACGAGTATATGGTCGATGAGACCACAGAGCTATGGCATATTTCAATATAATATTAAAACAACATTTTGAAATATTAAGGACACATTTGCTAAAATTTTCACACTAAAATTGACACAAAAATTTGCCAAGAGCCGCATATGGCTTTTTTGGCATCGTTTGAATCAAACTATACGAGTAAAACAATCCAAGAATGGCAAATATAAAGCAACTTGAGGTAGGGGAATTAAACAATTCTCTTCCGAATATATCCAGAAAAAATATTGGTAGATTGGTAACTAGCAAAAGCTGTGGAAAAGGATAACACTAGACTTTGCTACGATTTTTTAATTTTCAAAATGCAAAAGAGTTGACATACATGCGGCTGTAGTGCATATGGTCATAAGTTTCTGCTCTGAGACAACTTCAAATATTTACTTGAGCAGCGATCACCTCAACGTGTGCAAGGGCCACTTGAGTAGTCAAGTAATCTGCAGCAGTCGTAGTAGCAATATATCTAAATGCAGTCTATAAGCCTGCTAAACGTCTAAATCTCCTTTGCACAACTTACACAAGGTGAAAGGGAATTTTTTGTTTGTAAGATTCCAGCAAAAAATATGGCAAATACTTCTGAAGAGAGAAAATGTTCATTAGTGACAACATGTGTCAATTATTTATTTCCAGCACAAGTGCTTCCAGATTGCTTCCAATAATGTAAATACACAATACTTCAAAATAGTAATAATTACTCCATTTTCGGAATATTACTATGTTGGAGAAATTAAATGTTTCGATGTGGGTTTTCTATTAGTTTAACATAATGTAATGCATTACCTTTATTAGCTAGATACGGGTCGGTAAACTATTGTAATCAATCTCCTTTTAAAAACTAAAATTTCTTTAATTCTATAAATTTAAAACTAAATTATTTTTGAGAAGTGTTTTCGAAGATGTAGTGCCAAAGCTACGTTAGTACTACTGAATAGTTGTCAAATTGCAAGTACGATACGTACCTTCTCTGACAACCCAACATTATATTCATTAGCCTTTCAGTCAAAGCTGAACAACAACTGAATAAGAAGTTGTGGTGAATATTGTAATGTTTGTTATGCAATGTACTTTTTTTTGCATACTGAAAGACCAACAAACATCATTATGTTTATGCTCATTCTGAGTTGAAAGTTGAACATTCGGATTTCCACAATTTAATAGCAATCGTTGATTAAAAAACTATTTAAAGTCAAATTTCAAATAACATACTGAAAACTTACGAAAATAACAAGCTTTACTACTGATTACATATGATAACATTTAAATCTTCATTAACAACTGATTATCTCAGGCGAACTTGCGAAGCAAATTAATAGTCTAAATGTCAGAAAATGCACCAAACCATATTTGAAATAAACTTGTATTCTAAACAGAAAGCATCGGTGCTAAGTTGTTTTAACGATTCGGTTGTTAACAACAGTCAATATAATAAAATTCATGAATTTTAAATATATTAAGTATTTAATTTTATTTAAATTGTAAGTGTTTATATTCGGATTTTACAGCGTTTTTTATATAAAAAATTTTATAGTAATTACTTCCAAAACATTTCATGAAAATGACCAGGGATATTATTTTTCAAATATTATTATTTTTTAATATATGGAGGTATTATACTCAATTTATCGATTTTTGTACTTTCCGAAATATATGGGAAGATCATCTTTCGAGATTTTTCTAGAAAATCGTTTATTTAAATACGATATATTTACATAAATTTGATGCAAATTATTTTAATACAACAAAAATCGGTCTATCTCAAACATAACGCAAAATATTTGTTCATTTTGATTTTGATTTTTTATACAACTTCGTTCCTGTAGTCAGAATAAAAATGCCTGAATCAGATGCCAATCAATGTTTATTTTTCGGTAATAGAATTGCGATAATTAAGCTGAGAGAAATAAAAATTGATATAAAATTTATATCATGAAAATTATACAATGAAATTTTTGGTTTAAAAATCATAGTCCTTTTACAAGACGTCGGAATAAAATTCGGCCTTCCAGTTGACAGCCTAAAATTTTATTACTTAAATATCTTTCAAAAGCAACTCAGGCTAGCAACGATATAAAAATGAATTTCGGTATATTTGGAAACTTTAGAAAAAACACCAAACAAAAGTACAAACAATTTGTGTTTTATATAGAGACAGCTGCTTAAAATGTCGATTTTTCCTTAGCAATAAAATTATTATTAATTTCTCTAGTTCCAATTTAGACACATTGAGAATTTTACGATCAATCCGCTCGGTGTTAAACTGCAAAAATCCCCGTTTTATAATTTTGTATTTTTACGCTTTCACTCGAAGAAATTAATTTTTGTATCAGTTGTACGGCTGAACTCTTCGCTATTGAGGCAGTGATTAACGTGACATATGTATGTCTTTCGACCAAATATGTTTTATTACCTTTTAATTTGATTTGATCCAGCTGGCTGATGAACGGTCTAACTGACGTAAATCTTTACGAAACGTGTTTTTCGAAATTCAATTTTTCTAGTATCTCACAAATAAGTAAACTATTTAATCCACATACTCTTCCAAGAAAACACTAAAATTCCACATATATTATGCTTTTGATAAACTTAGCTGTAAGAATGAAAATGGACTGCATTGCATACAACCCATACAAACTGTACCGCTTTATAATGCTCGATAAATCGATATTCTTTGTTACCACT
Organism: Philornis downsi; assembly: GCA_019455685.1. Lineage (NCBI taxonomy): Eukaryota > Metazoa > Arthropoda > Insecta > Diptera > Muscidae > Philornis > Philornis downsi. The sequence continues at coordinate 6,198,534 of JAHXMU010000008.1, forward strand.
CTTGTCTACTTGATTTTAACTATATATTCCCAGGTAGATAACTTTCATTAAATGACGTTAAAATCGTTATATATGCCAGTAATTGTGATAGTGCTCCAATTAATTTTAAAGAATTTCACATAATTTTTGCATTAATTAAGAAAATGTTTTTATGAAAATTTGGTGCCAGAAAATCTTTTTCACCTTGTTTCCAGTTGCATTGCAATTTTGACTTCTAAGATACGAATTCACATAGACTGACTTTAAAATTTTCGAAATTTTAAATGTGTTTAATTAGATCATATTAAAAAATGGTATATCGTTCTAATAACCATATTACAGATTACCAAAAAAAGTTTTGTAAGCGTCTTTTCGGAGCGAATAAAGTGTTTTAGTACAAAAAAATACAAAATTTGGTTGAATTTTTATTTGTAGTACTCCTTAGAAAAGTTTAAAATTAACTTTCAGTTTCTGTAGTTAAATTATTATGGTTGAATGAATCATAATATTCGTGATAAATCAAAAAATTTAATTGATTTACGCCAGTCAAGTTTTATAAAAAAGTTATTGCGGTCTTTGTTGTTTTTCCTTCTGAATTTTACATTTTCGGATTTCTTTGTTTTCTTTTTTATTTCTTTTACTTTTGCCCGAATACGCATCACTCGGATCACTTTTAAATCAAAAATGAGGAGCATTTTTCTAAGTCTACTCTAAATGTAATTTTTTTTTTCTCAGTCCTGTTAAACTGGTTTTATGAAGGACCGTAACATAGCAATACAAAATACGTACGAAACTAAATTTTATTTGTGAATTGGACTTGGACTTCTATGACAATTATTGCCACATATTGCACATATATCAGACGTTTAGCGAACTTAATTTTGGGAATGAAAATGGGCTGCATTCCTACTTCCACAGCACAACACACCACTACGGAAGGACTTTGGGTGAAAATATATGCAAGTCAGCTCAACGGACTGAAATCTCTGTACTTGTGTTTTAATCTATTTCTCAATATTGGCGGTTATAAAATATTTTTGGTTATAGTGTATTTTATACATTTGGTAGTAAAGAAACATCTAACATCTTAAGACACTTTCACTCTAAAAAGTTGATTTTTTTTACAAAGCGAAAGCCGATTTTGACTTTTCCTATAAAATGCTAATAAGTCAAAAGTCCAATTATACAACCTTAGATTCAACTTATTTTATGTCAAAAGTAAGTTATTTTAGGAGAGCAAAGAACAGCGTTGCCGGAAAAGTAATTAGTTAGTTTCCGCCGCGGTACAAGTCCCATGGTTTCGTCACTTTGATGTGCTAATGAACACTTTGACAAGTCGAGCAATCGACTAGTGTAGTAAAAGCTTTTCAAACTGATATTCGAAACAACCATTAAACAGTAGGCCCGTTCAGCGTGTCTGAATATATAATGTGTATAAACTCACCTAATATGAAAAGCTTTGTCATTTTTAATTCATTTGACACAGGGGAATTGGTTTTTTGTTTATATTTGAAAAAAATTTCAGCTGCTTCTAAGCATTTTGGAGAATGCGATAGTTTTTATACACTACATTGTCTGTAAAACTTTATATGCAATATAGCGTATAATGTAAAATAGGTCGTATGCACAAAGTACATAATTACAGAAACTGGTTAACTGGCTGAGTGCTGTACGTAGTATTTACAGTATTTGTTTAATTATCGCCATCATTTGACTCTTAAACATGCTACTATAATACAATACATACTAGCAGTTATTATAATTATCAATTTGATGCGAGCTTTTCGCACAATTGTTCATTGAAGTTGAATGCGAAAAATTAATACATTTGGCGCCTGTTAATGATCCATTAGTAATTTGTGATTGTAAATCTCTTTTGCAAGGCATTACAATTTATTATATTTAAAACGATCTCGAAATTTTCGATTTTATAAATGCAGTAGTACCAAGGAATTTCTTTTAAAAACTTGAACACTGTTAACTATACGGGTGAAATATTCAAGAGATAATGCCAAGTGCCAACCATAGAACTACTTAGTATTTCGGCATTATTGCTGTGAAATAAATATGTTAATAAGAGAAATATGATGCCCCAATGCATTAGACAGAAATATCTTCCATCTGTGCCTGCTTATAACAATTAATAAAATGGATGCCTTGATCACGACTGTAATTAAAAATCGCAATCTTTTAGAAACAAATCAAATGTCCATCAAAGATTCGCGCAATCGATAAGATATTTCAAACAGCAAAAGCTACATACATAGATTGTTTGTCTCAATATGTTATAAATAATCATACACCATTCAACAGATCTGCCACAGTGGTTTACGACGCTTTATGGGATTAAGAAATTTCCAACATTCAAGTCGAAATTAATTTGAAATAACGGTGTATCTGATTCTAACTTTCCAACACGGTTAAGCAAACAAATACCTTAAATAAAGTCTTATTGATACGTGCTACCAACATTCATATTCTGTATTTAATTTAGTGTTCTAACTACCTAGTTCACCAAATTCTTTGCTTGCCTATTAAATATATACACAGAATTTCACTATATGTACACATTTTTAAAGTATACAGTGTGCGTTGAAATTGTTTTATTGATATCCATATTTAGCAGTCTATTAAATATTAATAAATTTTACTCGGATAACACAAAAACAAAATGTTTACACTCGGTCACTGAACTCAACAACATTGTTTCCAAACCAATACAAAATGATCAGTTATTGTTCGTGACGCTTTATGGATTTATTACCCTGCTATATTTTGAGCAATAATTTAAAATTTATGACCACTATCTAAGGTAAAATTGCGCACATTTCAGTGGTATCAAACAAAAATAAAATAAGCTAATAAATTTGCCATAGTGAATAAAAGTAAAATTCCTTCTGGATACTAATTATTTTGATTGCTTGTGGTTGGCAAGAACAAAATACATTTACGGATAAATTTCAGCATTTTATTATGATAATATTTTGGCAGTGAAATCACTAAGAAAACTATTAAATAATGGATGGTGTTTAAGTTCGATTTAATAAAATTATGCAAGTGTTTATTCGTATTGTGAATAAATAAACCGCAAATCATAGAATATACGTATATATACGAGTATGTATATCGCTTGATACCGATGTTACTCTAAATTTAGAATTATGATATAATATGAAATGTGGTTATGAAAAATATAACCGAAAACAAAAGAGATTTGCCCTGTCACCAATTTATAACTAACGTAAAATCTTAATTATATTTCAACGTTTTTCTCCTGGAAGCCTTAATAGACCAACTAATATTAGCGAGTAATTTTGAATACATTATTCAATTATTTATGAACTAAAATGTTAGACAAGCAATAAAAAATTTAGTTAAATGCAATACTATGTTTTAGCGAAATAATAAAGTTAGTTTGTTATTGAACAAAACATTCCTTAATTGGCTTTTTAGGGCTGTGAAAATTGTTCTTAATATCATTTCGTGATAGTCTGCGATATTACTCTTAATTCACACTAGATTTACAAACGTAATAAGGACTTGTTTTCGGATCAAAGTTTTTGCATTTTAATGAATGAATATGATTTCAAAGTGCATATACTTTATATTAAATGAATTAATATAAAGGATTAAATTAAAAAAATTTTTTTTGAAAATTATGCAACAACAAACAAATTTGTGAATTTGTTTCAATATTGAAATATTTTTAAAAAAAAATTGGCAAGAAATTTTGATGTAAAAACTATAAAACATTAGCTTCTCTGGCCTTTTCAAGGCTTTCGAAAGGAAGGTAAAAAGATACAGCTTTGCAATAAGTATTTCGAGCGTTTTTGCTCTGCAAGGCAAGCGAAAAATCAAACTATTCGACAAACTATCAACTAGATAGAGTCTTTTCTTTCTCTAAGTAAAACCACTATTTTTCATTCTGACAAAAAAACCATGATTGATTAATTATTCAAAAAGCCCTCTTAAAAGTATTGCCAAAATTATTTTTACCGCTAAGTTGGCTTAGCCGTTCTCTACGCTCGAATTTGTCAGCTCATCTCAAGTGTGTTTTTGAGACATATGTCAAACAAAGAATTTGTCTCACATTTCGTACTACAAGCGGAATTTCGTGTTTCGAATAGCTAAAAATATTACAAAATTATTTTTATCGTTAATTTAGCTTACAGAGTTCCTATGCTGACTCGTGATCTGTCATTTAGTTTGTTTTCAATGCTCGAATTTGTCAGTTCATCTTAAATGTGTTTTGGATACATAATTCAAACAAAAAATTTGTCTCATATTTTGTATTGCAAACGGAATTTCATGTTCCGAATAGCGAAAAATATTACAAAATTATTATTGTCGCTAAGATGGCTTAGGCGGTCCCTATACTGACTCGTGATCTGTCATTTAGTTTGTTTCCAATGCTCGAATTTGTCAGCTTATCTTAAATGTGCTTTGGATACATAAATCAAACAAAGAATTTGTCTGACATTTCGTATTGCAAACGGAATTTCGTGTTCCGAATAGCTGAAAATATTACAAAAGGCTTATGTTGAATCGACTTTTTGAAAGACATGAGCACATAATTGCGCAATGCACGCAAAGTCGTCAATATTGGTGGAGAGAGGAAAAGTTTAAGAGAGAGAGAGAGAGAGGGATGGAGAGTAATTGCTGCTGAACTTTTTCTGTTTCATGAATCAATTCGACACATTTTACACGATTCTTTGGCTATGAAATGCGATTATTTTGAAAAGTCTCAAGTTTTTTTCAAAAACTTAGTCGCTGAAGATGTGCTAGAATGAGTCAATTCCATTGCATTATAACTAATGATGAGACATTGGTTTACGAGTTTGACATGCAAATGCCACCTTCCAATGAAAAACGTCTGTTAGAGTCGATTAAAAGTCCAGGTAATGTTGAAAGTTGTCTACGTTTTGTGAATTCAAAATTCTTGCCAGAAAGTCAGTCGGGAAATAAAGAATACAACCTAGGCGTTATGCAGTATTTGAGAGAGCAAATTCGTTGATAAAGCCTAGATTTATGGAAAGAAAACTCAAGAAATTTGCATCACGATAAAATACTCTCTCACAAGGCTATCACTGTGAACGAGTTTCTTAACAAAAATTGATCAAACCAACACCATTGAGCAAGCATTGAGTTCATCTTATTTGACTGCGGGAGACTTTTATTCTTTCCAAAACTCAGATCGAGACACCCCTTTTTAGTCGATAGAATACATAAGAGCGAATCCGCGGTGAATTCTCTGGAAATACTCTGGAAAATGTGAGTCAAAGATGTTTTGATGATTGGATTATTCTTTGTCAAAGTGTATAATATCGGAAGAGGAATATTTCAAAAGTAATACAATACATTTGAATAAATAATAAATATTTTGTGTCTTTTGAACAATTCTTATTCGTAATAAATTTGAATGAATAATAAATATTTTGTATCTGGTTGATCAATTTTCGGCTTTTATAGAATGTGATAATTTAATGTCGCCATATCGTATTAAAGTTTAGAATTTCTAAATACTTATGTTTTCCCTTTCCTTTCACTTCGGTAGTTTTATATCTGCAATATTACGTTGGGAAACTGTAATCAATTTGCAAAAACTGTCTATCCATAAGTTTGGTATGTATTCTCAGTGTTTGGAGACAAAATATAGGTCACTGATCCATCCTAAAAATCAATCTCTATAAGCTTTAGTTATCCTGGCAAAAATGTATTTTATTATAAAAACGTTATACGAAAGTTGCAATACGTGTGTAGCTGCTAACATAATTCCGTAAATGTTCTTGAAATATTTATACTGAGAACAAATCAATAACACGTGTTTTATCGAAAAGATTTTACTTACTCTGAGTTATATTGCTTATATTTGTCATCGCAATCGTTGTCTCGCCTTAAACTCAAAAACGTTTGAAAAGACGTTAACCGTTGTTTACAACAAAGTAAACCCTTTGACGTGAGAATCTTAAAATATTCAAGTTATGACACAATTTGTTTTCTTTATTGGCACATGTCATTGTTGTTTTTGCAAACTGAAAAAAAATAAAAAAATATTATTGAAGTCAATAAAAAAGAACTTTATGGTACGAGTGAAACAAAACATCAACAATAACTGAAATTTCAAAACAAAAGAAAAAAAGCTCGAAAACGAAAGCAAAATAAGAAAGTAATTGAGTCAGTGCTAGCAAAAAGGAATCAAAATAGAGTAACTTGCCAAAAAGAGAAAATCACTGGCGCTCAATCACTCAATCACAATACAAAATTAATGCGTTTTCTCGATGTTAAAAAACTAATTTTATGCTCGTCATATGCAATGATTCGAAATAAATGAAAAATGTGCGAAATATATAAAATATAAAAATCCGATATTTAAAATGTCACCACTCACGGCCCAACAGTTGCTCGCTCCAGTGTTGTAATAAATCAAACTGTTATAGAAAAATCAATTTAATGTAAACAAAAACAAAAAATTCTTACCAAATAAAAACAGTAAAAAAAAATGTAAATGTGGTGCTATAGATTATCACAAGTTTACAGCAGTGAATACCCTTATCGACCCTCAGTAATCTGCAGGGCGGCAAACAAAAGTGTGACCTACCACTGTTTTTGAGAGCGATTTATCGCCTGTTCGTACATCAGCACTGTGAAACCACATCTCCTTTGGATATTTAAAAAATAATGATATCTATGCTAATATTGGGTGTGTCTCAGTATTTATGGGATCATATTTTATGTCCTGCCATATCGACGAGCAAATAATATTGTTATTAATATTTAAGAGGATTGGTAACCGGAATTGATTTCTTTCAACACTGGCAGAGTGGAAAGAGAGTGGCACATAATGCAAATATAATAGAAAGTCGAAAGATTTTATGTAAATTTATGGATGTTCTTGTAATGGAGATGGGAAGTTCACATAATAGTAAAATGTGAAGTTTGTTACCATATTCAAGTTGTTCTGTTAGTGCTTATTAGCAAAAATTGGAAGTTTTAGCAAATTACAGTTTGAAGCAAATTATACTTTACTACACTACATGTGGAAGTCGTAATCTCTCTTCCATCGAGTACTCTATATCAAGAGCAGGACAACTTTTTAGTACAAACTATCAAAAATTTAAAGCTTCCTACATATTCTGTGTTTAGTTTGCAACGATAGCATGTGAACTGCAATACAGCGACGAGGATCAAAAACGAAAACCAGTTAACCGGTTTCTACATCATAATGTATTTTGTGGAAAAACGATATTGCTCTGCTATTTTGTATCGGGGTTTCAACGTTGCACATGATTCACTTGTAAATTTATAAATATTTGTACATAACTTTATTTATAATTACGAGCGTTTTTTTTTCATAAAAATTACATCGTATACATTTTTTTAAAAAAAGGGGAACTTTTTCCGCAATAACACACAAACTTTTAGAGATATCACTCATTCACAACTCTATGCAGTAGGATGTACAGAATAAACGTTCAAATGACATACGAAATACTAAAAAAGTGTCATTTTTCTAGAGCTGCGTTACTCTTTGTAAAGTAGTGACTGTACACAAATCGGCAAAACGAGCCTTTTAAAAAGAGCAAAAATTAAATTTGCAAAGCGAATGGTTTCTTGTTATTTCAGAAAATTCGGACTTGAAGCCATCGTGTCATTAGGACAACATTGGGCAATTAGTTCGGGACGGTACACCAGCTTTTGCGCGTATCTTCGAAAAGCTAAGGGACAGCAACCACCGAATCTGCTCATATATATAATTTTTTTGAAATCGCAAAATATCAAAAAAAAAAAAAAATAAATAAATAAATAAATAAATAAATTGAAATACTTTTTAGAGAATCACTTTTTCCTTGCTTCCAAAAATTTCCAATTTTTTAATAAATCTTCCAAATTACGTAGAACTGGTTTGGAAAAAAATCTTCATAGGTGATGAAATGACGCAAATTATATAGAATTTTTCAAATATCTTCTCTAATATTGCAACATTACATTTCCTATTAGATCATGACCACTGCATTAGAAGCTGGTATTTTTTCTGTGACAAGTATAGGGAAAACTCGTTGATTTCGATCACAGTTGGAAATACTTCTTAATCCAAAGCAATGATTATTGTACTTCCTAACAGTTAGATTTGATCAGCAATGGCTTCTTTTGCTAGGTCTGTATATATTTTACCTAGTACTCTTCTATGAAAACATCTCAAGACTGTTTTATTATGTCATCGTCCTAGGCTTCTGCCTTCCCTTGTTGAACTAAGTTTGGTCTCCATACATGGGCTGTCCCACTTTTCTCAACTCCTTCCCAACGTTTGGAAAGACTGTAGTGAATGTGTCATCGGCACTCGCAAGTTCCTTGACCATTTTGCAGGAACATGAGGGGCTGTAGTTCTATGTTGTCGAAGCGGGCTTTACTGCCATTAAATGGATAGGCTCAAATTTGGACAGGCTCAAAAGGTTCAGCTGAATCCCTTCACTATATCACGCATGACATACAGTGTCATGCTTTAATGTTGTTCACTATATCATGCATGATGTACAAGTTTGATTTTCCTATGAATACACGGCTCATCCGCCCTACAACCTATTTTTCAACGCCTCAAAAGACTGTTGATGGTTTTAGCATGTGTCAAACGGAGTTACCCTCTGCAAAGTGGGAAAAGAGTTTCGAAAATTGCCTCAATAACTTGAAAAAGCGAATTGAGCTCCATGAAGAATATTTTGAAAAACAGTAAAACTATCTTCGGTAGTAAACATTTGTTTTATATTATTGATTTGATTATAATAACCAAAAATTCAAAACAATTAGTTACATTTTACAAATTGCTAATATTGTATTAGTCTTATATGTGGTTTATTCAATAACTGCTCTTACGTCAATGTGGTAATTTTATGCTGGTCTGACTAATATTTGATGATTGGCTCCATATGGAATATATAATTTAGCATTTTATAGTTTAACAAAGCAATTAAAGCAAATATTCCTGTTCTTATATTACATAATTCAAGCAATTATCTTAATAGCATAGAAGGGGCTTCATTCAGTAGCGCAAATATAATACAATTTCGCAATTTAAACAATTTCATTGAAATTAAACATACATATTTTGCAACGTTGTTAAAAATGAAATTTGTTTGAAAGAAATTGCAATTGCTTTTGTTCTCCGGCATTATCTAGTCAACATAATGATGCGACTCGTTGCTGGAACGCTTTTAAACAAATGAATATAATTTCCATAACTCGCAAGTATGTAATTTTACAAATTTATTTTTATTAGCATAGAAAACATTTATTAAGTTCTGGGGGGCAAAATTAGGAGCGCGGATGTAAAATGAGGCAAGGACACTTGTGGATGACGATAAAATCTGAAGGGGAAAATGACAGATATGATGATTATATATGTTGTATTATGCTGGTAACGTTATAAGACATTTGACGTAGTAGAGAATGTTAACAAATATCAAGACTAAATAGCTTAAACAAGTAGAAACTTTGGCTGCTGGCTGTTGCGCTGACGCTAATACTCGGTTTGCTGTGAGATCATTTGTGGAAGGCATCCCATAGATGTGTCTTCATTGGTGTATAGCTTAGTTAATGTTTTCAAAATTTACGCAGTGTTAGATTAATTCATCCACCACTCTAAAGTTATAGTTGCAACAAGGCGTTACAAAGCGTTCCAAACGAGTAGGCTATTTGCTCGTCGAAACAAATAACTTTGTTTTATCACCTTTCACGACTAGATCTATTTTTTTTATTTCCTCTCAATGCATGAGAAGGCTGTAGTAACATCTGTCAATAATATCTACATCATCAGCATGAGCACATGGCATACAGCTTTTGTTAAAGATAGTGCCAGCCGTTTAAATCCTTGTTTGGTGTAAGTTGCCATTCGTCAAAGATGTATGAGCTTCAGAGGAATTCCAAATGTTTTCATGATCTTAAGCAGATGATATGTGTAGATCTGTTTTTTTTTTGGATCTTAAGAGGTTGCCTTAGTTTGCATATCAGTTGATGTTTTGCCAAGTCTAAAGCTGCACTGAAAACGTCCAATCAGGTCAGCTAAAATATCGCTAAAAGAATTATACTTCGCCAGTTGGAACACAACACAGTTAAATGCTCATCATTGAGTATATAATGCTCGAGACAACTCGTGTTTAAGAGATGATACTTATACTGCCACCGGCCAGCAGGACATTAGCTCCCTCAATACTTCTATCCTGTTCTCGTTTTCGCTCGGTGCTGGACATTTTATTTCATCGACGACAATTGGCGTGGTTGCTTCACTTGTGAAAAAAATTACAAAGCCGCAGCCAATTGCGATACGAACGTTTCGGGAACACCAGAAAGACAATAAGAAAGTGATGAAAAGTACATAGGGGTGGCCCTAAAACTAGCCGAACTGATGTATAGATGGTGCCAGTAGTAAAAAAAAAAAAATATTATTTTTATGGCAACCTTATAAAACAAATGTTCTAAGTTTCAAAGCGCCACGTTGTTTAGTATCGGCGAATCGTTAAACATGATCACAATTATTTAATCTAATATTTACTATTGAAAGGTCTTTGTCGAACTAATATTACAGGCGTGTTATATTCTACTCTGAGAGAGTCTGCTCCCTCGTTTACGACTGTAAATATTGGGTAACAGATTCTAAAGAAGGCCGTACGAGCTGCTAAGACGAACACCGCAGTGGTCGACGAATTGGGAAAAGAAAATCCGCAAATTGGTATTGGATGATCGTCGGCTAGAGGTGCGTGAGCTAACTGAAATGATAGGCATAGGCACAAAAAGTGGTATTCATCGTATGGGTGCTTAGCTTGCTTTCAATTGAGCAAAAACAGGATCGTGACTAGAATGGTAGAATCGTGTCTAAAGAAAGCGAAGACGGTTTCACCTGCATACAAGGTCTGTTTTTTGGGATGCGCATGGAATTATTTTTATTGAATATCTTCAGATAGGAAAACCCGTCAACGGCGAATATTATGCTAATTTATTGCAGCATTTAGGTGATGATTATTGGAAAAGGCCACACTTGGCGAAGATGAAGGTGTTGTTTCATCAAGACAATGCTCCAGTTCCCACATCCACTATTGGGAATTGCTTCATCACGCACCTTATTTGAAGTGTGCAGTTGATAGCTATTTTAAGTTCTTACTATGAACGGGGTATAGAAGCTTTTGAATATCGCTATAAAAGTGTATCGAGCTGAAAGGCGAGTATGCTGAAAAATAAAGAAATTTTTTCCCAACTTTTTTGGGACTTCTTTTTCGGATCGGCTAGTTCTGGGATCGCCCTCGTACATCTATATGAGACGTTTCCATAGCGTTTCCATACTTTTATTTCATTTTTTATTGTTTATCTTTGAGACCTACAATGCAAATAGCCGTCTCTTGCTAAGGCTTGCAATTAAAATATATTTTATATTTTGTTAGAAAACATCATTTCCACAAATGTATTAAAAAGTGAAACTTCAAAAATGCATTCGAAGAAAATTCCATTTTCCAGAAATCCCATTTTCCATTTTTAAAATTTTATTTAGCTTTCATTAAAAACTATTTAATTCCAAATCCAACAACTCATTCTCAAATTATTTTCCTTCACATTTTGGTGAAAATAACCGAAAAAAAAATAACGAAAGCTTGTTAAAAACTTTATCATACAGTATTTGCTCCCAGGAGCGTTATTGTATTGGTGCAAATAAAAAACCCTTGTTGTCTCCTATTTTCCTCATTCTCCTGCTCTCTCTCAGTCTTTCTCTCTGTTCCTCTACTGGTCGAACCCTTTGCCGGCTAGTTTGGTCTCAAGGGGTTGTGATTATTGTGGTGGCATGACGATGACAATGGTCAGCCGGGCTAAAAACAACTAGGACAAGTCGAGAATATTTTTGTAACAATTAAATTAAACAACTTTGTCTTCCTTCGTCAAATAACCTTTACACTTTTGAAAAAGTAATAAAGGATATCACAGAAAATACCCACAAGTCCTGTAGTGCAGCTAAATGGGAAAAAGAGATTTTGATATTGCTGTTCTGATGCTCTGCCGTGCTGCTGTCGCTCTACTTTCGGTTTCATCGCCCCGGTTTGGTTTCGTTTTGTTTGTTGCGGTGCGATAACGTCGACCAGGGCTTAAAATTGAGCAAAAGTTTTGTTGTTCGAAGCAAAAAAGAAATAAAATGAATACCATATTATCTATGTGCAACAAAAAATCCTTTCAACTTCAAGTATCACTCTACGAAGCAGCTTCTAACAAAATGGTGCATGAACGAATACCTCTCAGGTTTCTTCCACACACACTGTTCAGCTTGAACATAAAGGAACTGCCAGAAACCACAGGATTCTAGTTTACGTTTGTTTGGTTCAGTTCGATACGCAAGGATACTTCAATTAAAAACTACCCAGGAATTTCTACACGAGCCAAAGGATCCACCACATCTACAAAATAACACGGGTAAGTTGAGCCGTTTGAGATTTTTTCAATTAAAACATTAAAAACCAACAACAATTTTAAATTGTACAATTATTTTATACTCCTGGCTTAACTTGAGCTACATACACTTTGTTGATTTTTTGCACTTTAAGATGATACGTAACCCCTGCTGTATGCAAAATAAGAACAAAAAGAAAGTGGAAGAAAACATGAAATCATGAGGAAGAAGAAGAAGCAAAAACTAATTTGAATGAACTTAATGAAATACAGACATGCAAAATGTATACGTGTGTGTCCCTGCACACACATCCACTGCAATGTGATCCTGGTGCAGTTTCAGCTATGTAAAGCATAAGGATAGTAAGACTTGTAATCGAAGTTGAACAGTGGTTTTTGGTCATGTATCTTGTTAGAGAGGAATACTACCACCAATTTTTGGAGTATGTATGTCAACAGCAGTACAAATACGATTTCAGTTTTTTTGCTTTTGAAAAATATATGCAGAATTTAATTAATAAGAGAATGGGAAAGGCATAGGACGAAAAGTATTTTTAACCTTATGAGAAATATTAGGGCATTTGATAAGTTGATATTATATAGTTGAATATAGATTTGGTTTGTAAACCAATAGGTGGCAAAAAACTGATAGTAGTTGATAGCAGTTCGACGTATGTTTGTTTAGATTTGTATTCAAATAACGGGTTATCTACTGAGTGGCTTCAAAACCTAGGCTGCCAAGGCTGTCAGCTGTTAAATACTTGTCATCCAAAGTGTTATTTATTTAGTGAAAAGTTTGCTATTTACGAATATGGATCGCTTAACAACCGAAGAACCTGTAAAAATAGTCAAAATTTAGTACAAAAGTGGTGATTCAAATTCGGGTACTTTTCGCGCATTACGGGGTGAATGAGGTCGTCATAATTGACATACTTTGCAATGAATTGGCAAGATTATTAAGACATTTGTAGACACTGGAAGCGTTACAGCTGTGGTCAGGCCTGTGCATTAGCGCAATGTACGCACTGCCGAAAATATCGCTTGTGTTAATGAAAGTGTGGCGGATAATCCAAATTTGTCGATTCCAATAACTATGGCGAATTCTGCATTTGGATTTGCACCTCCATCCATATAGAGTCCAATTCACGCAACGATTAAAGTCGGCTGACCATTCACAATGCCGTAGATATGCAGATTGGGTGTTACAGCAACGGACTTTCAATGCTGATTTTTCGCACAAAATTTTTTTCAGCGATGAAGCTAATTTCTCGCGCCGTGGTTACGTCAACAAGGAAACTAGTCTCATATGGAGCTTGGAGAACCCAGAAGTGATTGCCATTACATATGGAGAAAGTGACTGTTTGGTACGCATTATGGTTTGGAGGTGGCATTGGGCCGTATTTTTTTTCGAAAATGACGCTAGAGGTACTGTTGTCGTGAATTCAGAACACTATGGTCGTACGATAACCGACTTTTTTGGCCCGCAATTGAAGATTATGAGCTGGCCAGTATGTGGTTTCAACAAGACAGCGCCATGATGTTATAGTATTAGAAAAACAACATTCGTCAAATTATCGCCGTAATACCACTCGAAATGTGTAAAAAATTGGCCGAAAACTGTATTTCGTATATAATCGCAAGGTCAAAGCGTTGTAATGAAATACAAGATTCATCCAAATAATTGCTTTATGTGTTTTATTTTACCCTACTTTTGAAGCTAAAAAACAAATAACCCGTTATAAGATATATAGTTTCCATTAGGTGACATATAATAAAAGGTTGATATGTGGGGAAAAGTATCCAGAAACCGTGTTTATGACAACTTAGTTGAAACAGCAGTTTACGAGCTATTTTTTTTTAGCAGTACACTAATGTTATGATTGAAATACTCAACTAACTGACCTGTGCTCAAGTCAAGTATTCGAATCATGTTCAATTTTTAGGAAAAGTCATTCTTTGGTAGGCGTAATACCGATAACACCGTTTCTCTTTATGTCGAAAAGTTACAAGAAATATATAGGTAGAACTTTTACAGAACATTCATATACGAATAAAAACAAATAATTTCCTTTGCATCATTTGAATAAGATATGACAGAGTTTCTGACATTTAGCGAACTTACACCCATGACTTTTTAGATTCACTGAAAGAGAAACAAAGTTCAATGGTGATTCCGAACATCTGTTTGAGGAGCTCGACTTATCGACTGCTCGACTATTAGAAGTGTTCTTTAAGATATGAAAAAGAGTAAGACAGTTGTACAGAAGCCAAAACGTGCGATCATAACCTTAGTCATCACACCATTATCGGTCAAATGAATTTCGCATAGAATTACTTAAACTGCACTGCCCGTCGCAGTGGGAAAATTCCAATATAACAAGGAAACGTAATGTATAAAATATCACAACAAATACCATTCAGTACTTAGAAATCACGTATCATTATGTTTGGAAAGATTTTCATAGGCCGTGCAGAGTAAAGAAACATACGATAAATGCATATGAGAGCAGCACTTTATATATATACATATATATATAGATATGTATATATATATATATATATATATATATATATATATATATATATATATAAATTGCAGTATTTCCGAAATTGTTTAACGGATTTTAGTGATCATAAAGATATTTGCAAAGGTAAATATATGAAACTGTAATATGACCCTTAAATCTGGGGCAATATTATTAGTTTTCAATTTTCGGTAAAATTTTTAGAAATGCTCACATTAAACAGTTTTTTTCCAAAATATGTTAAAAATCTATTCAAAAGTGTTTTATGCATTATTTGCTAATGTTTTTCTCTCTGGGAATTATATGAGTTTTATTTTTTTTTAGGCTTTTAACATAAGTTTTGCTTTCGTTCTTTGAATAAAGAGCCGAATAGCATCATATTTTATCATCTGGATCAATTAGCATCTTCAGAGGTTATAACTTTTTTAATAATAAGCACATTGTAGTTTAAACGCTTCAACATAAAAAATTTGTTTTTTTTTCGCTAGCCCGATTAGAAGTTGCAGGCTTAATACCTTTGTTAACAATACACTAATCGCCGCAGTTCATTTTTTGCTGAAAATTTAAAACATTTCCTTCTTTTAATGCTGCTCAGTTTCATCACACAAAATTTTAATACAATATAAGAAAGCTGATAACATCCAAGCAGCGTATCAAAAAATACGCAGTTAGTCCGTAGAAAAAAATAACTTCGTTTTATACTCCACAACAGTCAAATTAGTTTTCTCCACTCCCTTTCAATACCTAAGACGACTGCAGTAATGTCATGCAGTTTTCGACCAATTACATTTGCATCATTAGAATTCGACGGTGTAAGCTGTGTTTGCTCCAGTTTCCCGTAATCACCTTCATAAATACATTTATAAGGTCACTCTATCAAAAAGTAGATAAAATTTTGATTATCTTCACCGAAAACATTGTGCTGGCCGGTGTCAATTTGCAAAGGCATATCAGTTTCATAGGGATGCCAAATTCAGTTATGACCGGTAATGGTCTTTGCAAATCGCTTTATCAATGACAGCTTCATGGTCACCCAATAGACGATACGGCTGCATCGGTGTTTCTAAGGCTTTTCACAGAATTTGTTACAAAGTGATTATTTGCTTGACAATCGATTTACTAAATCTAAAAGTCACGCTAAAAAGACGAATTAAGTTTTTAGTCTTTCACAGCAGGATTTGTATGTAAAAAATAAAAGGCAGCATCCACAGAAGTTGGCAAACACCCCTGGATAGTCGGATTCCAATCAATGGACATGTCGGTATTGAAAAACCTTGTCGGCAGTCCATCGGTTTCGGATCAATAGTGGTAATCAGTGCCGACATCGATAGTTGGTGCTATTTCCATCGAGCAACTACCTTCCCCAAATTGCAAATTCTCAATATGTCCTCTCCAAATTTGTAGCATATCCTGATTATTGGTGACTACATTTCTGCCAGTGTCCTTGGAAAAAAAGAACCGTTTTCCTTTCTGCACACTCCGTCAAAAAAAAAAATTGGTAATTATTTTGTCAGTAAATAACAATATAATTATTATTCACTCAAATGTATTATTTATATTTTAAAATAGCCCCATTCGAGAATAATACGCTCATGGCAACGAATAAACCAATCATCAAATCATTATTCAAATGCATTTTGCAGAAACAGATTTCATTTCGTTTTTGGTCAGAAATTCATTGACAATAACAGCCTTGTGAGATGATGCGTGATGCAAAATTCAAGAATTACCATTCCACAAATCTGGCCTTTTTCAAAGAATTTGAATATTTATTTAGCGTCTGACCTAATAATTGCAAGTGCAAAACATCACAATGAGCAAATAAAACAAGGGACGTTATTTCGAATTTTGAGCTACTTTGAAGTAATTTCTTCGACTTCTCCTCAGTTGCAAGGCATCATCCCTAAAAGTTTTGACTGACTTGCAATTGTAATACGCTTTATGAATGTGGGGTTGGAAATGACTCATTCAGCTTGTCTTCAACGACATTTGCTTGATTGAGTTCTTGAAGAAAATTCAGTCCTTTCGGAACTAGTCGAAGTTTCAAACTTAAACTATTGTGTAAAATGGTGTGAATTGGTTCGTGAGACACAGAAAGTTCAGTGGCTATCTTTCTTATACTCTAGTAACGATTTTTAGTCACAATTCCCTCTGACCGATGTAGATTTAACCCCGCATACAGCTGCCTGCCATTATTTATTTGAGCGTCGGTCACCTCAATGTGTCTAACAAACACTTCGAGTAGTCGAGTAATCGACAAGCCTTGTTAATTCTTCTCAAACTGTGACGTTTGAAATCGTCGTTAAACTGTAAGTTCCGTTGAGTGAGTCTAAAAATAGAATGGCATATAAGCTCACTAGAAGCCGTCTCTTATGTCTCATTATTGAGATGTAAAGGAATTTGTTTCTTTTCTGTCGTTTCCTTCACTTTATCTATATTAACTTCAATTGAAGATGTTGATGAAGATGTTGTTGATGGCTGACCATGGCGGGGAAAATCTTCCACCACATTTCAGTAATCCATAAGGTCAATTCACCATAAGCCTTCTAAAAAAATTCAGTGCTTTGGCATACTAAATTCCATTTGCAACACAAAATTGAGTGATTGTGCTAAAATTCACTGTTAGTATATGGAATAGTTGTACCAGCCTTCCCACAAAGGTGATTTTGACAATTCCTTTAAGAGGCCTCTTTAACTAGTCAGTTCATGGTACTCTTTTTCGTTTATCTTCTGATGATGTGCCCTCAAAATATGCATTGCAGTTGGCAGTTGCATAGGTAGCATCATAATTTTTAACCAATTTTTATATTTAAGACATTTTTCGCCAACGTCAGTCTTCTTTTGAAAGTATGCAGTATACATTTAGGAAGAAAATTAATCTGTATTGGAGTGAATATATTCATCTTTGGAATATCATACGCTAAGACCTAATTCTACAATTTTGTTTAAGTTTCAGAGATATTGTTCCTTGTTATTATTCCAATTTTTAAAATAACAGGAATACCGAAAAATTAATTATTTGTTTTTCTAAAATCCCTATCTTTCGCTTATCTTCTTTTATAGTTTGTTACGTTTTAGCGCGAATTATATTAAAATAATTACATTTGTTATCAGGAAAATATTATGTGCGGTCTTCCAAGTTATACCAAAGATTATTGAATTTCTTACGCCTAATACGACACCATGATAGAACACCAGCGTACTGTTTCAAAAAATAAATTACATTTCTAATCTCTAACCAACAATCTTTCACATCACATTCCCCTGTCAGTGGAACCACTGTCTTAATTTCATATTGGGATCGAAGTTGTTCGTCGCTTGCCCTCTTTGATGTCTCCTGCTTCTCGGTGTAAAATGTGAACAAAAACATTCATTCATACAAAATGAGTGTTAGAATTCAATAAAAATTCTTTTGTGGTTTCATCAAAGTTCAATTTCCTATAAAATCATGTTGAAATATAAAGAAATGAACTTAAAGCAGCAGCAGCGACAGCAACCGGGGTAGTTAAAGATGAAATAAAAACGCTTGGAAATCCCGTTCCGCTGTTTAACGTTTTAACGCCGCCTGACTGACGATTTCTATCTCGATGAAGATAAAAAGTTAGTTTCTATTTTGAATTTTGTTGTCTTTGATTTCATTTTTCATTTCTTTAGCTTTAGAAAGAGAGAGAGAGAGAGAGAGAGGGTGGGCAACAAATCGGAATAGAGGTATGAACTTTTTTACCATTTGTGGCGGAATAAGTTGGAAAAATTTTGGCACTAGTTTTATTTCCATTTTAATATCGTGAATTATTAACCCTGAGACAGGCATGAACAAATATAGGAGCTGAAAATGAAGTAAATTCAACTCCAGTAAATTAAAGTGAATTGTAAATATTCCTTTATGTTTTCTTTATGACCTACGGCTTGTCGGTATCTACTCAAAAGTAGAAGTCGGAGTTATAATCAAATTTTCGTACGATCTTCTCAAAACGATCTCCAGAGGAAAACTAGAACGCGCACAAGATTGCTGAATGTGAGAATATTAATATCAATATTATATACCACACTGTTTTAGCTCTACTTCAGAAACCTACTTCAAATTCATAGAATCCAAATAGACTTTAAGAAAGTTGACAAAATTTTCAAGTTGACGCACATATGCGCTGACACGAAAGGGAATTTCTGGGCTTACTTTTATTTGTTTATTTAGACTAGGAATATAAATGCAGTAATTTTTAATCTAATGCCATACATTTTGCAAAGAAGGCACCAGGAATTCATCATTAAAAAAGACCCCTTACCATGCTTGCTTTTGTCAGTCCATCTCAAACGTTTCTTTCGATTATCACAATGAATAATAATAATAGCGAACATAGGAATTGTTTCAAACTTTATATTGTAAATAGATATTTGTGTGAATCGCTGAAAATATTGCATAAAGTTTATAACGATCAACTGTATCGAAAACAAGTGCATATGAATAGTACCGTGCACCCAAAAGGTGCCGACATGTGGTTGAAGTCTTCCCCCACTTTCGTCGGCCATCAATGTGTTCAATTGATGTTAAGATGAGTTTATTGAGTGTGAAAATCTTTACCGCACGATTACTTCCGAAAGAATAGAACTTTCTTCAATTCGAAGAAATATTAATGGTTTTATTTGATTACCGAAATTCTTGTCATAAGTTCAGATATTAAATATATATTATTATATGGGAGTTACGTAACACTTCAGAACGCAAATTCTTTGAAAAAGGTCAGATTTTTGGAATGGTGACTCATGAATTTTGCACCACAATAACGCACATTCTCCCAATGCTATTATTGTAAACGAATTTCTGCTCAAAAACCAACAAATATCTTTGAACAACCTGATTTTGTTTTGAATGCATTTTTTCTCTGTCCAAAACACATATTTCCACTTCGAGGGACCAGTTTTCAGTCAGCACGGTAGAAATCATAAAAGAAAGAAAGAAAGAAATCATAATTCGCTACGAGAGTTGAAGTTTTTCTGGAAAATTCCCTTGAAAAATGTTTTTATGATTAGATTATTCGTTGGCATACGTTTGTTATTTCAAAAGATGCCTTCTTTCGTAAACTGCACTTTTGTGACAGAATTTAAGTTCAAATTTTTGAAAATTGACAATTGAATTATATTTGGTGGTGTTGTCATTTTGCTGCGGGCCAAAAAGTCCACAACGCAGATAACTATAATCGTATAAAATAGTATTTCGCTCCGTCTAATATATTTTTTTGTTTAACTGATCGAAACGATACTTGTAAGCAAATTATATATGTACTTTACTACGAATTTATTTGTTGGATCAACATACAATACATAGATAAAGAAAATATAATATATATTGATCCGAAAGTGTATGATGACCAATATAATATACAAATTCTTGTGGGCGCCGGTTTACATTGCAAAACAACCAAGAATTTTTGTTTTACCAGCGGTCAATACTGTTTGTACTGTAGTCGGGTAATAGACAGCACTAGTAGAAGTTTCTCAAACTAACGTCCGCAATAGTTCACCCTCTGTGACTCTAAATATATATGTCCGTTTAAGCCCACTAAATGTGAAAAATTTGACTGCGCCCAAGTCAAGATATATAAGGGAGTTTTTTTTCCACATTTTAAAAATCATTACAATTTTATCATGTAATATTTAAGCATTCTACTTTTAGACATGTGCATTCAAAAATGCACAATCGCATAATTCGTAGACGCAAATGATGACAGGATTTCTTGAAATAGTGCTTTGCCTCCCATTCCATCTTTTACAAAATATCAACCCCAAATAAAGCTAACTTTTGCCCACGTCTTAGTCTTCGCCATCATTTCACTTCGTTGTTGAGTCCTTTTTTTAATGTACAAAGTTGTCATTTACCCAAAGATTTATGAGGTTTATAACTTTTTTATTGAGAACGATACTTT
>JAHXMU010000008.1:6219385-6295353 GCA_019455685.1 Philornis downsi
TCTTAGCCCAACTGTCGAAAAATTCAGTCTACATAATAACACCTCTGAAAACGGATTTAGATTGGCTTCGTTAGCAGCGGCACGTAATATGATATTAAGCGGGATTAGGTTCCCACATAAAGACATTCGTAAGGCAACGTGGCTATCTACTGATAATAACACTGAAAATCAGGTAGATCACGTAGCAATAGATGGAAGGCATGTTTCCAGTGTCATGAACGTGCGTGTGATCCGTTGTGATAATGTAGACTTGGTTCACGAACCGGTTGCAGCTAAGGTATGCACTAGATTTAGCAGAGCGGAAAGCGTGCGTAACCAGGCATAAAGAAAGCTAGACGTCGCTAAGATATAGTCACAACTTACTTCCCCAAACTATCTACTACAAAAAAAAAACGCCCCTGATTATGGTGTTCCAGATACACAATGACAGACCACTGCGCATTCTACGTCAGCTGCTGCAAAAACCGTGCTTGGGTATGGAAAACCGAGCTCCTCCTGTAAGGACAATGATGGAAATCTGGTCACAGATTTTGTAAAAGTTTCTATCCTCTTTGGCAGTAAAATTCGATATGTAACTGCAGCCTTCTCAAGTATTGCGAAGAAATCAGCAAAATGAGTCTGTTGGTAAACGAGGACAAAATAGAGTTATTTGTCTCAACGTCTTACTCGCTTGGGACGCCGTATGAATGTTGACAACTATAATTTTGGGGTAGTGAAAGAATTCATAATGGGTTATCCATATCCATAAATTCTGTCCATGATTTCTATGAAACTTGTATCGCATTAAAATACTTGGATCTTGCCATTATGTATGAAATACAATGTAATTTTAATGACCGCATCTTGATTGTTTAAAGCATTGGATCTTTTCGAGGTATTTTCCAACCACTTTTTCACACATTTCTGGCGGTACCTCGGCGATAACTTGACGAATATTAGTTTTCAAATGCTCCAATACTTGGAGATTATCCGTGTAAACACGGTTTTTGAGGTAGTCAAAAAAAAAATCTATCGGCGTCAAATCGCATGATCTTGGTGGCCAATTGACGTAGGCGTAAACGTGAAATTGTGAAACCAAAATCGATCGTGTTATGTCGCTTGTGGCACCGTCTTGCTGAAACCACACTTCGTGCAGTTCATAATCTTCAATTGCAGGCAATGAAATAAGTCGGCAATCATACGGCCAAAGCGCTCTGAATTGAAATTCGAATTCCCCGCCGCACTTTCACTAACAGAAGCGATATTTTCGGCAGTGCGTACATTGCGATACTGTGCATCTATAGCTCTTCCAGCCTCTTCAAATTTCTTTATATTCTTGCCAATTCCCTGTCTAGTAGGTCAATTATGGCGATCATAATCAACCCGTAATGCACGAAAAATGCATCCACATTTGAAACACCACTTTTGTAGTAAGTTGAATTATTTTTACGCGTTTTTTTGGTCGTTACCGACCCATATTCGTAAATAGCAAACCTTTCACAAAATAAAGAACTCTTTACCTTTTCAGACCGGCGGTTTTGAAACCACCAAATGGATAGCCTTGTATAACTTGCTTCCGCTGTAAACAAAACGAATATATATTACTATGGGTTAAGCAAGCGATCTAAAGATAAAGCCTTCTCTCGATAAACAAAAATCGAACTGTACAAGACGTTAGTGGGTAGGCGGGTGTTTCCTAGGATGCTTACCCCTAAAACGCAGGCCTCTCTACCTGATCCTGTAATTAAGCCGGCAAAGGGTATGATGCTTGCGTACAAAAACAAAGTGGTGTGGCCTTTTGCCAGGCGCCCTAGGAAAAGGTGGATTATGTCTTGGGATTCACCTATAATATGATACCAAACTGATCTTGGAACTCGTTTTTCGAAAACCAAGTAAAGGGGAGAGTCATAGTTAAACAAGCCACATCCTGGCAACAGGTGCGGATATAGAGAAGCCGTCGGGAGGTATCAGAAGATTTATCTTTTCCGTTAATATAGTTGTACAACCAGAGAGATCTGGTTAATGAACTATGATAGGAGCATGGTGTGCTTTGCTGTATTGATATTCTCTCCTCGGACATTGAAAATCTATGCCGTAGATTATGGATTACCAGTTCCATGCGAGATATGATAAAGCAAAACTGGAGTAGCTTGTCTGCGAAACCCAGACCAGAGGGTTCTTCTCTTCTGGTAGCACGGGTGACCAGGGGCCCAAGGAACATTGCTCCTTCCTGGTCAATGGTTTTGGACCCCTAGTGGAAGCATCGTGCTGGCTGTGATTGCCCGAACAAGTGTTTTCAGTGCTTTTGCGTCGCTTCATGTCGCGTTGGTGAAGAAAGGTATTAGCTTGGAAAACACTGTTCATGTCTATCCGAGGTATTCCTAGATTGCCTCAACTCCTACCCGGAAGGTAGCTCACTTCATACCAAGTGACTACAAAGGTACTTTGGCCGAGTGAGGGAGTGGGACCTGAGGAAGCTTTTCCAAGGGACCTACTTCCAATCTCTGGTTGTTTGGCTAATCCTTCGGGATTAGTTTGAGTACCCCAAAGGGGCGTTTGCTGTCGCTAGAAAAAAGAAAGAACACATAACCAAGAAAGAAAAGTAAATGATGGAAAACAGCACCTGTGTGGTGGCACACCATGGGTAAGGCTTTCACAGCGAGACTCATGTAAAACCTTCACATCAGTTGTACAAGACGTTAGTTTAACCTGTGTTGTGGTATGGCACAAAATTCTGGATTATCACGCAATCGGATAAATTATCGTTAAAAGAGAGTATCGACGTCGAAAAATATATGAGATATACGAGTATACCGACACCAACACCGATAGTAGACTAGTTATAAAGTGAAGATTTTATAATGGAAAAACTCTTTCTGTTTTGTTCAAAAAGAAAGGTCAAATTTCAGCAGGTTTTCCTAAAACGGATCATCGTTCGAAAAACAAACGAACAACTATTGTGTTCAAGTTTGTAATTCGAACAGAATTTCATTTTGAAGAGCTTTTATTTTTATTGTTTTTTGAGATGCCTGATTGATATTTCTTACAAAGACCCTGTTATCGGTGCCTTCGTTCATAAACGATGCATTCGTCTACCGTTTTAAATGTTTTATGGAAACAGGCTGTAATTTTTTATGTTTTCGAAAAATCATCATTTATTCGTACAAATCAATTTCACTTTTAAAGTATTCCCCACGCACACAATAAACTTATATTTTTCCCCACCCTCCAAGCATGCCAAATAGTCACCCTCTGGCGTAGTCCTCAGGGTTTGGTTTAGAATGGAACTAAATGATCCGTTTGAAATTTCAACATCATCAGCAAGGATTCTAATCGTTAATCGATGCTTCTCTAGCCCCAAATCTCAGATTTGTTGGATGCGAATTTCATTGGCAAAGGTTAATAGGACGCCCTGGGTCCCTTTTTCTTTTCAATTTGTTCGTAGCTCTCTCTGAAATATTTATACCACTACTTATGTTTACAACATCCTAAATGTTTCCCCCGGCAAAAATTCCATTCCAAGAGCAAAGTCTAATGTAGCTTCTTCTTGCTCAATAAAATTTGAAAGCAGATATCACGAAAAATTACCATTTGTAGCAATATGGCTTTATGGTTGTTGAATTTTTTCACGGTGTTTTCTAAAGAATTTCTTTTTTTGTTTTGGTCATGTATTCTCTAATAGTTTGACATACTCGTATATCTTATATATTGTATCTAATTAAGTTGTTTTTATTTATGAGCTTTTAAACATACAATTTTATAAGAAACTCAGTTTGCATCTCGCCCCCTTTCGAAAAGGAAATGTTAACTGCTTTGAGTTAAATTATGATCATTAGTACGCAATTTAAAAACCTACATTTCAAACATCAAATAAATTTATCCGACAACCTACGCTTCAATTCTAAATAATTATTTCGGTAAATAAAACGGAAAATTATGCCATTGTACTGAATATTTATTACCATCCATATTACCGATGCGGCTCCCTATGATGACAGTATAAATATTGAATTTATTTGTGGTCGTTGTTGTTCAGGTTTTAAGTTAAGCCTGCTTATGAGCATCAGCTGCCATTATCATATATTATAAATCACATGGATTCTTTCATACGCTCTAAATATGACTTTCGAATTGGCCTAATAATCGACTAAATTAAATGTACAGTGGACAGACATTAAGTAGTTGAAACTTTCATGTGCAATTTCATTTCAAGCAATTGTATGTTCAGGTTTTGTCTGTAAGTAATTATTGAGAACAACAAACGCGTCAGCAATTAAAGCATAGGAAAAAGAGGAAAATCAAAAATTATATTTGAAATTACTTTTCCCTCAAGCAACCTTATGAGTAAAATAGAAAAAACTGTAGCAATAAAATATTTAATTGAAATAATGGAGATCCATAGCTAAAAACCACGTAAATTCTAGTACATGAACTCACATTATCCAGAATAAAAAAATACGGAAAAGCGGACAGACACACGCCCATCCGTCGAGTTGGGTTTGATAGCCACAGACCAAGTAAAGCCAATTCTTTTGCCGGACTACCCGTCCAGAGCGACAATGTCAATTGCTATCAATTATCCGTAAATTGAAATTTGAAAAAGTTTTCAAGTTACATACAGAGACCGACCGGCCGAACAGCCGACTGCCCAGAGCTCGGCACTTTGTCCGGCAATCAAGTATGCCATAAACGTGAAATTGTTGTGTTTGTTTAGCATTGTTTTTTTTTTTTTCTTCATTGTCTTTTGTTTTGCCGTGTTTCGTATATATGAATGACTACCCTTCTGTGTTCATTAATTACAATATATTAATATTTAATTATTTGCAAATTACTTTAAACAGACTTCAACATTGTGCAATACTTGCCGGTGATACTGTCGCGATACAGCTAGTTTGTCTACAAGTTCACAACACCGGACGACAGAAAGCTGCGGGTGTGGGAATTTGTAAATCAGGTTTTATACCACTAATGATTAAGTTAGGATAGGTCGCGTTAGTTATGTGATCAAAACCGAAAACTGGCAAATCGGGTTTTCGAAATTAAACCATATCTAACAGTGGGTGCATAAAAAGGAGAGGAAAATGGCTGTAGACAAATTAATCTTTGTAACGGTGGAGGTCAATACTGATTTTTTCTCGCATCTTGTTCGAACTATACCTTGTAATCTACACTAGATAACTGTCATTATAACTGCCATGATAAAAGAAATCCATTATTTTTTAGGCAGTTTTGTGATTGCTTGCTTGGTATTGTTTGAGCGCCAGTCAAAGATGGACATCCGCAAATAGAAAATGCGCTATATTTTACCATTTTTTCTTCGATACAGGCGAACCGCCAGCTAGGCAGATGAAAACGTTAATGCTATCTATGGTAATGTCACAGATAAGCTAGACTCATTTCTTTTGGAGTGAGTAGTAACTGATGATGAAAACTGCGTCACTCACGACAACGTCAAGCAAAACCGGTCATGGTCGAATTGTAACAAACCGGCGTACACGGTGGTTAAACCAGGATTGAGGATCAGGAAAGTTTCGATGTGTGTTTGGTGGAATTTGTAAGAAATTATTTACTCTGAACTCTCAATTCAAGTTCGTACTATCAACGATTGCACAGTTTGAAGCAATTAATCTTCCAGGAGCGGCCAGCTTTGGTCCATAGGAGAAGAATTGTGTTTCATCAGGACAACGCCATACCATACATATGGATAGGGACTCCGAAAGCTTGCTTGTGAGTTTATTGTGCATCCCCGTTATAGTCCAGAGTCAATACCAAGTGATACCACTTGTTACTACTTACGGCGGAAGATAGCTTATGTGAAGAGATATTAGTTAATTAGCCAATTTTTGGTTAATAAAACAAAAAGACTCTGAATATCTCTTAAAATAAGAATTCAGGCTATGTATTCATTTATTTTTGTTTTTTTTTTTTCATTTAAGAAACAGAGTTTTCGAAGAGTTAATAAAAACTAAATGTTTACTTTAAGATAGCAAGAATTTTTCAAAATAATTTAACCATATTCCGGAAATGTAATATTTACATGAAAACAAATGTTTGTAAAGAGTATTAAAAAAAAAAAAAAAAAAAAAAACATTTAATATGTTTGAAACCAAAGTTTGCATTATTTCTTAATGGCTCTTTTTACCTAAAATCCGCTGCAAACAACACACCCAACCTTTGCCACAGGTACTTACTTTCTGTCCCACCATCAGCTTTCTCCTCAACAACTACATAACACTTTTCTGTGGCCCAGTGTTAATTCAATTCATTTGAACTATTGATTCCATACGAGTACCATCCATTTACTGGTAGTCATTCAATCATTGCAGCACAATTCATTTCTTTAATAGGAAATGAGCACCGTTTCAACAGTCGGAGCTTTGATCACCAAACTACAGCATTATTTGTGTACTTTATTTGTTCTTTGGCTTCAATAGTACAACAGTGAATTATTCCGGCCAGTAGCGGCTATAATTACATGATCTCATAGTTCACAAATGTATGAATACGTTAAAAGTACTAATTATATGGCCACTACCATACAAAGCACATTCGTACATACATATATAGCTACGCATCGCCTATTGGCAACAGTTGGAAAACAATAATTCGCAGCAGCGTGATTTAAAACGTTTAAAACATGTTGGTTTTTAATCGTTTCTGACATTTACTGCATTCAAATTACTTCGATGGCCATAATTTTCATGGAGGGTAACTTCCACTTTTATAAAGCATCGCCATTTTTATATTTGTTGGGTGTCGATGGCCCGTAGGAGAAGTAAATTGCGGGGGATGGTTGTGCTTTTTCCTCTTCTTTTTTAGTCCATTTTTACTGTGCTTTCCGATAATGATTGCTATTTTATTATATACTGGCTTGTTTTTACATTGGCGTGCTGTGACCTTAGTTTGTTGTATACTCACACATGTGGTTAAAGTTCAAGTTCGCTGTAAACCATTTCATTTTTCCATCCGCTTTCGTCAGACGTTTTATTATTAGTTACCAATTACAAATCGATATCGGTAGCCTAAAAATATTTTGTTTTCTTTTTCTTTGGGAAATTTAATATGAAATATTGATGATCATACTTGTGTGTCCTTGATGGACAAGGTAAGGCTGAAAGTTGGCAGTTGTTAAGCAAATATGCACAGACGTGTATTCAAAGTGAAGTAATAATTAAGGAAAAGTAAAGAACTTATTGTTAGTTTCTGTTACAATATCTGAAACCAATAACCGGCCTTCCACCATTTCCGAATGAACGATTTTATCGCTTACAAAAATCAGTTTTTTAGAAGTGCATTAAAAATAAGCACAACTTAAAACTTGAAAGAAAATAATCGAAAGATAGTATTTTTGCGAATACCGAAATAAATATCTATTCAGTTAATTTGGATAATAAATAATTGCTAATAAAAAAATAGTCTTGAAACTGAATGAAGAACAAAAATCATATCCAGCAAAAACGGAGGGAATCATTCTCCAAAAATGTCATTTCTATTAATTAATAATTAAATTAAATTAATTTTATTTTAATTTAATTAATTTAATTCTATTTTATTAATTAAATTAAAAATAATAATTAGACATGCTTTTTACTTTTAAACATCAATATCAGAATTGAAAATCGAGATCGATCTTTATTTTCAAATATCAAAAATAACAATCACAAACTGAGTTATGAAAATACAAATCAAAAATTTGGGTATATGTTTTCTGAAAGATAAAATGGATATCTTAGTTGGTATTAGAGTCTTCAATATCTTTACATCCTCAGCCGGAAGAATAGAGGTATACGTCACTTGATACGGGGAAGATGTAGCACCCAGAATTAGCTGGCTGTTGTAAAAAAGGGGTCCTTTTTCTACCTCCATATTTAGTATTATCCAGTTACTTTGAATTTTGTAAAATTTGTTAAGAGTTCGCTAAGACAGTGTTTGTATTGTTTGTAGTATCTCCCATACAAATTTCGGTCTTAGTTTTTGTCTAACTTCAGCCATATAAAAGATCTACTCCACTCATGTATTCTTACGTTAATATAACCAAATTAAGGAATTGCTTGCGTAACATCTGAAAATTAAAATTGACTTTATTTTCACACTCTTTCCAGTATCTCACATATACATAGCCCGATTTTCTGGAACTAAATTTTTTCGCTGTAACTCCTAATTCGCCGGCTGCAGCATTGTATTGTTACTTCATGGTGGCTGGCAAAATTTGATATGTTAGACGAGTAAGCAACCATACAATCCACTGATTTAATGTTCATGTATTCTCAGCTTCATGTTGTTCAATCAGTCACATTGAATTAAACAAAATTTGACACGCTTTAAGCGCTTGGTAAATTTAGTTCTGAAAATGAAAATGGACTGAAATACCATGTACATTGGGTAATTCTCACATAGATTTCCTAATTTAATTCATTCGCTTTTAGGTTCACAGTTTTCAATGAATTCCATAAAATTCGAATTTAGCATACATCGGACGTTTAGTAAACTTGAGTACACACATGAATACGGACGGACAGTTATATGACTCGCTAACTAATTCGCAGTGGTCTCGTTATAGTTGCTAAGTGAAAGACTTGAGCATTTGTTATTGTGATCCTTCATCAATTCAGATCAATATATTAATTAATAATAATAATATTAATAATATATTATTAATAATATTAATAAGATCGACGGATTTATCACACCCTTTCTGACATATGGCTTATTTTTGATTCATCGCAAAAGAACGTTGGGCGAACACTGATCATGTCAGTTCCACACTGAGGGAGCGATTCGACGATGTTAGACCATTTCTACTACTATTTCTGAAGTGCTGTAAAAAATTGATATTTTGCGCATAATAAACTTTCCAGGCCCTTAGGCACAACATTGACGTAGTTATTCACAAAATAAGGCAGTCCAAAAAACGAGAATATACTAAGACACTGAGTTGGCGGATACAAATCTTGCTGCAGATTTTACTACTATAAACACTTGTCAATAAAGCATTTACTTTTGATAAAGTATTGGCACGAGTTTGTTTTATTGGAGCTATAAAATGAGATCAATAAATGACCCACTCCTTTTTGTATACAAACCGATTATTTTGACTTCCCTGGCCTCGTAACAACTGCAACTCAAAATGCCCATCCTCTACTATGTTATGCGACATCGTTATACGTTATTGGTTGGAGGTTTACAATGGAAATTGCTTTAAGTACAGTACGAATGCATTACTTTAAGCCATATAAATTCCTTGGGTTAGCTTTGTAAATTTCCTGATTGCTATAACTTCAAAGGAAGACAAAAATTTGGTGTGGTAAGATCAGAAGACCTTGAGGGATAACGGAATATGAAGTTTCTTGAACTGCGCATATTGTGGAATTTTTGCTACAATTTTGTCATAATAGGTCTGGCTATATGATATATATAATATCATCGTGTTGAAACCATACAGAGTTGAAGGGGATTGTCCGTCTGTATAATTCTAAGAAGAAAACATTTTTTAACAGCTTTAAGTACAGGTAATATCTTCATCAACTACTCGATACAAAAATCAAGAATTGTACATTTGTATTTCTATAGTACGAATAACGGCGAGTTGTTCGTTTCGATTATGCCATTACGCAACATCTTTATTACAAGCGATTTGAACAATTTTAGTTCTACATTGAAAGCTTTCTTCGTTCTTGCCTTCCATATCCATCATATTGCATTACCATATCTCTTACAATGCTCCACGCACAAACATTTCTGACGCGCAAACAACTGAACACACTCTTAAAAGCAAAATTCCATATTCAAATTCCCATTGCGTGATAAATGAAATAATCATCGAATATTCAAATGTCGGCTTTTCAAACTCATTCATTTTTCATCTTGATGTCAATTTTGTATTAAATCAAGTAAAATGATTTTTCTTAATATTATTTGCTTTGTTTATTTTTAGCCTCAAAAGCGGGTGTCACTCGAGACGTTTGAATTGTGGTTGTTTTATTGTATATTTTTGTCCTCTGCCGAGGTATTAAGTTTAAAAAGTACATTGCCTTCCGCCTAAACTTGTAATATGAATTAAGGAAATTCAGTATTTTTTTTTTTTTCATAATATTGCTACATCAAGTGAATGTCTCTTGAAATGTAAAACCTTCTAATATAGGTAAATTATAAGATCAGAACATAAATATCAATCACAATATCAATTATTCGTATATTCATATGAATATAATTTTTTTTTATGAGTGAAAACTGTGGGATTTTATTGAAGTGTGCTTTGTATGAACAAGTTTGAATTTATTCCGAAGTACTAAATGTGCGCAGCTAAGTTGTCGCTGTTTTTTTTTTTTTATAAAAAATGCAACTATATTATGAACACATGTTTAGAAATGATTCATTGAAAGTATTGACTATTGCTAGCTACTACTTTATCCCATCTTTCTGGCAAAGCTTGAATTCCGTCACCGTAAAACTGTTCATCTTTTGATGCTATCCACGAATCCAGCCATTCCTTGATGTCGTCATATGAATGGAACTGCTGGCCAGCCAAACCGTGTGCATCGGACGGAATATGTGATAATGGGACGGCGAAAGATAAGACTTCACATTTTAGCGTTTCCAGGTAGGTTTTAACGGGCTTGGCCACATGAGGCCTGTCATTGTCACTTTTTCATGCCTCTCAGCGTATTGTGGGCGTTTTTCGCGCAGAGCTCGTCTCAATCGCATTAATTGAAGTCGATACCAATCACCAGTGATGGTTTCGCTTGGTTTCAACAGCTTGTAATGAGTAACACCGACCTGATCCCACCAAACACAGGTGAAAAAACGGCGTTCAAAGTCCCTTGGCTTTAACTCATAAGAAACTCAAGTTCCTTGCTTTTAAATCATTTCCAACGCATGCAATCGCTTGGAAGTGGCTTGGCGGGTAACTCCAAATACTGAAGCAAACTCTACCTGCGTTTGACACGGATCAAGCAACGCCGGCAATTCAGTGCCTTCGAAGGTTCTTTAAAGCGACGAAACCAATCTAGACACATTGTTTCACATACAGCAGCATCTGCGTAAACGTTTTGACGCTCTCGAGGGGCTTCAGCCGCGGGTTTCTTCGATTGAAAGAAGAAAATCAATACTTCCCGCATTTGACGATTACTTGGCACAAAATCATACATATTCACACAACCAAATGAGTATGACGTCAAAAGGAAATCACTAATCTGTTTAGGCGTTATGTTTACCATATACCTAAGCTTGGCTCATGACGTTTAGGTTATGGCAGAATCGACTAGCACTTACAGCTGGCACCATCTATTGACAAAGAGCCGAAACTTAGTTACACACCTAATATTATGCGGTACAGAGGAAATGTAACATACAAAGAGAAAGTGTTAAAAATACAACGTAATTTGCTATATCTACATGCCCCTTTGTTGTTTTCCATGCAAATTGACCGAAATTAATTTTCCTTGTAACTCCTAATACGTTAACTACAGTAACTAAAAAAATTTTTTACATTGAAAATTGGAGACAATCTAACGATCTACTTAACCCATACAATCTAGATTTCATATCTTTTGTTACGTGGCAGCAAATATGTAATACATTAAGTGTTTGGTAAAATAGAATCCCAGAATGAAATTGGCCAATTATGAAAAATTTTCGTTACTTTCACAGAAATAACCAATTTAGCCTATATATTTTTAGCTGCATATCTTTCAATTACTTGCACAAAATTCATATAATCTTGGCTCACAAGAAATTTCGGATAAATGCAACTCTGGGAACAAAAATGGAGGTCCAACCTCATCTGTTACCTTCCACACCAATTCATTTATCGAAATATTATTTTCCTCCTGCACTTCCAAATGCGTGAAGTGCAGGCACTTAAATGTTTATAAGGTTTAGTAAAGAGAATCCATAATTTTTGGATAACATTGAAGGCTTATTTATTATAGTCAGAATGTTGACATTTTAAAGGCAACTATTATAGCTCTCTCATAGGTAGGTATACATAGTGGGTAGTTCCCCACTAATTCCACCAAACACATAGAAAAACTTCCCGGCCGTCAATGCTACCTTGGCGACCGTTTGCACCGGCTCATAACGATAAGGCTATGACTGTTTTCGCTTAACGTTCTCGTAAGTGACCCACTTTTTATCACCAATTACTATCCTATTCAGAAATAATGTAAATAAAAGTTCTAGGAATGAAATTGGGCAGCATTGCCACATTCTAGAAGTACCACAATCACACATTAGCCGATTTAAGGAAAGTAGTGGCTACGCTGTAGATTCTATGACGAAGATTTTAGTGATTTTTTTCATTGTGATTAAATGTTAATTTTTTGCAAGAAGCCAGCATTTTACCAAGCGTCTTCTGGCACTTTTGTCTTGTTAAGTCTGCTAACCTGGTTGAAATTTCTGCACAGACTGAAGTATGCTTTTGTTCGTTACCATAACTACCAAAAGTGTCTTAATTTAAGTGTAGGTTAAACGTTTTTTTTCAATGAAAAAACTAAAAAAGTTCGTTTCTATAGAACGAGTTTATTGACATTACGAAAAGACTTGATGGTACAACTATCGCATTTTTGAGCATATGTTGTACCCTTTTGAGTACATGCGAAGTTGCGTTGTGAAAAATGCAATACATTCTAGTTTCTAAGGCACTTTTACTATGGCATTTTTTTATGCTTATCTTTTAAGTAGACTTAAGTTATAAACATCGAACTTTTCCCAAAGTATATTTAGTTACTGATTGCCCGTTGATTCCCACAATGGTTCTTTATACAAATATTATTTGGCGACCAAAATCATAAATCTCATCAAAATAACTTGAACGTTTGATGTTTCATAAATTTCAAATTGCGGCCTTAAGCGTTTTGAAAGTTTTTCTATAAACAAAAGTGAAATGCACCTGCTATAGACGTTCCACCTCAACACACTCAGCTCAGCACACCATAGGTATCGCTAAATAAACTACCAGCGGAAATGTTAGTTTGAAAATTTGGAGCAGCGACACGTTATATAGGGTGATTTTTTAAGATTCAAGTTTTTCAGGTTGGCAGTACTGTTTGGTAATGACGTCCAAACGTCATTTGTCAAAGTGAAAAGTGTACAGTATACTCTGCCATTTCATCATGGAAAGACTAACAAGCGAGCAACGATTGCAAATCGTTGAAATTTATTATCAAAATTCGTGCTCTGTGACAAATGTGCATCGTTTGATACGACCATTTCATGGTCGTCATAATCGACCTGCTGAATCAACAATTTGTGCTGTTATCTCCAAATTTCGCACCAAATTTACTTTGTTGGACATAAAACCATCGGCCTGCATGCGTAGAGTGTGTACAGAAGAAAATATCGCACACGTAGCGACCAGTGTTAATGACGATCGTGAAATGTCAATTCGTTGCCGTTCTCAGCGATTGGGAATGTGTTACTCAACCACAAGAATTTTTTTTTGCCCCAATTGGCTGAGTTGAACTTAGTTGACATGTGATTTCATCAGGACGGTGCAACATGCCACACTGCTCGGATATGTTGAGGTATGAATTTGGGGAACAGCTTATATCTCGATTTGGTCTTGTGAGTTGGCCCCCAAGATCTTGCGATTTAAAGCCTCCAGATTATTTCTTGTGGAGTTATGTCAAGTCGTTAGTCTATGTGGACAAACCGAACACTATTGAAGCCTTACCGGATAACATGACACGTGTTATTTGTGGAATACAGGCCGAAATCCTCGAAAAAGTGACAAAAAATTGGACCTTGCGAATGGACATTTTGAGACGGGCCTGCGGACAACATTTACATGATATTATCTTTAAAAATTAAATGGCAAAGAATAATTTATCGATTCCAATAAAAACTTTTATTATGTGATAAAAATTTGAGTGTTTTATTCGATTTTTAAAAAACGATGATTAAAATATCACCCTATATTTACCTATACTCGTATATTGACTTAAGTAAATATCAAATGCTAAAAATACACATGCAGAAGTAAACAACGAATACATAAACACAGCGAAGAATAGTCAATACAATCGCGTAGGTATAGAGACGTAAGTGGATACGCTTTCCAAATGCAATCGAAAAAGAGTAGCGTACATGTGTCTGGATTTAGCAAAGCGAATGTAATGCAATCGTAACATTAGGTATTGCGTAAGAGCAAAAGGATTTGGTGACAAGTATTTAGCTGCGACCACAGATGTTGGTGTTCTATTAAAAGTATTCAATTTAATGGTTTGAATTTGGGATCAGTTAACAATGTTTTGAATTTCATAAAATACGAACAACTTGGTTCCGAGATGTTGTCAAAAATTATTTTTTAAAATTTTTAGCATTTTGGACTCAAAAAAAAAAAAAAAAATCGTTTGTCTCTTTAAAATGTACGTGGGAATAGGGAATAAATATTAAGGGAAATAATTATAGGTATAGAAAAAATAACTTCATTTTTTCCAATAGATGGCTTTAGTAACCTGCATCTAGCGTTAAATAAGTGCGATTGCGTTATGCTAGATGGCGTTAAGAAGAAAATATATTGTACTCCAGAAACAACTCAGAGAGTTTTGTGACTGTTTAACTCAGTATTGTTTAGGTGCACGTCTAAAATGGACAGCAGCAAGGGAAAGCTGCAGGTTTTCTTCGTTAAAAGCGAAAATGCAAGGTTGAAAATTTGGTCCTGAAACTATAACGGCCAATCAGGAGCAATCATGCTTTTGTCGGTTCCGCTTCTAAAATTTAAATTTCGAAAATACATCAAGTCGAGCGATTGACTTTTTTTGTATGTTTGATGAGATTTGCAGGCAATCGTGTACTACATGCTGATCCTCTACGGTTAGATTCTTAATTGAAACATATATGTATATGATGTCAACAACAGAACGGCCTGAAGGTATTATTGCCCTTATCCAATTCGTCACTACAAGTTTCGACAGCGTTTCAAAAGGATGATTCATCCGATCGATTCATTAGAGTTTGTTATAAACCAGAATTCTGCTAGACAGTTGGGATTAGGATTTAAAGCAAGGTGATCTTTTGGTTCTAGTTTCTCCAAAATTGCCGAAAACAGTTTTATAGTTGAGGAAAAGGTGGTTTGTGTCGATGTATATTTCCTGAGTCTACAATATGACTATCTGGCTAATTTTGGATGAGGTTTAATCAGGTCAGATCTAAATGACTTTAGTGTTTCATTACAGAGTAGAAGAAACCTTATAAGCATTGGGTAATAGACTGATAGAAAAAAGTTTAGTTTCGTTTCGGTTTTGATATTGTGTTGATTCATATTCAAAAGAGCAACTCATTTTAAACATTCATTCGTTTTTTTTATCAGAAACGAAATTAGAACCCTACATTAATTTTGTTCTTCATTGAAATTTTTACAGTTATTCCAAAAACGCTGCCTGTTATTGTGAATTGAAAAAATTTCAAATGAAATGCAAACAAAATTTGCCAAAGATAAGTTTTCCAGAAGATGTAAGAATTAAAATCAAAATTGTTTGTACTTTCGTTTTGGACATGAAACAGAAACAACATTCAATACAATTTCGATTCGGTTGTAGGAATCAGAATGAAAACTTTCCGCATTTTTAATTTAGATTCCAGAGTCAAATTAAAACTATTTTCGAATTTAATTTCGTTTTGGCAATGATCCCTGTTATAAACACAGGTCACAATACATTTGAATGCCAACTATCGAGCAAACAGCTTATTTATTATAAGCTAAATCGTGTGCTGGGGCTGATGCATGCTGATCATGAGCCCATCACTACTGGTCTCAACTACCTCTTCCGACAGGCCATTATCACTTTGTTGTCCTTAAGCGGTAAAGCCGCCATTCTGAACTAGTAGCTTATGGAAATGCTGTTACCATAATAAAAAAATGTTGCCACAATTTGCGACAGTATAAGGATTAGGTACGTTTGTCGCAGTAGTTGAAAGAATTTGGTGGAATACGCAATGGCTATTTTGGGGCATTCCCAGCTTTGCGATATCTAGATTTCTTTGAGTTGCGTTACATATGTTTTCCATTCTAATCGATCTCATGCATACTTTAGCTACAACCAGGAGGGGGTCCGAGTCTATGTTAACACCACAGATCACATTAGTTTCCATGGCAAAAGAATTATCCATGACATAAACAAATTATACATATTTTGACACAGGAATTTGCCTCCCTTCATTATCATTTCATGCGCCATTTTCGGCATTTTTAATGTCAACGGTTGTATGTTTTTTCGAACAGAATTTTAACAGAAATGTTGGAAGAAATTTCTCCAACAAAACACACAAAAAGCTATGATTTTGATGAATCTTCTATTTCATTTTAATGCTTTGATCTTGGCATTATGTATGAAATACAATGTCATTAAATTAGCGTCTCTGGATTTGTTGCAGTGGATCTTTTTTAGGTAGTTTTCGATTACTTTTTCGCACATTTCGGGTAGTATCTCGGCGATAGCTTGACTAGTGTTGGTTATCAAATACTCCAATGTTTGGGGATTAACCGCGAAAACTCGATCTTTGATGTTGTCGTCTCCAAAATGTGAAATTACGCTTTCTGGAAACTTGTCATGCAACAAAGCAAAAATCGGTCGTGTTATGTCGCTCGTGCCATCGTCTTGTTGAATCCACATATCATGCGTTCCGAATTGAAATTCGCATTATCCGCCTCACTTTCACCAACAGAAGCGACATTTTCGGCAGTGCATACATTGCGATAATCCACAGACCTGATTACTTCTGTGACGCTTCCAGTCTCTGCAAATTTCTTTATAATCTTACCAATTCCTTGCACAATAGGTTGATTATGACGACCATAATGACCACGTAATGCACGAAAAGTGCCCACGTTTGAATTACCGCTTCTGTAGTAAGCTTTAACTATTTTTACGCGATCTTCGGTTGTTAAACGATTCATATTCGTAAATGGCAAACCTTTCACTAAATAAATAACACTTTATATGACAGGTATTTAACAGCTGACAGCCTTGAGATACCGGCGGCTTTAAAACCACTAAATGGATAACCGTGTAAACACACTCACATCACATCAAGGCAAAGATAATTTCTATCACATCGATTTATACATAAGTCTAAACGGATCACAAAGAAAAGACAATTAAAGATGCATTTTAAAGCCGTTCAAAATCTTCTGCTCGCTGCAAATCCACATCTGAATTCATCCATTTCTATCTCGGTTGTCAATAATGTTATTCGTTTAGTCTTATACATGTTTTCAACCGAGATTTTCTTTCGAAATGAGAGTGTGAAAATATCAATTTTGTTACAGAATATTGTTCCGATAATGTTAATATTTCCAGGTTTATTGTCCATTAAACGTATATAATCAAGTTTGCAACGCCCGAACTTATATTATCAATGCTAAAATGGTCTACAAATGCAGTGAATTACACTTCCTAAGTACTATTTCTCCTTTGAATGGCAGAACTTATTTCCGGATAAAGGATGTAAACTATTTTCTATCCAAAATCTGAGCTACCAATTATTGTCTTGTATATTTTGCTTTTTTATTATACTACTCCTAAATATGTAGATAAAACTTGTAGTATAGTATAATCTCCTCATGGTGTGCAATTTATATCAAACAGTAGAGATGAATTGGAATTTCGTAAGATGAAAACGGGGCACACTACTACTGCAGCTGAAAATACACTTGCAATTACGTTGTTATAACACAATATAGGCAAATAAAATCTCAATCATTGAAACGAGAATTTTATTACAAATATTTGTAGTTAATAACTGATTTGTGCAATATGTGTAATTGTATCTATGTTACCTGTATAAATATTTGTTTATGTGTGTATAAATAATAAATTGGGTAGCATTTACGTGTATGTGTATTTTACTTAGTTCTCTTCATATTAGTTAGTAGCCGGATTGCGGTAGTAATTTTCTTGTATTAGAATATTGGTATACTAATGTTTGTATATATCAGGTAATTAGTTAAGTAGATATGTCAACAGAAGATAAACAAAATTTACTGGTAGGCAAATGAGGGAAACGTTTTGAATTTATGTAGACATAAGCATTAACATAATTCGCATCTATACAATGGCTTCCTTCAGAAATTAGGTTATTATACTCTTATACTAAGGGCCCTTAGGTATCGTTGGCAACCATTAGATTAAATTGTATTGAAATATGGAAAAGTCAAAAATGTAAACATTTGTCGGCATGAATAAACCGCATAGACTGAACATACATTCGCCCATAACACACTGAAAATGTCTTTCATTTTCCTTAATCATTCTTCAGTTGTTATTATAATGCGTTCAAGGTATGTCCTTTCCGAAATAAACGCTTAGGCCAACGAATAATCCAAACTTCAAACAATTTTTTAAATGAATTTTCTAGAAAAGACATCGACTGAGAACAGGTGCATCGAAATGATAGTTTGTGTTTTTGGAAATAAAAATAGTTCCGTATTAGGTGAATACGGTGGTTGTTCGATGATCTTTGTTGAGTTTCTGATCCGAAATTTGTTCACAATGATAGGCTGTGGGATAGTGCAATATCATAATGCAAATTCTTTGACTTTTATCTCTGAAAAATGCGTCTTTTTTTGACAAATTTTCGCTCTTAAACGCCACATAACGCCTAAACAAATTTGTTTGTATTTATCGCCTGATCTTGTGGCAAGAATTTCATGTGCATAACACCACGATAATCAAATAAAACAGTCAGCATTGCTTTTAAATTTGATGGCCTTTGACTTGCGGAATGGAAGGCGCCATTTCGAAGCTTGTTGACATGGGTCGCTAACCCATGTTTCATCACCAGTTGTAAAACATTTCATAAACAGGCGGTCGGAACTGATCGTTACAGCACGTATTCAGCGTATTTTGTGCATTTGAAAAAGATTGACGACTTTTTGCTAGGTAACATAATGTGTTATCGAGTCCAGCAGCAAAGCGCTTCATGACCAAACTCTCTCATAAAATGAATTTATTCGTGAAATTCAGAATCGGTCATTTCTTTTAAGCTTCAGCACTGTACCGCTCATATGCATTGTGTTTTTAGTTAAGTCGCTTCACAGTGAGCCTAATGTAACATTCCCAGCGATTCAGCGTACAAAATTGTATTTGCAATACGAAATCAGAGACAAATTCTTTGTTCCACATTTCTATTCATTGTAAAAATTGCAAACCCATTTGAGATAGGCTAGCGAAATCTGGCATTGTAAACCAACTAAATGATAGATCACGCTCAAACTGACGGATAGTACAGGGGATAGTTGAGCGGAGTTTTTAAATAACGAACTCCCGGTATTTTGGTGTTTTTTTTTTTTTTTTTTTTTTTTTTTTTTTTGAAAAAATTTAAACATTTGTTGTTCGTGTATGTTTTATATAGACTCGGCATAAAATTCTACAGTCGAGTCTACAACTTTACATATTACTTATTAATTTGTCACACCGAAGGGAGTTTTAAATTTGAATTTGAAAAAGGGGTCATTTCCATTTCACTGTTAGCTCCGTATTTGCAGGATTTTGCCTTTTATTGCTTAATTTATCCTTTCCAAACCAATACAACTAATTACTTGAAATTTCTTTATCTTCTACGCAGCAACATTACCACTTTTCTTCTATCTAATACCAAGAAATGATTGGATTTTTCTCCCTGGTTAACGTTTGGGTTTTTTCCTTCTCTATCACAAATTCTCAACGAAACAAAAGACAACCTTTTAATTAACTTTAATACCATTTGCTCCTTTATTTCTTGTTTCTCTCTCCCTCTTCCTGGTTTACATTCTCTCTTTGTGCTACCTCTAATCTTTGGGTCTTTAGTGATAAATTACCATAGATTTAAAATAATATCGTTAAGCTTGAACTGAAACGCACACAACAGAAAATGACGAGGAGGCTGTTTGAAATTCTTAATTTCAAATTTTCTTGGGAGAATGGGGACTTTTATGGTCCAAATAGCAATTTCTGTTTTCGGATACCAAAATGTTCATCACACCAGAATTATGCCAGATATTGCGAAGGTCATTGACAAACGAACGCTCTGTAATTACAGCGGCAAGATATTGGCAAAGTACGCTAAGGTATAGGACACGGCCGTTTTCTGAGATGGATTTGTGTTGCCAAGTGGGTGTTGCAAAGCTAATTAAAAGTTTTTCTCTGCCGGCAAACAAATTTGCTATTTGTTGATGTTGATAATTTTAATGAAATCTGTAATTAATCCGAATAGAACTGCGAAAATGGACACAGTGATAATGATGACATTAAAGTCGTAAATAAATATTAAACTTTTTTTCTATTGCTCGCCATTTTCTGTGCTAAAAGGGGTCTTTATATACGATTTGTTAATTAAGATTGTTTTTTTTTTACATTAAACGCGAAATATTTTTAATACGAAACAATTCTTTTTTGTTGAAATGATGATGCTTGGACGTTTCTGCCCGTAGCCTTAAAAAAATTCAATATCCCTAACTATGAAAGAATTTAATATTTTTTTTTTTGATTAAAACTGTTGCCGAAAGGAATGAAATTAAATAAAAATGAATGAATATGAATTGATTGCGTCCATGTTTATTGAAGCAAATACTCGGCACTCTGAATATAATTTCCGACCCAGCAATAAACACATGACCCAGGGAAAAAACAAAGTTGTGGTTAAAATGAGTATTAAAATGGGGCGAATCAAGTATGATTTTAACTTTTGTCACGAGGCGTAATGAGTTTATTAACCGATTTTTGCACATTCAGTCAAATAAGTCAACGACTTTAGTCAAAACTTTATCACTATTTTTGACACAATACAGGAATTCACTACGAAAGTGGAATCTGAGGAAGGTATAAAGTATGGAAGAAAAACAAAACATTTTATTGTTGTTGTTACTCTCTATATATTTTATATGTGTTAGAATTCTCCTGCAGTGGAATTTTTTTGATATGAATTAACCTAAGAATCAGAACAAAAAATTGATCAATAATTTATCTTTTTTCCCGCTGAAAGAAATGGTTTATAAAATTGTGATAGCCTTTCGCCATTACCTGTCATATGACTTTCGCGCTATTATGACTTTCTTCCTCGACAATCGTTTACCGTTACCTAAAATCGAAATGTAATAATTTTAACTCCAAAGGGATGAAAATGAATCCCACCTCTGAAGATGACTCTGTAAAATTGACACCCGTTTGCAACTGTTCCATAACTCACTCAGTTCATTTTTAATAATCGTAAGGAACACACTAAATTTGTAATTCCATTCGCGGTATAGGAGGAAAAAACTTGTCCATACAAGGACTTCCAGGAAAATGGTAGTTAAAAAAACACTTTCTGACCATTTTACCATTTACTCGCTAGCCAATTCGTTGACACTGGAAAAAGCCACACTAATTTATGAAATTTTTTAAAGGAACATATCCAATGTGGGTGCAGTTACAGGAAAATACTAAAAATACGAAATTGAAAAACGGTACGTATTGTATGCGAAAAGATGGTATTTTTGATACCCCACTTATAGTCTCACACATTTGGTAAAAAAAATAGAGGGAATTAATTGGTAAGTCAAAAAGCTCGTTTGTTGTTATTGTCTTCTATATTGACACGGAGTTTGAATGTGATCTGTCAATTTTTATACTTGTTTACCATACTCGATTTTGTCAGTTAATTTCGTGTGTGTTGGTATAGCAGATGAAATTTCATGTGTCGAAATGTTAAAAATGCAATTTGTGATTGATCGACTTTATCAAAAAACACGTGCGTATGAGTGGGACAGTGAAAACGATGCGTTTCGGATAAGATAGTTCATGTGGGGGCAAATATTTTTCTCTTGAAACGATTTCATTATAATCCAATAAATAATTTTATCGTGTCTTGCTTTGAATTGGATGTCATTTTCTTTAACAGGCTCAATCCCATTTTTTGCATTATTAAGAGATATCTCGTTCAATTTGAGCAATCAATAATATACGACACAAAACTGATTCCGCCAAACACAGCAGGCCATGAGTTTTTTCCACTAATATTCGGTTTGACGTTCGACTTTGAAGCATGACGACGTGGTTATATGGGATGATCTAATGTGTCAATTTTTTATCATCATTGACTATCCGATGCGAAAATATCTCTCGCTTATGCTTGAGAAACAGCATTTGACATATACAAAATCAGAAAGTAAATTTTCTTCCTTTTGACTTCCTTTCAAAGATTTTAGATGATATGAAATTGTTTGTTGAATTATTCTGAACTCAATTACATGTTCCTCTCGCAGGAATCTGCCTTCACACTTTACACTTTTAGTCTTCCGCTACATTTATTGTTTTCA
Source organism: Philornis downsi (assembly GCA_019455685.1). Lineage (NCBI taxonomy): Eukaryota > Metazoa > Arthropoda > Insecta > Diptera > Muscidae > Philornis > Philornis downsi. The sequence continues at coordinate 6,241,641 of JAHXMU010000008.1, forward strand.
GGCTCAAATTTACTGTTTGAATATTTTGAACCCACTGAAGACTTCGTCCATCTAAAACAACCTCGTCACATGCTTTTACAATCATTCGACGCACCTCAGTTGCAGATTTCTTCTAATCAAAGAAGTAAATCAACAGTTCCCGCATGTGATGCATATTCGTTTCAAAATAAGATGTTTTCGCACCAAAAAAAGTGACACTGATACAAATTCGATAATATCTCCTAGTTGTGGTGTTACCAATTGACCGACTTTAAAATATGATATTTTATATCTGACAGTTTCAAACATAACTTACCGGCGAGGCCATCTTTCGTAAATAAAGCAGAGAGTTGTTTCTATTCTCAATATAATATAAAGAAAATGGGGTATTGGAGCGTAATTCTGGAAATTTATAATTGTTGATTACATACTCGTATATGAAATTTACATACAATTCCTTTTTATTTTGATTTTGGGTATTTGTTATATTATTGATCTTAAAGTACTGCTAAACTTAATTTTTTCCGGCCGCTTTTCAGTTAGGTCTTCATATGACATGAACCATTTACAGCCTGCTTGTCGAAGAGGTTTGGTCTTTTTGTGGTCTCAGCAGATGCCTCGACAGGCAGATGGGTGGATTTCAATATTTTGTAGAGCTCAAAATTAAAATTTATGAAATTTACATACAATTCCTTTTTATTTTTATTTTGGGTATTTGTTATATTATTGATCTTAAAGTACTGCTAAACTTAATTTCTTCCGGCCGCTTTTCAGTTAGGTATTCGTATGACATGAACCATTTACAGCCTGCTTGTCAAAAAGGTTTGGTCTTTTTGTGGTCCCAGCAGACGCCTGAACTGACAGATGGGAGGATTTCAATATTCTGTAGAGCTCAAAACTAATCTTCCTCCTGTCTTACAAAATATGCACGAATATGGCCTCTCTTTTTTCAATATTGTGGTAGTGATTGATATTATTTTCATCAGTTTTTTCAACTGCCTATTGTACCAAAACATATTTAATACAATACAGAATATGTTCCATATTAGATATTGAACCAACGCTTCTTTCCCACGTGCAAACACTATATTTTTCTTAGTCAACAACTGTTTGGTAGTTCATGATAGACTGTGGTTTTATTACTTCGAAAAGTATTACTTCTGCTCTGGCCAAATGGATATTAATGATGTAAATTCGCAAAAATTTCTATTATGTTCAACTAAACGACAAATGAAATCATAATCAAAATCGAGTAAGTAATGTATATTCGAGTATTAATCACTTTAGCTTAAATAGTTGCAAACATGTGATGGACACAACTGGAAATAAGTGGTATAGGGCATAGAATGACTCGTAAGCATCTTTAACGTTTAGAGACTTAATAACTCTGACTGACAATTGTAAACTTTTTGTTATTATTATTATATTTATTATCTTGTGGAGCTTTAGTTAATACAAATAGCTGAGATATATTATTTTTAATATTCTGCTCACGTTATAAACATTACAGCGATATCCGCCACAAAACCAACGCATGAATTAAAAAGAAGCAAAAATCCTACAAAAAAAATCTGTATATATATATATATACATATATATATATACTCGTATATATACGTGGCTTAAGCCGTACATCAATCAGGGATATGGAAATACGACATATATATCATGAGAATGTGCACTCATTCACCGCTTGAAAAACATTTTCAACAAATTTGCGTTTGTATGAAAGGATATATAAATTTGTTTTTCCTCACCATTCTTTTTTTTTTCAATAAATAAAAGAGCAAAAAAAATACAATTTCATAATATGGCACCAGGGCAAAAATATGAAAAGTTAAAGTAATTTAATAAATAAAACGGAAATAATGGATATTGCAGTTAAAATATATGACAGCGAGTGGAAAAAGGACACAAACTTGTTTCAGGTAAGTTGTGTTTTTTGCTAATAAATAAAATGGAGTGTTATTTAAATGAATGTCCAATTTGAAGTAGAAAAAAAAACAAAACAAAAATATGAAAACCATTTTTCAATTAAATTCATGTGAGTTTGTCATTAGTTAATTAACTGATATTTTGTATCGAATTGATTTTTGCAAATGACAAGATTTATTTAGAAGTAAGGAATATTTTATGAATACTTGAATATAAAAACAGCAATATTCCGACAGACTATCTATTTGGATTAGGGTGGCCAACTTTTTTAGCATTACTTTTTGAGCAACTTTTATAAGTTGAAAAGTATGGAGGTTGGCTTAAAAAGATTGAAATAATATAATAATAATATTAAAATTATAACTCTAAGAGCTTAATCTTGCGGCGCAGCATTTGTTTGTGAGATGGCTGCATAATCTTGGTTGACTGCTTCATTTTTAAATTTGTATACAAACGTCACAATTTAAAGATAATCGCTGTGTAAAAATAGTCGATAATAATTGGCCTACAGTTTGAATTATTCATTGTAAGATCCAAAACCTGTTGTGTCCGCAATACATTCTGTCAAAAAAAAAAAAAAAAATGGTCGATAAAACTAATTATTTATTATTCAGCCAAATATAAATACTGCAAAGTATCCACTTATCGAAATAATACATTTATGCCTATGAATAATCCTATCATCGAAATATTTTTCAAACGCATTTGATGGGAAATCTTAGTTCTTGCTCTTATATATCTCCTGTCTATTGAAAAAGGATGGCATGAAATTTTAATTTGAGGTCAAGAAAAAGAAAAAGTTAACCAGAGCCACAACATGTGAATGCGATGTATGTTCGATGATATTTTGTGAGTATTTGGCCAGAAATCCATTCACAATGATAACCTTGTAAGATAGTGTGATATTATAGTGCAGAACTCATGAGATTTATTTCCACAAATCTGAATTTTGTGCCGAATTTTCTCCCTCAACTGCAGCAAAACACTCAAGTAATATTCTTTATTTACCAACTGATGTACTGACAACAATTTGGAATGCACAACGCTGCGACAGTCAAAGACAACAGTCAACTCTACTTTGCCCTGTGATCGACATTGACGTGATTTTTTCTGTTCATTTTCTGCTCAGCTGGTTCGTGTTATTATTTTGTGAATTCTGGATCGTAAGTAATACGTTCAGGCATGTCTTCAAAGATTTTTAAGCGATTGAGTTTTTAAAGAGAATGCAGACCCTTCAGAAACAGTCAAACAGCAATGCATATCGTAGCCAAATAATTGTGAAAAACAGTACGGCGCAGCTAACTCTTTCAAACTTAAATGACGATTTTCAGTCACCATTTTCCTCACCTCACTTCAGTTGGTGACGTTAATGGCAGACTAAAGTGAGACAAGTATTCCACTGCATCTCTATCGTTTTGGGAATGCAGTGTACCACCCATTTGCAAGTCAATTACATAAAATTTTTTTAAATTCGGCTTAAGAATTTTCCACCGCAACACAAAATTGGGTACAGTAAATAAATTAAACTACAGATGGCATTAAAATTCCGCATGTACAGAGGACAGTTGTGCTAAGTAAGTGATAAAAAGAATTTCGACAATGTCTTTTAGCCGATTTTTAAAATTTTAAATTTCCGATGCATTTTTAATTGAATTTAATAATATGGGCTAATATTTTTAACTAATAGAGGGTGGCGCATCAGTCGTGTTTCTGTGTATAGTCAACTGTCAATGGGGACCACTATTTAAAAATGTTGAAGGAGTTTTTGGTTGCACAAAACGAAACTAAGGAATTTTACTCAATTTAAGTAGTCAATTAAAGCAGTAATTGAGGCAATCCCGCAATGAATAAATTTGTGATCAGGTGTTGCACATGCGTGAATAAGTAACGAGGCCATTTACGGCCTATCATCTTCAAAACCAATTAGTTATACAAAATAAAATTGAATTTTCTATACAATAAAAATAAATAAATAAACAAATAAATGAAATACATTGAATAATTATTTTGTTTTTATTTATTATTTGAATCTCATATTGCATTGCAAATGGTGCGCCACCCAGTACTTCTCAACAGCAGGTCTAAGGTCAACAAAATTAGAATATAATTGGTAGTCCTCAATTATTATTCGCTGATGTATTTGAAAACTTGTTGCCCTCTAATATGATTCATAAAAAGTTAACAAAGCAGAACTCAATGTCACTGTATGGTGACTTCCAATTTTCCTTTCTATCAATGGATATAAATTGTTAAGTATATGCTTTCAGACAGTTAATCAATTTTCCCCAAAATGAAGTTTTTTTGTAAGATGATGTGTAGCCCACATGAGCAAAAACTAAAACTGTTAGTGGGCAGACATCTTTCTTTTAATTGGAAAAACATAATCAGCGCCAATATCATTGATATTCCATTTGGAGGAATGGTTCTTAGGAATAGTTTACTGCTCTCTTTTAGTTAAATTTTCTCATAATAAACTAAGCTAAATTGGAGGAAATCACTCAAAATTCAACAAAATCGACACAACGTAATGTTTGGGGGGACGTTCGACCAGTATAGAACTGTTTTAAGTGGAATACGAGTATCTGCCTCAGGCATAACAATTCTCATATGAGTGCATATGACATATATAATTTATGTTATCACTCTCGTACTATTCCACTTTTTAAGCTTCATAGCCATTATTATTATGCAAATATGACATACATTGTATCATATTATACGTACTGAACCGGTCTGAGTAGATTTTTCCTGTTTAGTAAAGTACCAATAGTACAAGTAAAGGATTCATTTAAAGTTTAATTAAAGTTTGTCGAGAGCTCAACGTTAGCAACAAGCCAAAGAAAGTAAATCCATTCAGCTCAAAAATCGGAACAGTAGCTCTCTGTACACTCACACATCTTCTGTGCCGATGCAAGTCATTCGAAGGCTTAAATATAAGCTTAACTTCCGAGTACACCTTTAACAGGGGATAAACGTAAAATTTTTATGGGTTTTTTGTTCAGTGATGATCCAAGTTGTGAAACAACCCTTAAAGCACTTTCCCTCCACTTAAATCAAGTTAAACGAGCACCATACAGGTTTGGGGGGTGGTGAAGGCGAGGGGTATGTTGCAATATTCAATGACTTTCAAAATATTGTGCATGAGTAGAGCAGAACGTATTCACACCAACACACACGCACACACACAGACAATGGAATACTGAAAGGAAACACAACCACATCTAGTTACATGCGTTAATACCGAAATAGTTCAAGGATAACGCGATAACTGTAATGTGCTTCATTTGCAAAAGAAAAAAAAAATATGAAAATAAAAAAAATAAAAAATACTACAACTACTAGTACGGAGCTTCTCTGAAAACATGCAGATTTTTTTTCCAAGGACCCTATAACTCGTTAATAGTAAACTGGCTGTTGTTTCATATTCCAAAATGTGAAGAGTTACATATCAAATATCTTGCATTACTTGTTTTATTCTGTATCGACGTTACAGAAGCTGTTTTTTAAGGGTGAGTTTGATATTTTAAAGTTTCTATAAATAAATTATGCATTAATTTTCTTTAGAGGCTATCAAAGGCAATGCATTGCAACACAAACGATTTCAGTAGATGTCTGTAGTCAAATTCGAATGTTGGTTTGAGAAGTTCCGACTACTCGAAGTTCGCCACAAGCATCGGTATTATTTTATTTCCCTTGGCCAATGAAAATTTTACATTACTGGCGAAAGTTATTGGAAACACTTCAGTCAAAATAGTACCGGGAAATAATCACTTAAAATCCCGTTTAAAAAGATTGCCTAAAATTTTTTTGTCCTCTATACTGAGACAGGTTTTGAGCGCAATCTGTCATTTAGTGTCGTTGAAGCTCGAACGCGATAGCCGTATAACTTTTTGAGTATCATAAATCAATTCGTAGAATTTTGTATAATTGTTTGAGTATGAAACGCGTTGCCGCTCAACTAGCTCCGAAAGTTATTCAATTTCCTTAATTACCCAATCGCCTAAAGGAAATTGAAAATGTGCTACAAAGGATCAATTCCGATCCAAAATTCATAAAACGTATTATAGTCCGTGATGAGATGAGATGAGTGTTTGACGTGCAAGCCAGTCAACAACCTTCGGAATTGTGTCTTCCAATTGAGCTGAAACAGAAAAAAACTACGCCGAAGTTGATCAAAAGCAAAGGTTACATTGATTGTGCTCTTTGAGAAACCCTTTCGGAAAATGTTTTGATGATTGATCTATACTTTGGCATAAATCTGTTATTTTGTTAGTATTCCTTGAAGGCGATATAATGCATTTCTGTGAATACTTAGTGTATTGTGTTTTCGCTATCAATTCTCAGTCCTGTTATGATACTGCGTATGTGTGAACTTAAATCGCTGAATCGAAGTAAAACAACGGTTCGGTCTTACTAAAAACAATTTCATATGGGAATCAATATTTTAACCGTTGAACTAAACCAACCAAAGTTTGCATGATTTTTAGCTCTGATTCGATGTACAAGAGCATTTACACAACTGTTGAGGTTTATGGATTTCAACTTATTTTGTTATTTTGTTTACTCTGCTGCTCAAAAACAAATTCTTGGAAAACAGCAATTCTCTTCAGATAGTCTATAAATATAAAATCACTGAACATTTGAAGGATTTTATGACAGTAAAAATTTCACGTGAGAATACTATCAACCAGACGATAACGACATGAATCCTTAAATTTGAAATATTTTTAATAGACGATTATAACGCCATTATCAATGTTTGCTATGTATTCGATTTGTTTCCTATTGTAATGAACCTAATGTATATACATATATGAATTTTATTTGCTGAATCGTATAGAAACTGCGAGGTGCTGAACTTGAAACTTATTTCATAATTAGATCGGTGGTTAAAAGGTGGAGCGCACGGTTGAACCAAATTAAACCAACAATTTTCGTGATCGTCAACTTTGATTCCTTCCTATTTTTTCAGTGATCACAGTGTCTATGCGGGTTCAAAATCACTGAACGTGTGAATTATTTAATGTGGTACTGGAAATCTGGGCTAAATTATCTTCCATTTATATGTAACCAACATATTAATTTGTGTGTTAAGTCTGAAAGTCGTGACAATATTTACCCTATATTTTTTAAAGCCGTCCTAGCTATGTCATTTTCTAACCAAATATAAACGTGACTTGCAAGGCTGCTAATTCATATCGAATTTTACAAACCGCAAATTCATTCCCTATACCAAGTTTTTCCTTTTAATTCCATCTGTATTTCCCAGATTATGCTGTTGCCGCCATCCACCCAAGCAAGGATATATGCAAAAAGTTTAAACGAAGTTTTGTGCGAATATGTAAATGTCTTCCTAACGATTCATGTATATTTTCTCCTCTGTATTCGTCGTTTTCATTAAATGCGATTTTTAAGCGCGTTCTTTACTTCCGGATTATGCTAATCAGGATTTAACAGATTTAACAGATAACAAAAGGCGACAAAAGCGAAAAAGGGGCAAAGTTCCTTTTTTTATAATTTTAGTTTTCTTCCTTTTTCATGCTTTCCGATTCATGTTCTCTTTTTTTTTGCCATACTTCTTTGTATACATTTGTCATGTTCTTATTCAAACTGAATCTTGTTATTTCGATTATCAATAACCCGTAGTTTGAAAAAGTAAGAAATATTTTCGTAACCATTGTGGTATGCATTTGGCTATGGTGGTCTGACTTAACAAATCGTAAGCGTATTCTTGACAATACTAAGGAAGGGAAGGGAGTGAAAGAATTGCAATTCACTTTTGGTAATCTATTGCTTTGTGTACGGCACTGGAATACGCATATCTGTCTAGTCTTTGTGCAATATTGGTTTAAGTATTATTCTCGGGAGTCTATATGATTGAAGACAATAACGGAATTAAATTGGCCTGTCAACGGCCAATGAAATTTCCACCAGTACAAATTGCATTGGAACAGCATTTACATACCAATTAAAGCGAGCATCATGTTAAAGATTCGTTTTATAACTGTCTGCTGTCGAAAATGGATGGCTTGTATTCAATAAGGGTTTTTTATTAAAATGGATTTTTGATAGCAAAATCTTCAATGCCACATCCGCTATTTTCGATATTCATTTACAAAATAAGAAAAAAATTAATTCAAAATCCACTTTTCTCAAGAAACCTGGGCTACATGACCGACAGTGCGCAATGGTTCAAACCCCCTATCATTATTTGAGCAGCGATCGCCTGGATGCGCCTGACGAGTAATCAACCTAGTCGAGTTTGAGTGCGTTTTCAACAGTGTTAGGAATCGTGGTATAAGCCCTCTGAATGTAAGAAGCTCTCCCATATCTCATTTATGGGATGCAAGAAAATTTGTTTTATTTTTTTTTTATCACTTAAAATATTTTTTCGCAAAACAAACTGACTTTTTCTTTGATTTTTTTAAGTGCAAGAGAAGTGTAAGACTCTTTTGAGAAAGATTTTTTTACAGCAGTTTGCGTAGTTGTAAAAAACTTGTAAATGGGGCCACTTTCCTTATCTTTCCTTTTCTTGTTAGGAAATATTAATTGTAAAGTTTTCAATTACCACAGCAAATAATTAAAGTGATACCACCAATAATGTATGAACTGCGATTGACCCTTTAATCATTAATCAATATCTAGTTGTTTCCGTTTTTATATTTCTAACTACTGAATTCAGTTAGCAAAATTAAAAACTCACACTTTCCCATTTCGCTCCCACTGGTTCAATTTGTCCCACTTTGTCTCTTGGCATGCATAACACACATCTGCATGCCGCATTTTCCCCTGAAACTTCTACTGAAATATTTTCAATAACCGCGCCCGCAATTGGAGTGATGCCACTAAATAGGATGCAAATTTTGAGAGTTAGTTTCCGAGTCTATTTTATATTGGGGCAATTTTGCCGCCTGTAATATTTACAGTCTTTAGATTGGTGGGCTATATAACAACCCGTCGCCAAATAAATTGCTGTATCAAAAAAACACATTTCATCATACATAATATATTGGGTTATCATACTTTTCCAATAGAAAGTACGTTTACTATTTGTCAATACTTCTTTCCGATTCGGATTTTGTACCAACTGGAACAAAAGTAGAAATCAATATTATTGATTTGGGTTCTCTGTCGCAAAAAACATAAAGGAACAGATGTAAGGCTCTCAGAAGTTTTCAGAGCTTTTAGAAATTCTGACTGATTTTTAAATAGAAAATTGCAAATGTGTTTGTATTTCAAACGTTTCATTCACTGAAATAGAATCAAAATTCTTTCCAATGCTATTAGAGCGTAAAAGAACAATATCAGGCATCGGTACATCTTAAAAGCATCCAATACAACATAAAAAGTAAAAATTAATTTTATTTTATTTATTTTGAATTTTTTGATCCTGTTACTGTCTTACTATAACAGCTCTAACGCATGTCCAATTTGGTCCAAATAAATATTTAAGAAGTTTGATTGCTTTAAAATACAAGTACGAGCATAAGAATGTGACGGCTGACCATCCATGCAAATACATATGTTTTTCCAGTTGGTTGAAATCCAGTCAAAGTTCTCTAATGACAAAGTAGCAAATGGTTCCTGGTACGGCAAAAATATAGTACCCAGAAAGAAGCGTTTAAAGCATCAAGTATATTTTGGTCAAATGTGATTCAGGACTATTTTAGGTCTATTAAGCGATGTCTGTTTGACTGTCAGGTAGACGCGATAACTGTCGTAAATCTTTAGGGAACTTCTAAAAACCTGGCACAGTCTAATATTTTAGCAGATTGTGGCGGGAATTGCAAATGAGCTATGATCCATTCGTGTTTTCATCTCACATATAAATTAACTGATTTTCTCAAATTTAGCCCTTCCTCTGTAACTCCTTATTTGTAAACTGTAGGTATGTAAAGTTTTGCCCAATGTTTTAGTTCATAATGCTTCATAGATTTGAAAATAATAACTAACTATTCGCTTCACTCCCATGCAAATAACAAATTTAAGCTATATATTTTTTACTTTTATATCGTTCTAGCAGTTGCACTGGTTAAGTTATTAGAAAACAAATAGGAGACATTATCAAACACCCTCCAGTACCTCCCATACACATTGACCGATTTTATGAAATCTTTCCTCGGTAACTTCTTACTTTTAGGTTACAGTAATTTAGATTTTGATTTGTAATTATGTGTAAAACTTGGGAAAAATGGACCAAGTAACCATGCCCTTTTGGAGCCTCCTACACTGATTTAAATAAAATAATTTTAAGTTTATATTTTTGAAGTGACTGTACATCATATGTTTGGTAAACTAAGTCAGATAAAGCAATTGGAAGGCGTTGCCACGTCCTCTTTGGTACTCTCCATACGAATTGATTGATTGGTATTTAAGTTTTCCGCTGTTATCCCTAATTCGCCATTGCAATAATCGGTCGGATGGCTATACGTCTTCTTACCTTTTCGCCTCTATTTCCATCTTTCAATTAATTGAAATAAGTTCTATACAATCTAGAAAATATAAGACATTTAGTAAACTTGGTTATTTATTATTCTTTCTGCCAAATTTTTGCCCCAACACAAACGAATGTTGGCTGAAGATATATAATATGTAAGTGAATTCACCTCACTGAAATTTCTGTATTTATTTAATAAGTTGCATGAGCCAATTAAAGACAGGAGAAATTTTCCATGAAAATCTTCAGTGCAATTCGTGGAATATTTTTTTTATTTATCCTTTTTATATCCTTTATTGGAAGTTAAAATAAGTGGGTGAAGTGCATTGTTAATTTATTTAATAGCTTTTTTTAAAAAAAAAAAACAATTATTGTTGAATTTAGCAGAAGAAATGCAATCACAACAAATAGCTGAATGTATGTATGCAAACATTGACATTTTAAGGATAAGGAAATACTTATCTAATCCATGTATGTTTAAATTTTGTAAATTTAAAAATTTCCTAAAGTATTTCAGTTAACACGTAAATCATTTATAAATGTAAATTTAGCTTTTAAGTTTTAGCAATTTAATTTGTAGAATTCTCTCCCTTCGATGTTACCGGATAGGTGAGTCATGTGTAATACTGTATCGTATTTGGCTCGTTTCAGTTACGTTTTATCGATCAGAATATTCTCGTTTGAAATTTGTGATTTGCGACATCACCAAATATTGATGTACAAATTATCTGAGGTTTTTTTAATTCAGAAGACACTCACGCCCACTCAGATCTGTCGCCAACTTAAAATGAATTGTCACAACACGAATAAAAAAATTGCATCGTTTCATTGAACTTAACGTCAGCATTTGTTTCCCCCAACACCATCATTCTCACATGACCATGAAAATTCGTTATTCGTTTTTTTGTTTTGCTTTTTTTTACCAACCAAAAATACATCTTTTATATTTAGATATAGCATTTCCTACTCTTGTGTTTCTAAGAAATTGTGCAACTGCAAAAAAGAAAAAAAAAAAAGAAAAAACAAAATACTGAACTAGTTTCATTAATCACGAGATTGTGGCAATTTGTACACGAAGATCTAAAACTATTGCATAAATGACTAAATGGAAAAAACAAAAGTATTTTAATTGATCTAATCGAAATTGTTCGAGAGTGAATTATTTTAATTAAAATTTTATAGAATGTACATAAATTGTATTGTTATTGCATATAAAAGGTATGCACTTCCTTATATTTTACATCAGAACACACAACAACTCAGTTGTTTTAAATTAACTTTATATTTTTAGATGAAAATCAGTATAGATTGGAATTGTTTGTATTGCAATGAAATTTCTGAGCACATTCCTGGAGATATTTTTTGTGATGTTTGTGATTTGGGATGGATGGGCCTAAAATATATTGTAGATGATTTAGTAATGGTTACAACACATAAAATGCAGAAAATACAAGGATAAGAAATCGGCAATTTCGGATTATGGAGGAAGTTGAATGAAGGAAGAGGCCCAATTCACAAATATTCGCCCCGACTACTATGCGCATATGCAGCCGTACATTGATAGAGAACAATTTTCGTGGCCAAAAGTGGAAGTTTTTTTTTCAATTTCTTTGCTGTTTTAAATATTTTCAGTGATTATTTTAATACACAAATATAGGTATAATACAACAAAAAATACTGCCAAGAAATGAGCGTATTAATAACTTCTTGGGCCACAGAAATGGTTCAATTTAAGAAAATGTAACGTGTGCTTGTCACAGGAGGGATGCTACTCCGCATAAGACAATGAGAATGTGATTTCACAATCAGTGATAATTGAATGCACTAAAAAAATAACTAAAATTATTTAAAATAACTACGATGTAATTATAAATTCGCATACAGGGAATCACATTAAAATCTATTATTTTTGGAAGCAGTGAAAGAAAGAGTGATTACTTGAATATTTAAATTTCCTCACATAGTCGAAATTTACGCATGGGATACTACAGGAGATGGAACAAAAATAGAAACGGAACAAAGTTGAGAAAAAAAGAACGACGTTAGAATAGCCAGAATTGAGTGGTATATTTCTTCTATAGCGTAGGTGATAATAAGAAATGCGGCCATATTCATACTTTTAAGGGGGGAAAAATGAGTATATTCGTACTTTTAAGGGGGGAAAAAATGAGTATATTCGTACTTTTAAGGGGGAAAAAATGAGGGAATGGGTGAAGAAAATGTACCTTCCCACATAAAAAATTACTTCAATTAAAGTCATGTAGCGATATTTATGGGAAACTGTGTGGCAGCGGACCACTAGCAAATGATACTATCGTGCATACGATCGTGAGTTCTAGGCCCGATACAACCATCTTTCTTTCCTTTCACCCCGACGTGCTAATATATATCTCGAGTAGTTGAGAAATTGATATATCTAATAAAAGCTTCGAATATAATCGAAATCATAATCAGATAGAAGGTCTGTTTCGTGTTTTTTTCTTTTTTCTTAAATATTTTTTTGCATTCTTTGGATTTAATTTTGAAAATCAATTAACCGTTCCATCTAGACTATAGATAGTTACAACAAAATTTGTACATTTGGATTTTACCGATTAATTATATATTTTGCCCGTGTTCGTTGTCCTTAAAATGACAAACTTCAACATATTTTCTTTTCTTTCCAGGTAAGTGAACTGACAACTATTCTCATTTTTATCTAAAGAAACTCGGTTCCAGTAACTTAACTCCAAGTGTACCTTACACGATATTGTGTACAGGGTATTATAAATTCGTGCACTTGTATGTCGCAGGTAATATCACAAAAAAAAAAAAAAAAAAAAAAAAATATGGTAGATAAATTGACAAAACTCTTTCCGCGTAAAGCAAATGCATGAGAGGGAGTAATGAATGGAAGAAGAAGGTCTAGGTAACTTTCTGTCAGTTACACACAAACGGCTAATATCTGAGTATACAATTATGCAATAATTTTCCACATCTCATATATATTTTCATGAATTCTCCATTCTAATTAGGCAAAGAATACGATCGAATACAAATATTTACCTTCGGTTCCTCCAAATAAATAGCAAAAACTTTACCTTATCTTTGCTAATTTTGTGACTTAAAATGGCAAAGGTAAAGATTTACATTGAATTAACAATCTAAAAAATATCCGAATTGTTTGTTTCCAATTCTAATCCGTCTATTCACACTAAATTGCACTATGCAACACATATTTTTTCATTAGAGAGCGTAGTTCAAAGATCATGTTTTGTAAGGCAGCATGTGTGCCAACCTGGTCGTATGAATCATTTAGAAAGTGCCACCTTTTTAAACTGAAAGCTCTTCAGGATGAGTATTTCAACGGACAACGGTGAGCTCGTCTCCTGAGCGTCTCATTAAGCTAGCCAACGCAAACCCTGCGAGCACTTATCAATTACAGCATGTTGCATCGGCCTACTTCGTGTGAATACGTGTCTTACGTAAAATTTAGTAGAAAACTTAAATTATGTATTTCGAACTGTATTTTTCGTTCTTATTTTAGAAATTACTCAACTCAACTCAACTAAAATGAACAAAATTTATTGCGCAACTAATTCGGTCGAGGTTTGTTACAAGCAATATTTCTATATCTTGGCATAATTTTGGCATAAACACTTTACAAATATATTGCGAGAATTTTTGAGCATTATTTATGTCCATTTTCCAAAGATACTTTTTTTCCGTAATTATAATAATGACAAGAAAACTATTTCAACAAACTGAATATCTACTTTGTTGTGGAAGCAATTCAAATTGAAGATGAGAATCCTTCATTTTTCACTTCAATATATAGGTATATATTTGAAGGTAATGGTTTCTCATCTTGGAAAGGCTTCTGTGGAATCCCAGAGTTTTCTCAGTTAAAAAAAATACGGTGAGGATCTCTGGGAATCAACATAAGCAATAGCATAAAAGAATATTTTCCATAACTAGACCTTATAATTTATTTTTTATCAACAAATTTTCCAAATAGGGTGGATCGATGCTGACAGTCTGTGGTTACCGCGACGTCTCAATGCCGCCTGTTTATTATTCAGTCACTCAGGACCAATCAATATGTTGCGATTAAACAGCAGATGCGAATTATAAAACTTTGCTACCAAATTGAGCGTTGCCCAGTGCAAATGTTGAGCGCGTTGCTCACACTTTACGGCAGATGCCACCGAAGTCAACTCTCCAATGTTTGTTGGCCGAATTTGAGGCTATGGTTTGGGTAAATAATCAACCAAAATCTAAATACCAAATAAACGGCACACCGGCGAAGAACATCAGGATTGACTGTCGGGAAAGTTTTGCCGTGTGTTTGGCGGGATTGACAGGCTAGTTACTTCCTTACGGCCAATCTCTTAATACTGTCCGTTTTGGCCAATAGAAGAGGAATTGTGTTCCATCAGGACAGGGCCAGGCCACACACATTGATAATGACTCGCCAGAAGCTCCTTGAATCTCGGGGGGTGGTTCTTATGTGTTCATTTTATAGTCTGAACCTGACACCTAGTGATTACCACCTGTTCCTGTCTATAGCAAATAATTTTGCTGATGAAAAATCAGTCTCAGCTTGTGAAAATCGGCCACCCCGGTTTTCGGCAATAGGGACGAGGGTTTCTGTGAAAGTTGTATGATGGAATTACCTTCAAAATGGCAACAAGTTATCTAGCAAAACGGGGCATATTTCAACCAAATGGGATCATTCCAGCCTTCATGCACGCAAAAGTAATGGATTTATTTTTAATGTACCTTATATTTCATTCCACGAATTTGTGTTATTGTATTTTCTACAGAATTAAGCATTCTTATTTTTCTGAAAGAAAAAATTCTGTAATACAATACGATTTTGCTTAAATTGAGGACGACCGAGCCTAAGATGTTGTATGAAAGTATATTTAATATTGGCTTATATTTTTCTTAGTACTTAGTAATAAGTATTTTTTTTTTCTTACCCCAAAGGAAAAATCAAAATGAAGACAATGTAAACTAGAATAAACGGATAGCAGTCCTTTGCAAAAGATATTTTTTGGAATGCCGAAACGCATTTCCTAGAAAGGTAAATTTTGGGAATGCCCTGGTCGCAGATATGCCACCACAGAGCACTTTGTGACGATGTAGGCAGAAAATATATCAAAATATATCGTCATGAAGTCGAGCAAATTTTAAGGTGCGTTGAATATGTTTATACTTATTTCATTTAAATATAAAAAAATATGACTTTAATTAAATTTCATTCGTGTTAAGAATGAAGTTATTTTCGTTATTAAAATGCATCTGTTCCTCAAATGAAAATACGTCAAATATTTTCATATGTAGCTCTACTACTACTCGTAGTAAACTGCGGTCAATTTCGTTTTTATATTCCGTAACTCGGCCGTAGCAGCGTAGCATCATATAAAATGTTATTTCCAACATTAACCCGGTTAAATACACAAAATGTTAAAGTTTAATGCGCGAAAAAACTCATGCCATATTTTGCAATGTTTATGTTTGTGGCTGAAGTCCATAAAAATGTCACTTCACTAACCGTCATCCTCGTGAGCGTCTTCAGTGCAGTGGAACATTGAAACTTTATTAGCCATAAAAAAGCATATGAGCCAAAAAGTGATGTTTGCCAGAAATAATAGCCAAAATTAAAAAACACAACAAACAAAACAAACTCTTTCGTAGCTTTTCACGAGTCATCCAAGGATACGAGTTCTTTCTGTATGAGTGTGCGAGTAGATGTACCCAGCAAAATGTCCAGTTTCTCCATCATTTGTGGGTTTGCTGGTCAACAGACCCCATTTACACAGACAGACAGACAGACATTTGGGCACAGTCGCACATGACCGGAAGGATCAAGTGATATGTTGTGCGAGTAACATAACAAGGACTGTCATGGAAGTGGCGACACTTTTTTATCACTCCAGCATATGCCCAATGTGGCTAAAGACAAGAGAATGGCTGTGGTACTTTGGAAATTTTATAACATTTTTAAAAACCTACAAACGAAGAGGAAACAATGTAAAATATTATCCTCTTCATGGTATCTGGTTAACATTTTGGGGCATTGCATGTCGTTGTATTTTTCTGTTTTTTTTTTCTTTCTTTCTTTTTGGGATATCCTTCCAATGAATATAAATAACAAGCCCATACTGAAATCCAATTTATTTTTTCATGTTTTTTTTTCGTTAATTTGACGCATATGAGAGGGCATAAATACGTATTAAGTACACGCAAAATATTAAAAGTGAATGAAGATAAGATGGGGTGTCAAAAACGATTATTAATTAACGATATCGAATTTTCGTAAAGATTTTCTCGGAAGAGTTCCATTGACAATTGAATAAATTCTTGGAGATTAATTGATCCCGTAGGTATGAACATAAATATTGATGTGTTTTTTTACACAATATTTATACTTTTCGGGTATATGTTGTGGATTTCACAATTGGGTACAAATGAAGATATAAAAGTACATGGCAGACCAATTAAATTAAGTGTTGTTGGGGAAAAAATGCATAAGAATGGAAAAAATCAACCATTACAGTACGACATGATTTAAGCAAATTGTGCAAGTCTAGAATCTATTTCGATTTTTTCTGTTATTGATTTCTAGAGGTAAATTTAACATAATTCGTAGTAAGTAGTGTTAACATAACATAATAGAATGATTCATTTATATTTCTATAAAAGTCTTTTCCAAAATATCGTAGCGGCACAGTGCAAGTTTTGGCAGCCTATCTAGCCTGTTTGGGACCATAACGACAATACAAATACTTTTCTTTCTTTCTTATTTCGAGTAGAATGTCTTAAATTAAAGAAAAAAAAATGGTCGTTGCTATAATAGTGTTACCCATATTCGGATTGGTAATTCAATTAAAAGACCGAATAAGTTAACGTATTTAAGATAAGATAAGATAAGATAAGACAATTTGTTTTCCATGTCTTTTCTTTTATCAACAAAAACGAATTAAAAAAATCGAATCCCGAGAATTATTCAAAAGAGTGTTTCGCTATTTCTCTGACATAACAACGTTTCAAATAGAAATGATTTATGTTATTAAAAATTAAGAGATAAGAGAAGATTAAATTACGTATCAATCAAATACAGTTTTATATAATTTAAAGTTAACCTGATTTACAAAAACAAAAAAAAAAATCGATGAAACATATCTGCATTAAATTAATTATTTACAATTATTTATATTTATATATTATGTTGTAAGTTAATTTAATGCATCGTACTAAAAAATGAAGAATGATTCACATGTATACTAATAACAAGGGAGAGATTCTTACATTCAGTGAGTTAACAGCCATTTTATTTGTATGCCCATTGAAAGGAACCAATATTTAAAAAATGACTTCGATCTTCTATTTGTGAACTTTTTGTCGGCTATTTAAATAGCCCGTCAGCACGTTGAGCAGCACCAGCAGCCAAAGAAAAATAATGGTTGTATCATACGATAATCATTGCGGCATACTTTGTCTAAAGAAATAACACATTCTGTCAATAAATTCTTAAAGTAATTGTCAAAATTCTTTTTGAGACAAAGTTGCTACATGATCAAGTGTGGAATTGCATTGACGCAGGTTGCTACAATCTGATGAAATAGCAGAGGTGGTAAGATAGCTTCGACTTCGATTGTGAATATATTCCACACCGACAAACTCAGTTTGGTGTCTTCTATCTAGAAGAAAGAGCCGACAGTTCCAGCAGCTTGGTCCCAAAATTGTCGACTTATATTCATAGATGATTCATGTTTAGTTGACTATCCAATGAGGGCAACGACAACTACATTCTAATATTCCTAGTGTGATTAGCACAATGTGGGTAAAGTTTTCTCACGAGACTCACGTAAAATTCAAGAGGACTGCATCGCTGAGTTAAAGTTTGAGAGCGATTTGTCGTTTAATTTGTTCACAGTGGTCGATTGATAAGGTGTGTTTTGCAATTTTTGTGATGGATAAAAATATCGGACAAAGAATTTATTGCTTGTTGTTTGAGTGCTGAATCGCTGTAAATGTTACAAAATACTTACGATGAATCGACTTTACTTTTTTGTAAAACTCTTACGTGCACAACGTGCAATCCGTTTTCGAGAAACGGTTCATAGTGCCTGAATTCCCAAGACCCAGGCTATCGATAGACATACTTCCCGCGCCTCTTTTTCCGATGCATTCTCGCAGTAAGCTAAACACACGTAAACTTTATTTTGAGACACCCGGTACAACCTTCGGTAAGGCCAAAGTTCTGGTATGTAAAATATTTTTGAATAAAAAAAGAGACAAAAAATACTTCGTCAAAATGTTAAAAATATATTTCCCGTTAAAAAATCATCATGACACGACATTTAAATAGAAAAAGGTTTTTTTCTTTGAAAAGGCCACTTAAAATCCGTTCTTTGACGGATAACCAAAGCTGTCACAAAAAAAAAATTGATTTCAAAACAAGACATTTCCCTATTCATCAGATATGATAGAGAGACAGACATACCTTGATATTTCACTCAAGTTTGGGTAGTAAATATTTGATAGATTTATTCAAAATTAAATGCTTCCTTCCTTCTGCTTTACAAATACAGATTACAATACAAACTAGTTAACAGGAATTTTACCCGGAGGAAATTTGTGAACTAAGCTTTAAATTGATTAATATAATTAAATTACATTTTCCAACACAATATAACACTTAAATGAATTTCTGATACTCTAACAGGCGAAATAAATGCTTATTACTATAATTATTTCTTCTCATTTTATTTATACATAATATGATGTCACTTCTATATCAATGTTCTTTACATTAAAGCGAACTCAAATAAAAATGCTATATTTAACTTCAGGGGACATTATTTTTGCCACCATCACCATAGCGGTTACTTTAGAACCATAAAACGTGTCATTATTTATTTAATACCTTTAAAAGTAACTTTAAAATTACAACTTAAACACAAGGCGTGATTTCTAATAAAAAGTTGTATGTATGTATGAACGAATACGAGGAGGATTGATGGCGAAATATCAGCCGGATTTAGTATAGTATCAGAAATGTCAGCTTTAGACATTTAAATTTTATCAAAGCGTGCTTTTAATGGGAAGTCAAGAAACAAATACAAGGACAATGACATGGGTAAGAAATTATTTCCACCAGAAATGTTGACAAAACGGAACTTTGTTCCTTAAGTATGCCATTTTGGTTTAAGGCATAACAGTGTAACAATTCTCACCTCAATTGTACTATGATTCTATATTGAGATTTATATCAACATAAAATAGCTAAATAAATTTAATTCAATTTTTGGGATATTTTTTTTTTTTTTGTTCGGTAAAAACATTTCCTGCCAATACCTTTAATGTCAGGGTTGCTAAGTAATTGAAAAGATTTTCCAACAATAGAACACATAAATGCACTTGTTCGACGTATTACATTTTTATGGCATAGAATACCATAGGCCAAAAAGACTCCGCAACCACATTCCCCGTAATGTCAAACCATAATAATACCTCGGCTGAAACCAAATTTATTGTCAATGACAAAAGCGCACACAATATTACAGTTTGTAGGTGAAATCTACAAGATCTTAGGAACCACATTTACCAAAAAGGATTCCAAGGAAAAACCAAATCCTTGTGATTACTTCAGGAGAATCCTTTAATAAAATACGTGACTCAATATAAGGAAATTCATATTAGTTTCAAACATAAAATTTCACTAGCAACGTTTTTGGTATATTTTAAGTTTATTTGTGCTCTTATCAATAGTGTCTACATGAAAAGATAAAGGTGTGTACGGTGTGTAGTTGTTTACCATTTCCTTCAAATGTGGTCGCTCATAGCTAACGCTAGTAATGTGCAGACTAGGTGATGCTTGAGTGTTTCGTCCAATTAAATTAACTAATTGAAATAAGAATTGACATCCTTTTTAAAAACCATATCATGTTTGAACATTTTCATAAGTTCATTTAGTTCTATTAGGGAATCCCAGAACTATTTCTTTCACACCATGCGGTGCCAGAAATGTTACAGTAGTATTGATTACAGTACTCAAGTGAATAATACTTTATAGATTAATGATACCAAATTCATTAAAGAACGAGTTAATATGTGGTATTTCCAATTAAACATAACAACACTGGGAAGCAAAATACTAGAAAAATGTTTCAAATGAAAATAATTTCAAAATTTTGATATCTTCCCTTTCAGTTTGATTATTTAGAACATGTCTCACCCCAGGAGCAAAGATATAACAAAATAAGCAAAAAATTTTGTCATGTTAGTTTCCAATTGGTTGGGTGGTTTAAGAGCAATTGCTAAAAATGTGACAAAAAAGTGGACAGAGGCAAAGTTTTGCGAGTGTCGAAACTTCTGGCATTTAGTTCAAAGCGCATGTAACCTCGAGCATAGGCTAAAATACATGGAAATATCGAACAAAAGTTATATCCTTCCAGGAATGAGTTTTTTAGTCCTCGCGCATTCTGTTTTTAGACTAACTCAGAGAAGAATTTACTAGACTCTTCTATTAATCGGCTGCTAGAATCTTTCGTTACACACGTAGAGGTGACCGCCGCTCAAATAATGATAAGTGGATGTATGTGGGATTGAACCCCCGATCATGCGAACGATAGCCGCGTGTACTAACGATTCCGTCATGGTCGATAACAAATTATGATCGTCCAATAAATATGCTGATTTAATTTTAAATACGGATGTTTAAAGTTTGCATCATTAAATTTAATAATAGAAATTTGCATTAATAGAACCAAACTTATAGGATACAAAAAAAGGCATGCAATTAACTGTTTACCGAATTATTCTCGCAACAATATCATGCTATTAGGCCTGTATTGTGAAAAACCAGTGTAGTCGACATAAAGAACTTCAACCTTAAGCAGCAACTAACTAACACACTAACAAATGTCATTCGGTAATACGTTCCGGACGAGCTTAAACCTTTGTTTAGTCTGGATACAATGGCACTTCAGCCTAAATATGACAATGTTGATTAGCCATTGTCTTAGTCATTAATTAAGTGCGAAAAAAGCCTCATTTCTTCCAGGTTGTGATCTATTTGGCCGCGCATTATCCATTACGAAAATTGTGTCTCAAAATTTTCGATGATACTCGTATACCGAGTTTACCGTACTCGTTACCGCGCCAAATAAATTGCTCATACAACACTGACTTTCGTAATAATACAGAATAGTCCTCCCATGATAAAATGAAAATGTCATGCACAGTTTGATTTGCCATAAAAGCTCTACTGGAAAAAAATCGTAAAAACTTATGTCGCCGAATCATGATAGCTGCGTAGTTGAGATTTTACCCAGGAATTTCTAATAATTAGGATCAATAAAAGTTCAAATTGCACAAACTAAGTTCGCTAGGGTAAAATCTGCGCATACGCGAATTGAAGCCACCTGTAGCAAAATGCGAATTTAATTAATTCTGCCTTTTTGTTTGCAATAAATAAAAAACCAATTTGAGACCCCATATACTATATCTACATATATTCATAATCATTATAAAATGACCTCCACTTCAGCTATGGGGTTGAAATATCTTGTAGTCGTCGGAAGATTGAGACCAGCATATAAAACCACTGAACTCGGAATTCGAAATTTGCAGATTTCAATTTTGCAGAATCTTACTATTTGCGTGTAGATTTAAAGCATGTAATTTTATTTACGGTGGTATTGTAAAGATATTAGGAAGAATAACCACAGACAGACAATTTTTAAATGATCACCCCATTTTGTGGGTGTAGGTGTGTAATTAAAGATATCCAATAGTGTAAATTTTCACTGAAAAATGGATTAAGTCGGTGCATAATGACAGGCTGCTTTTTAGAAGTCCTCAAATCTGGCGGTGGGTCCTCCACACTAGGGGTGAAGGTCTGGTGTATATTCCACGACACTGTAGAACACAATCCATGTTAGAGGATCCACAATATTTGGCCTGTTTGGACTTATGGCACCTATTTATATTTGCCCCTGCCCACTTCAGTATGTTTTTAACATTTTTACTGCTTTTATATAATTAGAACCAATATAATAAGCTTTTGATTTACGTACCAAGTTCTTATATCTTTTTAAGGAACTATCCATATTTGGCAGGGTTTTTGGATTATTTTTCTCAATTTTGAGTTGGTACATCATCCAAGATATTGTTAGTCGCAATTCTTGGTGGTTGTCCAATTATACGCCACAGTCGAGTTTTACTGCACTCCACTTGTTAACTTTCAAAGTATTCAATTAAAATTATTCAATATTCAATAATCCTGCAGTTATGCATTTTCAATAAGACTTGGATCTGTCAGTGGTGTTTCCTATCGTCCATCATGGCACTCTCCTTATTCGAATATATATTTATTTAAATAAGTTTCAGCAAGTTAAAAAATTTATGTTTCCTGAGGTCATATTCTACAAATATGTCTTTATATTTTAGCAGGGTTAAGTTTTCTACCCAACTGTGAATTCCTGCTATTGCAAAAATGCGAACCAAACATTTTATCTTATATAGATAAAAAACTGAACTGTGAACAAAATTGGAAAACGGCTCACTCTACTGCACAACTTAGTTTGACTTAAGGATGATTCAAGTTATATTTTCTGTGATGTCTTTCTCCCCAACTTTGTCTCCTGGTCTTTGTCTGCTATTGCGTTATCATTTTAAACGAATTTTACGCCAATTTATTTTCCATTGCTGATGGAGTAATGGCGCGTTTTCAAATTCCCGTGCTTGAGCGTTTTTCTAACGTAGTGGGAAGAGGCTGGCAATATAAACGCAACCGACCTTGGTTTCTGATTGCTTTCGGGCGAGATATCTTTATTAGTGTAATGGTGGGGATGCTGTGATGAAGTTTGCCGAATCTTCAAAGGAAATTGTTGTAATAGACAAAGTTATATTGCAAAATGAAGTTAAAATGAATCTCATTGAAATGTGTGTAGCATTTAGCAACTGCTGGTTGATAGCATGAATTAAGGATACGGGGAATGCGATGATCCGGGGATCCAGACGCATTACGGTGTAAGCAAATCGTGGGAAATCGGTAATCTCTTGGGATTTTAGGTAGTACTAAGTAAGGATCTCACACACAAGATATGTTAAAACATTGCGGTAACTTATGGTAACCCAGCATAAAATAAAATTATATGCTGAAATTTATATACTAAAATATATAAAGTTCACATTTATTTTCTTGGGGAATGATAACACTGATGGTATTTAATTAGAATTTTTTTATGAACAATTTATATTGCTAGTTAGATGTGCATGTAATTTTATTCATACTACACACACACACACACACACACACAAGCACACACACGCGCCCTCATACATCTCCTTTACGATTTAAGCATTCCACTTCGTATTCATTTACACATTTTTTCGTTTTTAATTTTATTTGAACATAAAACTCTTACATAAAAGTAATGCATGAAAAACGTGTAAGTTTGAAATGATTGTTTTTTGTTTTTTTTTTTGTTTTTTTCGTACTTTGCTTGTATTTCTCTTATCTAGTTTGCGTTCTATGAAAAAAAAAAGCAAATGGAAAATAATAATATCTTATTGTACTCATCCGTATACGTTTTTCTTATTCATATTTATTAAAGGAAAATACTGACTAATAATGTACAAGCCAGTGGTACGCCAGTTACAAATACACTCAGAACAAGACGACAGCACAATTTGTTGGCAAAATGCCAGACAAAAAAAGACAGGAGAGCAAATTGATAAATTTTCGAGAGAGGAACCCCAACCTGCGACTGGGTATTTTAAAAATCTACATCATATGATAGATATTACAAATTTGCCATCCCATTTGTAACAACAAAAAATAATCATCTGATAACCCACAATGTAGATGCATCCTATGTTCTTTTGAAAACATTACAGAGGCCGAATAGCTTGAGTTAGAAGGCTGATATCTTGCACAAGAATATGTCTTAGTCTTAGGTAAGTTAATTTCCAAACTGAGAAAAATCGGCTTAATACAAGCCAAATCGCTTATAGGATTATGCGAACTTTGTCGAAAATTTTTCAAAAATGTTACTATTTAACATTTAACTAGAACCAATACGAGGTCGCAATGCACACTCTGTCGCAATATTAACTTGGTCAATATAATATAAAATACGTATTAAGCATTGAAATTTACCGTATTGTCTTCAAAATAGACTCAATTCATTTAAGCTAACGAAAAATCTAATCAGCAAAATAAATAAATTTTTCGCAAAATATTTCTGTTCTCGCGGCGAATTTTCTTCTATTTGTTCTAAAGACCGAAAACGGGTGCCTTGAAGTAGTAATATAATTCTAGAAAAGAAAAAAGTCGGACGGAGTTGTACCAGACGAATACGATTGTTGTTCGAATATTTGAGTTTTTGGCCACGTTTCGTTCATACTGATAGCCTTGTGAGATGGTGCTTTAGTGATGGAAGGTCCCTAAGTTTTTTCCCACAAATTTTTCTTTATTCGACGTATTCGCTTTCGCCGTGTAACTGCCTGAAAATATCGTTTATTTACCGTCTGTTTTTGTCATTACCTTCCCTTAATTCTTGTTAACTTCAATTGATAGTGTTATCTAAATCGGTCTAAATCTTCCACTGCATATTGGCTGCTTTTGAATTACTATACCCATACATATCCCGTTTCTATAAATCAACTCAGAGGTATATTTGTATTAAATTGCTCTACAACGATAAAATGGAGGGCATCTAATAAACTTAGTTTTGCGAACGAATATGCACTGTTTTGCACTGCCCCCATATAAATTAGCCAATGTAGCAAATTTCAGGATTTTAAAATTTTACATTGAAATCCGGATTTTGAGATTCAATTCAGAGCCTTTCTCGATAAGGTATAATTCAAAGATAACAGGTCCATATGTAACACCTTTCCACTGACTGTCCGATATGGTAAACATTTTGTAAAATCTTGATTGAGGACGTTATTGCTGCTAAACTGAAATGTCTTTGTATGACGACATTGACCAGTATGAAGTCTTCTTATTTAGCAATTCACAAAAAAAAAAATCTCTTTCAGAGATCCCAATTCCGGACATTTGACCAACAAAATACTGAGTTTTCTCTAAGAAGCGAAGTCAAAACGAAAAGTAGTCATATTTCGCAAGGAAATGAACTCTATGATGAAAAACTACACACATTTACCACATTTTAAACCCATTGACAATTCATTCCTAGCGCATCTATATAATATGCAATGAAAATTTTTTTGAAATGTCTTACACTTCAACTTTCGCACTGTACCCAAACTAACTAACTAACTACAGCTATCTTCTACAACAGCCAAATCTTACTCGTGCGCACTGATAATGGGCACATTGTTGGCCGGATACTGTTTTTGTTACTGCAGTCTTCTGAAGGGCTAAAATGAATTCAGTAAAAGTGAGAGAAGTAAAGATTTTATCTACATCAGCTCCGCTGTTAGCAACACGAATAAAGACGGTCTGGAGATTAGCATCTGTGTTACTTGCAAATACAAGGTGACTGCTGAATGTCACCACACGGAGAAACTCAAAAACTCGCATTAGAATTGGCGTACGGCCCGACCCTAAATTTCAATTGATAGATTTTTTCGGGAGCGCCTCGTAAAACTATAGTTATGTGTATGTAAAACAAAACCCAAAGCCTTCATCTCTCCTCATTCCTTCAATCAATTAAGAAAAATAAACTGAAACTCTTCATGTGAACTGACGATATCTAATACAAAGCTGAAATGAAATTCCATCACGTTTATTTTTATTTATTTTTTTCTTTAAAGATTTTGAGAGCTCCTACTATTATTTCGCACAGCTCAAACACTTAAGGAATGATATTGTTGTACAATGAATGTTTCCATGAAGAATTTAATTCAGCTTTTTTCTGTTGTTGTTTGTTGATACTGCTGATGTTGTCGCGGCCATTGTTATTGTTATAGATGTATTAAAATGTTTACTTCTGATGGAAGAAAACGCGAACGAAAAAAGCAAAAAAGAAAGAAAACGTATGAATGGACGGAAAAACGTCCAACGTGCTGAACTCAGCAGAAATATGCAAAATTGTTATTACATAAATTCAAGAGCTGTTGTTGTAGGTTATTTTTGGTATTCTTGTGCATGGAAAGAAGTGGCGCCTAAAATAATAAACCTGAGGTAATTGAACTCAATTAATAATGAAAAGCGTAAAGAGGCATAACAAGAAACGCAAACAATGACAACAAGAAATCACTTTGAAGCGGAAATCAGAATCACCATAATAGGTGGTGTCATTGGCGTTAAGTGTTTTAGTCATAACGTTTTAACGAATTGAATTGTGGTAGAGATTAAATGAGTGGAAAACTGATTGAATGACAGACAACTATGACTCGTACAATTTCTCTACAGCAGAAAATTCGTAGCATAATGGCAGAAGCAGAGCAAGGACCCTCGACAAGTTTATTTTTGTTTTGTCCTTTGATTGTTGTTTTTATTTGGTGTGATTGTTTCAGACGTAGATTAATGGAATTTTGTTCGCAGTTACAGAATTAGCATTAGAATAAGATTTAAAAGTGAAAACAGTCCTATAGGTAATGTGTTATTCAATTCACTGATGGTTATACTTATCAAATATAAGTAAGCTTCCACATGGTATGGGAGATTTTTCTTTTCGTTTTGTTATAAATTTCAAATATGTGAAAACAGATTTGTAAGAACAAGACATCAAAATAGTTTAAAACACTTATAACATGTCCAAATTAACACTCCTTACACATTTATACAATTATATACATTTCTCCATGAACGAAACGCAAATTCCCCCTCATCCCATGAATGAGATATGGGAAAGATTCTCACATTCATTAAGCACAGCTTAACCAGAGTTTGCGGCTTACCGCGATTCTACTATGACCGCTGTCACTTCTCTTCATCACAAGTGGCCCACTCTTCATACACGTTTTTGGGAGCTAACTAGGTAAAATATTTATCTGCCACATTAAAAGAAAAGTTTGAAGGCGTTGCATGATGAAAACAATCGATTGTGTCGCATTTAGCTTTAATTTTCTTGCACGAATTCTAATTTTTTTTACAAATCGTTGATTCCTACATTGTTTCGAAAAAGAAAATAAATTTTATCGCATTTTATTTGTTCAGACATTTCTACACAACCCCGATGAAAGACTTCATAAAATAGTCTACTAAACACACCATTAATATAGTTAACATGTTGCCAACACTTAATGTGCAAGATTGCGTAGTAGTAAATAATGTGAAGCATGTTGTAAATAAAACTCAATTTAACACCTACAAGAAACCATAACAATTGAGATACTTAAGGTGATAACACTCGTACAATAAAAACTAAAACAGCTGCAGAACAACAGCAGACAAATCGCAAGCTAATATCGACGACCGTCTTTAGTTTAAAATAGCCATAAGGTGAAAGTGGTTAAAGGTTAACTGGGAGGAAACCATATAGCAAAGTAATTGAACTATAAATTGCACACACACCATCAAAAGGGATAAGTGCGTTAATAATGTACTATATAGGTAGATATGTACATACATATGCGATATGTGTGCTTATATGCTTACATACAGAGACCGCAGAAAGTAAAATCCAATGTAATAAAGGGAGTGTAATCTCGACACATAGGTAGTGATTTATATGAAGGTTTCACGAGTCAGCAGGATAATAAAATAAATAAATATTCAGAGTATTACTACTGGGTATTACGACCATGTAATTTTCAGTTTGAAAACTGTATTACGCGCAGGCACACGAGGCTTGGCGACTCACTCGGTTTCTATCAAATATTACTCTGAAATAACGTGAAATAAAATGAACAAAATACTAACTTACGAATAACTCTTCTAATTTGACCAAGTTTTTTGGAATTGGCGATATAGTCAATTTTAATTCTCAGGCCTAAGTTTACTAAATACCTAATGCGAGCCAAATTATGTTAAATATGGTGCAATTGAATGAAACATAGAATCCTATGAATATATAGTTAAAATTGGAAATTTGAATGAGATCTGGTCGATTTTTTCTAAATTCGCCAAGCATTCTAAGGCTAACAAAAATTACTTCAACCCGCCAATTACAAAAGGAAAGAGGAGAACAGGCTTTAGATAGATCGGAGAAGGTTTTAAGTGAAAATTGTTAACCATATTTGGATGGTAATCTAAAAATAGTTCGCGAAAATTCATTGTTAATCCAATTGTTAATTTTTTTCAGGTCTTGCCTAATATTATAGAGCAACACAGTGGTCAAAAATCTAGATTGTTAGATCCTACCAGCAGGAAATAGTAGGGGAAAGATTAAATTTGGAATAATCGGTCAATTTAAAAGGAAAGGATATGAAGTTAAGAATATAAGAGTGAACTGATATGGACAATTTGGTACCCCCTTAAGATTAAGGATTAAGTTTTCTAAACATTTACCACGGTTATTTTGTATACCGACAGGCGGACATAGCGCAATCAGCCAAAAATTATGAAATACATTTTGACAAAAATTACTTGGTACTACAAACGCTTCACTCTGGGTGTTATATACATTCATATGTTATATACATTATGTTATATGTTATATACATATGTTATATACATTCATTCCTTAGATGTAGGTATGGGCAAAGGGAAGATTCGGCCTCCGCAAACAATATAAGGAACATGGATTAACAACATGCACTTGAAACTATGACATCTACCACAGCTTTAGCAGCTGTAAATTATCAACTTGACCATTTTGGAATTTGTTCGCATTTAGTACTTTGACACATTTAGTATTCTTATGAGTTTGCTTCTGTTTTTTTTCATATTTTTTGATTCTCCATCAAATAACACTTTCGTCGAGCTAACACTTATCATTTATATTTTGACTTTTTTAACAGCAAATTCTCTGTTCTAAATAACAAAAAGTATAATGCAGTTTAATATTTTTTTTTTTTTTGCGAATTATTTTTATCAGCCACCAGGATATGTTTTATGTTCAGCAATGCCTAACTAAAACCTATACATGTAGCGCCCTCTAGCAGCGGTAAAACAAACTTGTGATTTCATATCGTTGATTTAAAATCTAATCAAAAAATACTTATATATGGGGTAGAAAGAAAGTAATATCGATTTTTGCACAAAGTAAATTTCACATTTTCTATTCTAATAACTAAATTTAACTTATAACGTAATTGTAACTTTGTTTAACAATAGTTCAAATGACATTTTGATTCCAGGTGGGAAAATGATTCTTCGCAGTAAAATATTTGAACAATTCGGGGTTTAAGTCCTTAGCTTTATCGAGGGATTATCTATGTAAAAAATCTTGTAGACTCCGAAATAAACCATGTTAGAATGTGCCTGACCAGGAGTACAAGGTGGATATGTTGAAAAATTTCGTCTTTGAGATTTTCCAATTCAGTTCTTTTTTTCTTTTAAGTTTCACCTCAAAGTAAACTACTTCCATAAAAAAACACCAAATTGACAACATAACTTTCTTCGGTGCGATTTTGACTTTATTGAAATTTTAGCGCGCTCATTGCGCTAGGAACAGGTGTCTTTCGGTTGGCACTGCTGTATGTAAACAATCCATTTTTCATTCCCAGTGACAACGCGTTTCAAAAAGGGATTATTATGGTTGCGTTTATTCGGTCGATTTTTCAAAATTTTACGCACCATTATAATCAAATGTTATTGCCAAAATGTAAAGCAAGTGGGCTCTACAATTACAGCGGAAAAATTAAATTTCGATAAATAGGCCCTCCAGAACTTACTTCACCAGTTCTACTCTTAGAAAGATGTGAAGCTAAGAATATATGAGTTAAATCGGTAATTATTATGGAAAGTATCAGAAGTGACGTTTATATGATGTCATGATATCATAGCTTTCAGAAAATTATAAGTTAATGAACTGAACAAGAATTTTAGGCTACATCAGTCTATAAATTAGAAATTACGTGTTGAACTTAGGCACATCGGACAATTTGTATTGGAGGTACCAAAAGGAGTGTGGCAATGTTGTCCATGTTCATTGTAAAGCTTTGGCAAACGCTTAGCATGCATTCAATATGACTAAATTTAGTGAAACAATGTAAGAGGTATGAATTTAAAATTATATGTGCCTAACGAGCATTTATATGGGAGCTACCAGAAGTAGCGTAGTTAGTCAATGTCATGTTTTTGGCATATCCAATGACATATATCCTCATTCTTCCAGGTGAAAGTACGAGTATAACAATAAAAATAAAATCACACGATCGTGTATAACATTTGGTTGATACATAATTTTTAAAATTATTTAAAAACTTCGAAAAATAAATTAAATTTGTCTAGAGTTTGGTTCTTGTATATATAAGCTCTTCCCTATCGGAATAGTTTTATACCTAATTGAGACATTTTTTTACCTGCGACAGAAACTCAGACGGGCGACATGTATTTTCACAACGATGCATATATCTAGCTGTTTCAAGTGATCAATTTTATATAAAATTTTGTGTAAAATTTGAAATTTGGTCACTAACGGCTAGAGACATAGAGATTACGTTTGGGAACTACTGACGCAGAAGTTTGTTAAAGTTTAAGGACAGCAGAGCTGCAGAAGCCAGCAGTCGGCCAACAGAAACCACTGACTGTGGACTGGTAATGCATATCAACTCATAAGTGTTCCGTTCAGCTGAACAACATAGACAGACATAGACGATCGTGATCTCAGTAGACAGACCAAGTTTATTTAACTACTTACATATTTCTTCCTCTTGTTACGATTTGCCTATGTGTGCCTAAAATTCATATCCCTGATAAGTTTTTGAAAATGACGTTTAGAAATCTAAAATATTTAGATAAATTAAAGAGTTGCACCAAATGTGATGTCATCCACCTTTACACAGATTTTTGATTATTTCCTATACCAATAGTACAATACAACAACCCAATGTTTCGTTGTGAAATTGTTTGATATTTTGTATTGTTCGCTTAGAACAATTAAGCAATAACAATTGCAAAACGTTTCCCCAATATTTCTCTGCATGTATGAAATAACCGAAAAATTGTTGCCTTTTAATTATTGAATGCGCTGGAAAGTAAATGAGAAATTCTCATGAGAGCAGTATTGCAGTAAACACACAACCCCTTAACGTGATTTATATTTTCGTGAGTCTCATATTTTCGCGTCAGTAATCAAATATGTAAAGAAAATGTTTCTCTTTTCCCAAGAAAATTGCTTTTCATCCTTCAGTTGATAACCAGGCTTCCCGTTAAAAGAACTCTCTCGTATGTAAGTGTGCAAGTCGTTATACTTTAATAAGTGACCACCGCACGCAAGGAGTGGTGTGATTTAATTTTAAATTGGAATATTCTCTTGGCACTTTCGCCGGTTTTGGTTTTATTAATCCACATTTTGGTGGAGGTCTTTGAAGGCTATAAATCTTTTTAGTGGCATTTTGTGTCTTGCTTTTGTTGTTGTCTTGTGCCCAATGTGGATCGTAAAACTTTTATTAATTGGCATTTTAAGTGTGTTGTAAATGTTTATTAATAATAAATTTATTACACATACAACAACATCACAATCGGCAATCAACACACGTCCGTACAAAAATAACGTTGTTATGCATTCAAAAGGGGCGGTGCAGACAATACCTTGAGCGAGTGGGTGTGAACGTTAGCCGGTGAGAGTGAGCGATTTTATCTGCAGCCGTGCGAAAGCTTTGCCGTTAAATAGCTATTATTATTACAATCGACCATTAAATCGCAACAACTGACAACGATGATAATGGCTGTGAAATGACAGAACATCCGGATGGCTTTTAATTGTAGGTAAAAATGTGTACTTATGTGCTGTAGTAAGCATTTATACGAAGGCAAAAAGTACAGAGTGTTGCGATTGTAATGCAAGGTTTATAAAAAATGTATTTTATGGGTTTTCATGGACTGCAACTGACACCTTAAAATACACATTTACTATTTTCCCATAACCGTTAACATCTGTTGAGTTTTGCCAGCATTTGTTGAAGTTGACAGTAGAATGTATTAAGCAAATATTTTGTAAAGATATTAAATCTGTTGGAGTCCGCAAATTGGTTTAACAAAGGTCATGTGGCGCAATCTGAATACTAACATTTTTGAAGATTTGACCTAATAGTATACTATTAACCTATTAACTCGTTCGCCAGCGTCACCTTTGGTTTTACATATATATACGACTATCTCGCATGTGATGGTGAATTCCAGGCGGTGACCCTCATGTTGCGATGGATGGAAAATTGAAATCCTGTAAAAATTATTGCTTTCAGTGAGTCAAAAAACATAAATCCACTTGGGGTCACTGAATGTGAGGAATTCTTTAGCATGAAATCGATCTTATGGGGCTCTACTTACGCAAACACTTGATTTGAATGAAATGCTAATTATTCAATATCAAAAAAAAATATATATATTTTCTATGTTATACAGGGTGGGCGATATGAGTGTTGGCGATTTAATTCTCCAATTTCTCGGTAACGCGTGGTGCGGGGTGGCGGGGGGATATGTTGTTCGCTGCGCCGCTTCCTGGAAATTTAGTCGCCATGGAGCCGTACACGGGAGTGCAGCGTGCATTTTGTGTCCGAGCGTATTACGAAAACAATAAATCAGTGATTACTGCACGACGTTTGTATCGGCATGAACACGGTTTACACGATTTAAGTGAAGTTCCAAGCGCCAATGTGATACGAAAATGAATCAGAATGTTCGAAACAATCGGCTCAACAGTACCAATTACGGTTCGTGGTCGCCCAGTTTCTGCAAGATCAGCCGACATTGTGGAGCGTGTTCGTGTTTCAGTTCAGCGCAATCCGCAACAGTCAACACGTAAGAGAAATTAGTCTTTGGATGTCAAAAGAACAACTTTACGACGAATTTTGAAACGTGATTTGCATTTGAAGGCTTATACGATTCAGATAGTCCAAGAATTAAAACCCGATTATGCCAATAACCGACTTAACTTTGTCAATTTGATGCTAGAGCGGTTCAACAATTTCAACAACGTGATTTTTAATGATGAGGCCAATTTTCACCTTAATGGCCATGTGAACAAGCAAAATTGTCGGTTCTGGTCCGAGACTAATCCCCGACGCTTGCATGAATGTCCACTTCACAGCCCTAAGCTTGTCGTGTGGGCTGGGATAACGTCAACCGGTATTATTGGACCATACTTTTTTGAGGACGAAAGAGGACATGCGATGACGGTTAGAGCGAATAATTATTGCAACATGCTAGCAGACTTTTTGGTGCCAGCTTTGCAAGAACTTCGAGGCAATACCTCGAGGATGTGGTTTCAACAGGATGGGGCCACATGTCATACGGCTAGGGTATCCATAGAGCTGCTGAAAAATGTTTTTCCTGGAAAACTCATTTCGAGAAGGGGGGATATTGAATGGCCCCCACGTAGCCCCGATCTCTCTCCATGCGATTATTTTCTATGGGGCTACCTCAAATCGGTAGTCTACGAGAATAATCCGACCAATTTAGAGCAATTGAAGAGGAACGTTATTCAGGAAAGTAACAAAATACCGAGAACAACTTTTCAACGAGTTTTCCAAAATTTGCGATTTCGGTTCCAAGAGTGTCAAGCAGCCGAGGGAAGCCATTTGGACAACATTATTTTTAAGTCTTAAAAATTTCCATGCTTCTACTTTTTAAAAATACAAATATATTTTTTTATGTTTCGTAGGTTTTTTTTTTAATTGAATATTTAAACCGACAACACCCTTATGGCCCACCCTGTATATGGAATTTTTGGAAATGATAAATTTTTAAATGACAAATTTGCGTTTAATTAAGCCTACAATAAATAAAATTGCCTAACAATAAACCCACAAAAGATTGCGATTTGCAAGTCCTTCCGTCCACGAAAGCGACAGAATGGCAGTAAATAAGAGTCTGATATTTTCCGAAAAAACAGATCAAAGTTATAGGTAGGTTTAATTCAAAATTGAGCAAAATCACACCAGGATAAGAAAAACTCGCCAATACCAAACAAATTAATTGCAGTCACGGTTTTCAAAAATAACAAAATAAACAACCATTTCCGCTGAAAAAACAGCCTAAATCGATATATTATATATGACGAAAGTTCATTCATGAACTGCCCACTTGTTTGGCGATGAGTAAGTATAACTCATTATCTGTACTATGGGAAATAATGCGGTAGAAAAAAGTTGCCCTAGAATAATAATAGCATTTCCGGAGCTTTTCAACAATTTTACCATTTACTCATTTAAAGCAGTAAATGGTGGTTCATAACAGAAACCAAAAAAGCCCATCTTACCTTATATATTTTTTGTGAGCTCCTATCCAAGCAAACTTTAGGTTTTTGTCCAACTTTTCTCTTGGGAGACTATACAAAAGTTTCTATTTGTTACACCTGAAATCGACAGCCGATATATCGGTTCATTGTACGTGTAGACATAATGCGTCATTCTTCTCTTATCTGAGCCCAATTTTTTACACTCAAGTACAGAGTGAGTCGCTCACTGAATGTGAGACGTCCTCCTATATCTTATACGAGTACATGGGATGCAAGGGAAATTGTTTTGAGGAAAGTTTTTGCGATAAGTGTCAGAAACATCAGGATAAGGGACGTTTTGTAGTTATAGTTTGTTAGAGTATGTTATTACCAGCTCGGGAGGAGTAAGGCTCATCGATGTTCTGCTTACTTTGTGTTTGTGTACTTATCGATTTACCATATTTTTTCAGTGAAAAATACTATTTCTTATTACATTTAAATAACAACAGCCATAATTATAGCAGTTCCTTACTAATATATATAACTTTAATATGTTTTCTTCCCGTTTTTATCTATTGCCCCTGTACATTGCTTGTAGTTAATAAATAATACTAAATAATAAATTTAAATTTTTTGTAAGATTAGTTGAGTCCTTGTAGAGGCTACTTTTAATCACAGGTTAAATCATTCCTTCATAGGGTTGAGAGCGATATACTGGTTCATTACTTGTATAATATTTTGATTTACTGCAGCGAAAAAGATTATTTTTTTTTTTCGTATTTATCAATTGGCTATGTATGCAATTTTTAACTAGCGAATAAATAAAATAAATTAAGCAAAATATGTAAAGCATATAGATTGTATCGAAACAATTTAGTCTTAACTCCAAACAATGATATTTCGTTTCTACATACCTCCAGAGAGAGTTTGCTGTTATTTACATTTGGCACAAAGCACAACAAAGGTTGCTGGAGTACCGTTTAATACGCTGCTTATTGATGTTGGGCATTTTCCCATTTATAAATCATTTTGATGATGGAAATCACAAATATTTGTATTGATTGTTGGACTATCGAATATTAATAGCAATATCGAATATTGTTGTTGGTTATCGGTCAGCCAGTCAGTCAGTCTGTCGTCTTGATGTCTGTGTTAACAATTAATCTTGCATTGAAATTTTGTTTCCATTATTTGTGGAAATTGTGTTCGATAAGAATTGTGAGATGTTTGCTTAGAGTGTTGGTCTGCTCGAGCGATGATGGAGGAACTATATGGATATGTGATAGAGAAGGCGTAGAACTCATATGGGATTCAGCGCGTATAAATGTAATTGTTTATATAGTTTAAACAAATCTAGCTACTTGTTTATTGTTATTTATTGTCTAGCTTCTATCTATCATCAAATAATTTCCAAAGGCAGCTAACAAGGTACGTAATAAGCGAACATTTAAGTGTTTCGAAAATGTACGTAAACAACAATAATTGTAAATTGATTGAGGAAATTAAGTATTAAATAAGAATTATATCGGAATTGGAAATTACAAATGATAGCTTCCTATTTTGTGGAAGATATTTAGTTTGTCTAAATGTAAACGTAAACAATAATAAATAATTATTTTGATATAAAAAGACAAGATGTGATCTCCATTGTTGTGCAGTATCAAAGCACAACGTTTCATTTCCATTTATCAATAATTAGGGCGAGAGGGAAAAACAAAAATAAGAGTCTAAATTAATTGTACTATATTCCGTCCGGAACATAGTAACTAAAAGCTACGGTACAGGGAACTCTTTCTGTAATGATATAAACGGAGGCAGCTACTCAAAGTGTAGCCAACATCACGCTGCTGTACCAACCAAGCGGCTAATGACAGCGCGCTCATTTTTTGACAAACATTAGTCTGTTATGTCGTTTACAATCCTTCAGAAGCACATCGTTTTTCATAGCAGTTAAAAAAGGTTACTCAAATGGAATCCAAGCACAAGAGCGTTATTGCTTTGTATATGTATATAATGAGCTATGCCATTTGAACAACAAAACGTCTGCATATCGGACCGTTGCATGCTTCAAAGCATCAAAAAAGGCCATGGAGCGGGCATTCAAATACAGCAACATTGCCAGAAATGATTCCAGAAATGAAGACCAGAATTCTAGATAATCGAAAATTCTAGATGGCGAAGATTTTCAATGTGGTTATAGCATGGAACACATATTAAAAAATGAACTACCATTGATACCATTGTAAGACTTAAAACCTCTACAAAAAGCAATTCGCTTAGCAAGGGTAAAGGTAAGAGCAAACTCTTACACCTTGGTATGAGCTTGAAAATTTGGTTTTTTGTGATGAAGAAACTTTGACGGTTTAGCACTGTGCAAACGAATAAAACGAACGTATGTGATTAGAGTGCAAATCCAAAGACAATTTTTTCCACCGATAACTGCCACAGAACGCTCAGCACTCCTTTTCATTCAACAAACCTGTCGTGAATATAAATAAATTGGATATCTCAACTTTGTTAACAAAAACAAAAAAAAAAAAAAAAAAACGGCAGTGTTCATCATACTTCCTGGATTTAAATCCAATGAATTTGAAGATTGCACAAAACCTTCAAGCCGTATTCGTGCAGCAAAAGGTAGCTACATCGCACTCACAATTACATATTTTTCATAAAACTTAAAATGTATTTAGAATTTGCTGGAGTTTTAAGTAAAAAAATAGGTTCAGGAAATATGACGAAATTGTGTCAAGAAAAAATGCGAAATTTCTTAAGGTGTACACCATCAAGCCGCAGTGCAATCTGAATTTGTACGTCATAAAAAAATTTTACTTTCGGGAAAATATTTTGCCATTTTGAGAACTCAAGTACAGTAAGAAACGGAATGGGGAAATTTAAGAATGAGATCTTATTTTAATATTCTTCCTGGCTTATTTTGTAAATAACTACCGTAATCTTGAAAGTATCGTAAATAATCAATGGGTACTAGTTGGAAAAGAAGTAAATTTTTTCTAATTTTGTTAGTCCTTAATTTTGAATTACTTTTTTTAATTTGAGAATTTCTGTAAAATTTGTTAAAAAAGGCGTATTTTTTGATTTTTTGTATATTTTTTTCATGGTCCAATGATTTGAATCCTGAAAATATGTTTTTGGCTTTTTTAAATATATTTTGAGAATCGTCAAAAGAAATTATTTCCCAGCTATATCTTCGAGATGCTAATTTGACCTGCTGCTTAAGAACTGGTATTGGTATTGGTCACAAACGGAATTAATTTCCCAGTATAAAATGCAAGCAAATTCCACAAGCGGAATTCCCTGAGAACAAGTTTTTCAATGTCACCGCGCTTTGCAGATTTAACCACAAACACAACCAAACGCAATGTTGGGACAAGGGTATTATTTGAAGAAATAATTATCTTTCCAGAATTAGACCTGAAGAGAAACCCTTTCAACTCCTCTACTTTTAACTTCAACAAAGTGGTGCAATTTGTCAAGTTGCCAGGTGCATGCCAGGTCTCCAAAAATTTTCGGGTGTTAATACTTTATTTTGAGTTTTTGAATGTCAGCATATTTTTAGAAATTGTTTACAAATACTGCAGTATTTTTGAACTTCATTCAAAAAAAAAAAAACAGATGTGATTGAAATATAGAAAAAAAAAAAATATTAAATATACCTTAAACATTGTTTTGCTAGCAAGATGTTACTAAAACAACTTGATAGAGTTTTTCATTCCAAAACTATGGCGCAATATAATCCGTTTCAACTTTGCGTGCTCCCACAAGATGAGGCACATCAACCTAATAAAAAAAAAAAAAAACGTAACATTCCGGTGGTATCCAAGGTTTCCTTACCTTACGCAACGGATATTTTACGTGGATCAGTTCACAAAAGAAAAACAAAACTTGTTGGATAACTTAAAAATGTATATTGTAATGGATATTAATTTAGTTAATCCGAAGCAATATATTGGAATAATAATTAAGGTAATTCCCATTGCAACCTTCCTGTCAGTAATGAAGAATAGTATTACATATCTGTCACCGACAGAGAAGGTCTTTCAATTCTATAATTTCCTAAATTCCCTGAATATTCTAGTAGGTGTTTTTTTATTTTTACAAATAAAAGAAATATAATTCATATAAATTAAGCAAACAGAGCTACTTCAGATTATTAATGTAGTAAAATTTATCAGTCGCCATCTATTTATAGCAAATGTGATTCTAAAAAAGGAGTATTTTCGACAGACTCAAGCAATGCATTTTTTAAAAATAAATTGTTATTTTTAAGCCCTTGTCAAGAACCACTGCAAGATGAAATTTTCATATTATTTATGAAATACGATCTCGCCTTTTCCGAGGAATTTGTTTCAGAGAACGTTTCATAACGGCCATAAAATATTTATTTTTACTTTTTTACTTACTTTTACTAACCGACCCTCTCTCAACATTACTTTAATTTTTAATCGGTCTTTACGTAATCTGTTCCCAATTGAAAGATGCCGTTTCGAAACATATTGACGGGGTTTCGCTGGAAACTACTCACTATAGCATGTCTTCAGAGAACTATTTGAACATTTTTGAAGAAACTTCAAGTATTTCGGAACTAGTTCAGCGGCAATTCATTTCGTACCCACACAATAGTGTAAAATGGCGTAAATTGATTGGTAAAACACCAAAAATTCAATAGCTATCTCTCTCAAACTTACCATTTTCATCACTTTACTGATGTTAACTCCAGTTGAAAACTTGGATGACCAATTATAGCGAGGTAAATCTCGAATCACCTCTTGGCCTATTTTGAGTTCACTATAACATTCATATGTACGTTTTTATTGATAAAATCAACTCACCTTGGGCATTTTGTAATATTTTTAGAGATTTGGTACAGGGAATTGCATTTGCATTACAAAATTTGAGACAAATTAATTGTAGATATCATTGTCCATTTTAAAAACCACAAAAGCTAGAACCGTAAACAACCAAAAGGCGGATCTCGCTCAAACTCCGCTTGAACTTAACGACAAAAAAATTTCGAGAACAGCTTTAAGTAGGCTTTTTGGATGCTAAATGCTCAGTTCACGGTTTTTTTTCTTTTTTTGACAGAATGTAGAAATTGTGCAAAAGCCAATAATTAACACGATCCCTAATTTTCAGATAATTCCTTTCCGTATCTACCGACTGCCACCATAAATTTGTTTTTAATTAGCAAATAAGTGAGGAAA
The DNA here is from genome assembly GCA_019455685.1 of Philornis downsi. Classification (NCBI taxonomy): domain Eukaryota; kingdom Metazoa; phylum Arthropoda; class Insecta; order Diptera; family Muscidae; genus Philornis; species Philornis downsi. The sequence continues at coordinate 6,281,450 of JAHXMU010000008.1, forward strand.
CTGTGTACAAATTTTTGAAGAAAGGGCAAGTTTTTCTAGAAGTGAAGAAGTACGAGCAAGCTTTTTACTAACGGACCGATTTTGCCCAATATCAGATTTTATCTGCGAGTGACTATGAGACGTTGTTATGCTCAACTATAGCCCTTAGCATAACAGAAATTCATTATTTTGCTGACATTGAAGATTGAATGATCAGATTTATGTCAAATATGCACTGTTTTGTTCGACAACTTATTGCCATTGAGAGTAATTCCATTATGCCTCTCAAATAGAAATCCTCTTTCCTACTGACAAAGACCTGCGATTTCCAAAAGCCTATCTTGAATTTTTCACCAGCAAAATTATTCGCCAATAGACAGGAACAAGTGGTAACCCTTGTGACCATTAATCCGTGTGGCACCCACACATGTATCTTAATTTCTTTTTGTAGTCTAGTCTTATTCAAGTGGTTCCAAAATTTTTTGCGCATTGTTTACCTTCTGAGCAATCAGGACAGCACTTAGTAATGACGGTCGAAATTGATTATTTCCCCTCGTATTTCATTGATATTTTCGATAATAGCCTTTCCGGAGCGTAGTGCACCGCATTTCTTTCTACTATACCTGTTATTTCGATTTTTACATTGTGGGGTCTCAGATGATTACAATTTTAATGACATTTTAATGTTTGAATTTAGTGACAAACTAATTTGAGGACATTACCATTCTCAGGTGGGGGGTATAAAAATCAAACCGTTCGCTTTTATTATGTTTGAGATCGTTGATTGAATTTTCATAACCTTTATGTGGTTCTACGTAGTTTTTTTACTTTTGTGTTATCCACGCGTCATCAACATAATTATATATTTTAATATCACTATATCTCTCCGAAACACATCGTTCGTTAACTTTATTAACCTGGGCTATGGAAATATCTATTAAGCGTCCATCTCAACACACAAGAGATCGTTAATCCATCGCATTTGCATAATTAATTATACTGCACAAATAACTATTGGGGAGAACAGTGTTCTACGAGCTTTGTAATTTACTCAGATCAAATATTACTTGACATTTATAATAGAAATATACTTACACTATAACTTAATAATGTTGTTATGGTTATTTAAATCAATCGCTATCGTTTATTTCTACACCAATTTAATTTGTTATTTTGAACATGTCGCTGCCATTAACATTAAACCAAATTTATTTACTCTGAATTCGTCTTTCCTCTTATTTTAGGTGAGTTGGGGCGACACCTCAATAATTCAATTTAGTCTGCAACCATCCCAAAATAGACACTTTGATTTATCAGGAAATATCACTTGGAAATTTATTCAACCATTCAAGCGGACAGAAAATGTTCATCATCTGCATGGGATGTGCGAAAGCCAATACGTTTATCTACAGGTAACATCACTCGTAGTAAATTAAAAATACTCAATCTTTGACATTTATACGAAACACATTGAAATTTATTTGTACGACTCACATACGTGTAGTCGGCTTGATTAATTTGCTTAAGAAAATATTAGTTGATGACAGTATGTCATAGCATGCTATTCGGTTGTAGAGACAGATGTCAAATCTGAGAATAAACATTCATGTTTTCCTCCATAGGTGATGATTGCTGCTGGTGATGGTGAACATCTAATTAATCATTTTCTCTTGATTACTGTTTTGAATGTGTGGACAGACAGGCGAACAGTTTTATATGGAGAATATGCGAAAAAAAAATATTGAATAAAAGCGTCAAAATCATTATTAATGATATTTCGAATTCATTCGTTTAAAGCCAACAAGTGAGAGGGAGAGGGTTGAAGTCGATTGATGTGCCAGTCAAGCGGCATTAGGGGTTTGGGTTCGAGATTTCCCGATATTTCTCTGTATAAAGGAATTCAGCGGGAAAACTTGATCAAATTCCCACAAAAACGGGGGACATTAAAAACATGCATTCTGGCAATAAAGTATTGCGAACTGGCCAAGAAAACAAGACAATTTATTATTTATTCAAATTTATTCTATTGTATTCAAAGTGGACATTTTCCGGTATAATAATTCTATAACTAACGAATAATTAATTCATCAAAATGACCTTCTAACACATTTTCCAGAAAATGGTTTACTTATCGCTGCGAATCTCTTTATCTCTTTTGTGTCTTCTATGGACTAAAAACGGGTGCCACGAAATGGTAATTTGAGCTATGGATTGAGAAATGTCATTTCAAAACAATGGCTGTTCGATTATGTTTATTGAGATTTTGGAAATTCGTTCAATAATAGCCTTGTGAGATGGTGCGATATCCATACGTTTTCTTACAAATAATTGCCCAGACGATATTTATAGTGCACAACAACTCGATTATCAAAATAAACGGTGTCTTCGGTTTCGGCTCAGTTGGAAAGCACCATTACGAAGCTTCTTGACCGGTCTGCATGCGCTTTACAAATTGATTCGTTTTAGAGGACATTCACGCGATTGAATTTATGAAGACAACACTTCATCTTTTGAAACTATTTGACTGGCAATGTGTGTCAAATCTAATAACCGTGTAAAATAATACGAATTAATACGTGAGACTCAGAAAATTCGGCGACTACCATTCTCAAACTTAAATGATGATTTTCATTCACCATTTCCTTCACTTTGTCGATGCTAATTTCAGTTCAAAACATTGAAAGACGACCAGGTAGAGCAAATCTTTTACCATAACTCTAACAAAATCTAGTATGGTAAGTAAATTAAATGGCAGATTGCGGCCAAGATCCGTGCTAGTATAGGGATCCGAATTTTGACAACTTCTTTAAGCGAGCTTTTTACATGAAAAATTAATGGTACTTTTTCGATAGAATGTGCATTAATATGGGACGTTTTGCAATAGTAAAATCGTTCTCCAAGTTGATACTCATTTCATCAGAGTAAAGTTCTCATAATGCCAGGCTGTCGATTTCAGATCCAAGCGAGGATTTTCATCGGCAGAATTTGTTCTTTTAAATGAAGCTTTTCCAAAAGCATAAATTGGTTTTGGTCTTGAATAAACATGACTTTACTTTACAACACTTTACTACACAATTCGAAAAAATAGAAAACGATTGATCGCTGGGAATTCCATTTTGTATTGCTCTTTCCAGAGAAATTAAAAAGTCGGTGAAATCAAAAATTCTTGATAGTCCTTGTGGACTAAAATCGTTAAGTATAAATAAAGTATCACGACGCACATGTGAATACGCAAAAACTCCTATTATTGCCGCCTACAAGTTAAAGATGCTCTTTTAATTGCCAGGACGATCTTAATTCCTGGGACTTATGCCATTTTATCACACAAATATTGACGAGATATTTTCGTTAGATTGGACATGGCAATGTGAACTGAGAATTTCGTTTGGAAATGGTGACTGACATTTTCTTACGGTAGACATCACAAACAAAAATTGTGATGTACAGGGTTGTGAGAAAATCGTAATATTATTTGAATAAAAGCAAAATTACTATGTCATCGCATAAGACGTCTTTAGTAAATTTCAAACTATGCAAATTTTCAAGATTCAGTTCATTGTATTATGTAGATCAATATAATGAATATTCCAAACATTTCTTGCATTAATATAAAAACCACTCCATTGAAAATATAAAAAACTCTGCACCTACAAATAGTAGTAATGTAGTACAAATAAAAATTTTTGCATGACATTTAAGGCTCTATTTAGCATACTTGCAAATATGCACCGTCTTGTTTTACAACTTGTTGCCGCTTTGAAGTTGATTCCACTATACCTCTCTGGAATAGTCGATTTTCGCAAGCTTCCCGTGAGGAAAATTTTTCTAAAGTGAAATCATTCGGCATAGACAGAAACAGATGGTAATCATTATTGCCAAGTCCGAACTATAAAGTGGATGGAAAGGAACCTCCCAACCAATCTCCCGGAACTTCTGGTGGATCATTATCGCTGTTACGATTTGAATACATGACTAGACGATTTCCATTATTCTATCGACATATTCAACAATTGGCCTTCTAGAGAGTAGTGCATCTTTGACACCAAAATTACGGAACTGACGAATTAAAAATTAAGAGTGTGTGGCTGTTACAGAATCAAGACCATAAACATTATTAACATTGTAAGGCTTCATTGAAGGAAAGTGTAATACACAGCGGATTTCCTGTTTGGGTAAGGACTTGGCTACAGAATCTTATATTTCTGACACCATCAACCGTTACTCGATTGCACTTATACAACGTGAGATATAGACTAGTGAATCCATTTATTATGGATTTTTTTTACTATACCTTACATAATGGAGTGTACAAAACACTTTGTTGGAAATAGCGGAAATTCTGCACATAATCGTACATCTCGTATATCTGCTAAACATTTCGGGCTAAATAATAATAACAAGCAAAATGTTTGCAACAATATTTTTTCATTTTCTCACAGTAGCACTTTAACTACCTAAGAAAAAGAAATGTTAGCAATGAGTTTATTAGCAATTTGTTCAACAAATTGTTTCACCCAAAAGTAGTTCAATAAACCCATATATGGCTTGTGCTTTCTCACAGTAGAAACAAAATAACAATTTTCCGCATTGCATCATTAACCCTGTTCTGTAATACATAAATAAGCAGGTTCATAAAAAGTAGAAAAAAAAAAATGCTGAACACTAAATTACAGTAAACTAAAAGCAACCAAGTTGTTGGGACTGAAACTGAACTAGCGCCAGAGAAGAGTTCACACCGCACAACGTAAACTGTGAGGTAATGACAAATGTTATAACAAAATGCACGATGCGCTACACTAAATGTTTTGACATGGAAAGGGCGTTGTCGATATTGTGGCGGCCCAAACTGGAAGGAGAATTGTTGATAATGTCCGTAATAATGCGCTAGTGTGAGTTGATCAGTTAACAACATCTATCAAATATGTTACTGTTTTTTGGAACTGCTTGACTTCTCTCAAGTAAGGTATTTAATGAATTTTTTCATTATAAAATTTAGAGGAAGAGGAATTATTTTGTATAAGATGTAGTTTCAATAAGGAAACTTTGAATAATTTGTTGATTTAGGACCACAGCTTCGTTTGTGAAATTAAATTCTAACGCTCTTGAAATAAGATTAATTAAGGCAGATAACTAAACTGTGTAGAAATGAGAAATGAACAGACTCAGAACTGAATGGGCGGCACCAAATTCAATAGGCCAAAGGCTGTATTATATACTCTCCACCATGGATACTAATTCGCACTATCAAGAGCAATCCTACACTGAATTTTAAAATGAGTATGTACAACATACTTTCTGTAATGGAATAAGAACGAGTGGAGAGGAAGTTGACCAAAAGTCAAAAGTTTTCTTATATGCATACATTTTGCCATAGAGAGGATGATGAAGAGGCTTGTCGTATGATAAACATGTGAGATGAAACCTTCCTTTTCCATGCATAATATATTGACTTTGTACCCTTTTTCACAGAAATATTTTTCTAGTATATTTCAATAACCACAATTATAATGCTGCCAATAAAAAATGTATAAACTTTGAATGGTATGTTAATTTTTAACCAAAGAATAAATGATTGAAATATCTAAATTTCAAGAGCCAATTTTTTTGCTCGAATGTGCAAGTTTTCTCGTACATTACCGATTATCGTGATACATCCGGGAGGATGTACCGGCTCATCGCAAAAAAAAACGCGTTTATCATAAATAATAAATCGACGTATCTGTTTTTCTATCTTGCAGTTGCCAAGCTGTCTTCTTTTTTGTTAATGTCTCAATAGCAAAAATTGCAATGAAATATTAAAAAAAAGATATCTTTCCAATAGTCATTCAAATATGAACTTGTAAAAGTCTATCCCAGTAAGAAATCCAAAATGTTTGGAGCAAAGTGGTTAAAAGTTACATAATCATCAACGATTTTAACACACAGTTTGCTGTGTTGTTTCCCTGCTACATTTTCATTAGAGTTATTGTACAAACAAAAAAGCATATCTGTTGGTACATTTTGTTTTCAGATCTAATTTTTTCGTTAGAAAATTGAGTGGTAAATAGTGCTTTTTTCAAATGTGCGTCTTGAAACACTAACCTATGGAAATTTGGTCGTCTCAAATAAGACAAACATGAATATTTCCTAGAGAAAGACAGAATTAAAATTCACTTTACATTCTGTGATTCAACACTTATGAAAATACTGAAATAAAATAGCAGAAATTCCGGCGCCATCATAAAAAGGGCTCTACTCCTGCCATAAATATATTCGGAAGCAAATTTGATGACTGAGTTTTAAGCAGGCTTCTCAAAACTGCATTTTGCTCATGTTGATGTATCATTCATTTGTTAGAATTTTCATATCCGCAAAACCAATTAGGACCGTCCTTTAAAGGTCTGTATGAATATGGATTGCATGTTTTTGTAATCTACCAACTTCTGGCAAATATAATTAATGTTTAACAATTGGATTTAAAATTAAAAAATTTAACTAATTCTGGAAAATGCTTATTTTGCAGTAGATGATCTCAGTTCTTGTATGGGCAAGTTTTTTCTTATTGAATCGGTTTTGTCTTATTTCGAACTTGAAGTGCCTATGATCACGAGATATTTTTAATATATGTACATCTATATGTTTTGGTTTTTACTACATATTTATAGTTTTAGATAAAATTTCAATGTCTTATCACAATCATGCATTCAATAGACACCCGGACGGACAGACAAACAATAGTTTAACCGCCTCCATAATTACGGCAGTAATGTAAGCAAAATTGTTTTTTTTTTCCAACTAAGAACTCCACTTAAAAAAGTTATAACTTTTTGGTATGTCACACACATTTAATGGAGCCACTGTGATCGTTGTTGCATTTATTGCACAATGCTAAACAATACAAGGTAAATTGATGTGGTATCTAAGGAAAGAGGGCAGTTTTGACACGTCCACCTATCTGACTAAGAACAAGTATGTACATCTGCCTCAACATTATTGTCTGAAATAAATGGTGTATAAGTTTTAGCTAGACCAAACTTTTAGAGCCTGTCAAAATTTGTACCCATTCGGATTAATGTATTCGGTTATTTATAGAAAAATTTGGCTATATTCTATTTAATTAATTAATTTTTTTTTAAAGCGGAAGGCGCCGGTACCAACGATTGAATGGCATAATCTATAAAGTGTTTCACTATAGCAACAATGTGAAATACTGTTAAGACGGCTGTTTAGATTAGATCTAAATAGATAAAACAATTTGGGTTTACTACATTAAGTAATTTTATATACTTCTGAGAGCTCGTTAAAATATTTTCAGGTACGATAATGATGTAATCCACTCCCCTTCATACTACTATCATTTCCGTTTAAACGGCTGTTTAACAGCCGTTAGCTTGTATATCAATCAACCATATGCTACATTTTATTGCCAAATCACGGTTCATGTTATTCATGATGAATGACACACAAAGTTTCCGGCACGCCAAAAATAGCGCCTGTCCCCTTCTTCTGTTGGTTTTGTCTTTTAAATTAATGATTTGTGCCGTGTCCGATTGTTCATATTACAGTTCTACAATTCCACACTTTCATATGCAAACAACATTTGTACTCAATCAACGCGACAGTAGCGTAATAGACATGCAACAGTCAGTCAGACATGGTGATAAAACCAAAATGAGACAAAAAAAAAAAAAAAGAAAACGAATGCAATAGCGAAAAACAGCTGACAATGTCAAATAACATTTAATAGCATTTGCTTTTACTATTCCATTACAACGTCACATTCATTTTGTGGTATTGCAAAAGGAGAATGTTTCGTATAAAAATATACATTTTCCGCCCTGTTTGCGGTCTAATTCGAGAGCGAACTTTTGTTTATATTCTTGTGTTTTGACAAAATCAAAAACCGCAAACATCAGACTAGGTGGCACACAGAGACCTATCAATCGCCCGGTGTTTGTACGATGCGCCAAAAACGGCGTAAAGTATTTCTCATTACACTTACGTTGGCAATAATAATGGCCCCCGTCGACATGGTGCCATGACGGAGACGGAGACGGAAGACGCAACATTGTTGAGGGGAAAATACGTCAAATAAACAATTTGCCCGCGAACATTGACAAGAACAACAGAAACAAACACATCAGCAACAAGAATAGCAACAAACAGCAACATCAACCGCATGAACTAATGGCTCTGCACTTGACAATGTCACTGAGACAACCAAAAACGCGATAGCAATGACATCATCAAAATAATGGGTATGTTTTTTTTATCGCAGTCTGATTAAAATTGCCAGCTATCTTTATGGAAAATTTTGGGCAGAGTGTACAGTTTATGTGGCTGGGTTGCATCAATTTCAAAATTTCATATTTTGCATGATATTGAAGGCTTTATTTAGCGTAGTTAGAAGCATCCGATTTAGTTCACATGTGCAGCGTTTTGTTCCTTTACGCCTCTCTCATAGAAACTATGTTTGTTTTAAGTTCTGATACAGATTTAGAAACGAAACTGCATAAAACTATATTTTCGTTTCAAGTTCTCGAATCCAAATATCTGTACTATCATGTTTCGGTCAAGGAACAGAATCAATGTAGGTTTCCAATTTCGTTTCAGTTAAAAAACGAGTCAAATGTATGAATTCAGTTGTTATTTCGAATATGATTTAGAAACAAATTTCTAATGTACTTGAAATAAATTTAGTATATCAAAACCGTAACAAATCTGAAATTTCGCGAAAGTATTCGATGACTTCCACTCCTTACTTTTGTGTCTATTGCGTATGCACAGCATCTGAAGTTAGAGAAGAAGGATATAACAGGTACGTTAAAAAGCGGAAATGTTTTTGAAATTACACTTCTTAGGGAAGATGTGGCGCATAAATTAAAATATGCGTACAATCTGAAATCATAAAAAATTTTTCAAACTGCTTGATTTCTTAAAAACTGCACCACTCCATCGAAAATGTAATTTAAAAATTTTCACAATTTAGGGAATAGCTCATACTTTTACATTTGTAGATGATAATACGCATGCAATATAAATTTATGAGGAAAATGCCGGAAATTCGGAAAAACATAAATTATAAAAGTGCTCTCACTTCCCTATTTCTACTACTAGCAATCAAGAATAATGAAAAAACATTGAAAATAAAAAAAAAGATTTTTCTCGTTCTTTGCCATTCAGCATCTTCTTAAAATGCAAAACAAACCCAATGTGTGATTTACTAAGGGAAACATTTTGCAATCAAAGCAAGCGGAACAACTGAAATGGCAAACATAAACTAAATAATTTATTCAAAATGCAAATTGCAAGACTCGAACGGCAGACATCCACCATGCGGACAAATCAACAATTGTCTCTGTCAGTCAGTCGTGACAAGTCGCATTTACTAACATGTGTTTTCTTTTTTCAATGCCACTCTCAGTCATGGGTGCTAAAAGTTTGATTTGTACTTAGTAAACATACAGACTGCTAATAAGATACCATCGAGGAAAATTGCGGTAATGCATGCTTCATTGTTCCACCCTCTACCGATGGCAGTTAAAGAACAGCTAAAAGAAGTATCTGATATATAAGAATGGTAGTACATTTGTAAGCAACAGTTGGGAAAAGTAAAAGTTTTTACTTTTAAGCCTCGTTCTAAGATTCTTTACAAGGAAAAAGATTATTTTTTTGTTTTTGCCTTATTACTGATTCTATATTGCTGTTGTAACCTAATGAGAATTGTATTTTTCAGCTGAAAGATAGTTGATATATACATCATTTTAGCTGTTTTCCTGACATTTTTTTCACCAAGTAGTTTGCGCTAAGGCTGGTTTTCTGTTATAGAAAAAAGCAAAATTTATTTATGACCAATTTTTGGACTCAAAATACCGCTCAGTGTACGAAACAACAATTATGATGCAAAAAATTTTAGGAAAAATAGCCCCTTGTTAATGATACTAAATTACACATTAACAAAAAGAACTTAGCACTATGCTATAACAGTAAAAATGTGTTTACATTTAGCAGTAACCAGTTGTGATTTATTTGATTTATTTATAGGATTTTTTTGTAACAAAAAAACTCATTAAGGAAAACAACATTTTCAAAAGATATTCTGTGTGAAAGCAATTTTATGGAGGGCTGTTGTTAAAAAGGTCACGATGAGAAAATTTCTCTACACAAAATCTGCAGTTTTTTTTTTCGAAAAATTATCGTTCTGGGGAATTTTGGTACCACCACACAACATGACCCAATCAAAGCAATCGCTCTATATTGATGCGCTACACCATGTCATTGTCAGAATACATATGTATAACTTATTCAGCTCATAGCTTATGCTACGTCGGTACTCTCCGTTAACAATGGTGGTTGGGTCCATGTATTTTCCGGAGTGTTTTTTGTCTTTATGACTCTCATCCCTGATTCATCCGCTTGTGTCATAACTTATGACACTCATAACAACTTCTGGTACAGTTTGATTTTTGTTTGTCGAGACGAGACTTTGAAATTAAATCGCTTGCTTAGTCCAAAATAACGTCTATTCGCACGCATCATTCGCTTTATTTACAGCGGAACAGAAGTAGAAGAATTCATCCACCACTCAATATCGCCTGCATACGCAGGTAACATTTGATTCCTATTAGAGATGGTACCAGTCGTGTCACAGTTATTTCTAACAGTATATTGAAAAGGCCGAATTTATCGTTTGATTCCAAAAGGCTCACTAAGATTTTTGCCTATCTTTACTGAAGACTTCGTGTCAGTCAGCTTACAAAAAGACGTATAAGCTTAGCGGAATTTCCAATCTCGAATAGGTCCCCCTCGAGGTTTAAAATAGAAATACTCATAAATCCAAATGTATATCGATTTAATGGGGCACAGCAATATATGTATATCTCATATTCAATGGCAAATTAAGTTCAAAAGTGGATAAAGCCGGCAGGAAATAATTTATCAATATAAAAACACAAACCACCTCGCTTCTAAGAATTTTGTTAAAAAATTCTCTTTTCATTCGTTAATTAAAAGAAATATGCGATGTGATGGATCCCAGAAATGGTCACTTCAACTCATATAATTTTTTAAATAATTCCATATATAATCTATGGTAAGGTGACGTTTCGGTCATGTCAATTCATCTGGCGATGAATTCGCACAATATTCCTACACTATCCAATAAAAGACTGTATAAAGATTGAATCCAGTTTTCAGTTATGGGTGTTTTTAGAGCTTTTAAATAGTTTTGCTATTTATACATTAATTGGAGGCTAAATACGTATGGTGGTAATTAACAGATACTGGAAAGGACCAACCTAGTCCAAACATTTTTTATAGACTATCATAGTTGTTGTAGTGGTGATTAGTCGATATATTACTTAAGCGGTCTTTGGTGGGGCGACTTATTTGGCCATGAGCCGGTATTAGGTCATGTAGGTCATTGTGTAATACAATCCATGATGGTGTACACATGAACTGTTTGCTTCGCCGAATTAGCGAAGTCTGTCTAACTTTGTGCCTGCCTTTTTGCATGCTTTCATACCAATGAAAGAATTTACATATATGAATAGGATCTCCTCAGTTTACTGATATAACAAACTTAAAATTTTTTCTTTTCTTCTGTGCCCAAAATTGAAAATATCGCTATAATAATCATTGCAATCTTAATTTGTAACCTGCGATGCTTTGAAATTTACTGTGAACATAATTCAATAATAATCAATAAATTCAATAATCTCAAACTTTGACATTTTACAAAAACATTTCTTCTTCTTCTTCAAATATTAAAACTGAAGAACAATAAAACGTTGCATATTGAACCAATTATAAATTGACAGACAATAACGGCTATAAAATTCAATTAACCTTTCGATTAATAAGTAATGTTGACGCTTTTCTAGACAATGCTTCGACAATTGATGGTAGAATTTTTGATGATTTCCATCGCTTTGGTCGGTTGTGAGAAGAAATAATAATTAATTTAAAAAACTTTTTGTGTGAGTAATAGAAGGTTGTTACCTGCAGTTATTGAATAACAAAGTTTGAAAATATAAGGAAAATGAAAAAGAAATTTCTTTAAATCCCCGCTAATCAGCTTAAAAATTGTAAAAGGCTTAAAATTAAAATTTGTTTATGCATCGATCCATTTCATCAAAATACGTACGAAAAATTCGGCAAGTTAACCTTAAGAAAGCCAAATACAGGGTGGCGCAATAGAACGTGCATATTGCATCATCTTTTTTTGCGGGGTAGAAAAGGCGCGGGCGGGGGGCGCCTACATCGTTGGGCTGGCGGGCCCATGGAGTTTTAGTCGCTATGAATCACTTCGACGGGAAGCGTCGGGCATTTTGCGTGCGCGCATTTTACGAGAACTTTCGTTCATATATTGCTACTAGGCGACTATATTGTGCTGAATATGGAATACGGCGAATTAGTGGAGCTCAACATTTAAACCACAAGCAAATGGTCGCCCAAGAACATCTAGAACCGAAGACAATGTTGAGAGAGTTATGGAGTCAGTACGAGGAAATCCACAAATGTCGACTCGCAAGAGATCGTCTGTCTTACAATTATCGCGACGAAGTTTGCAACGAATTTTAACATTGGATCTTAAACTGCATCCATATAAGCTGCAATTAACACAAGAATTGAAAGAGTCTGACTTCATAGCAAGGCTCGCATTTGCTAATGAAATGCTAAATCGATTTTCCAATTTTGACAATATCCTTTTCTCTGACGAGGTTCATTTCCTTATGAATGGATTCGTAAACCGTCAAAATTGTCGTTACTGGAACAGTGAAAGTACCAAAATCAAACACCAGAAACCATTGCATAGTCCTAAAGTGACAGTATGGGCAGCAATCCCTGGCAGAGGATTAATTGGTCCTTTTTTCTTCGAAAATGCGCGAGGCCAAAACGTCACGGTTAATACGGAACGCTGTGCTGAGATGTTGGACGGATTTTTGGCTCCAGAAATTGAAAGTTCAAGAATAGTGAATTCCAGAACTTGGTTCCAACATGATGGAGCTACCTGGCACACATCAAATGACTCCATGGCGGTGGTGAAGCAGATGTTCCCTGGCAGACTGATTTGGAAAAGAGGTGATATCCCATGGCCCCCACGTAGTTCAGAATTGACGCCTCTTGACTTTTGTTTTGTGGGGATACCTCAAACACAAAGTCTACAGTAATAATCCAAGAAACATCGTTCAGCTCAAGGAGAATATCCGAGGTGAAATGGCAGCCATTACACCAGAATTACTGAAGAAAGTTTTCAATAATTTTCGTTTGCGGTTAGAGGGGTACCATTGTAGAGAGGGTCACCATTTAGATGATGTTAGTTTTAAAAAATAAACTCCATTTATTGCTCTACAATGCCTTAGATTTATTTTAACCATACCTTTTGTATTTATTTTTTAATCTATTTTTTAAGTATGCACGTTCTATTGCGCCACCCTGTATTAAAATGTCGTAAAAATTCAAGTCGAGTTTTCAAACTTTTTAAAGCGCAAAAACTATCGATGTTTTATAACAATGTAAATGCGAATACGCAAATAATGAAATTGTACATGTTTCTAATTAAAACCATTAATAATCGAAAAAAGCCTTAATTGTGGGTGATTTGTTCTCTCCTCCCCTCCCCTCTTTAAAGGGGGAAGTCATTATATGGTTACACATGCGTGAGTCATGACCACTAAATTCAGATCACATTTTCAATGAATACTTGTTTTCTCATTTTGGACAATCAAATATGTTTCTCATTACTTTTTATTATTGTTATTTAAATGAATATGTCGCATGCCACAATAAACGATAAGCGACAGCGGCAACAAATTCCAACTTGTACGTTTGAGTAGAGTACACTCGTCATCGCCACATATATGTAATCATGTAGACAAATATGAATATCATGGCACCAGTGCACTGCTACTAATCGTTCAATAATTCCAGCACTTTAAATGGAT
>JAHXMU010000008.1:6295363-6340374 GCA_019455685.1 Philornis downsi
CATTCATGGACTGGGGAGCGGCAAATAAAAATATTACAACAAATTCATTGCACAAAAATCCATATATTTGAACTAAATCGGTGGGGTAGTGCTGAGTGAATTTGTGATGGAACTAAAATCTACACAAGTTTGACACACATCCAATTGATAATGATGGTAATGCTAATGCGGATGATGGTGGCGACGGCCACAATGCTGGTGGCACTGATGGTATTCCTCATCTTAACTTTACATAGTTCTGCTACTAAATTCTAGTACGCGTACAATGTTCGTTTTATTATGTGATACGTGCGTGGATTATTAAATGGCGTTTTTCGTTTGTGCTGGAGTTCGTTTGCCCCGAGTGTTAGTTGCACGGCTGGATGAATGTTTGACTTCTTCAGCATCCATGTAGCATGAGACCACTGGAAAAATATTACCGTGGAGTGCTATTTGTTAACCCCTGGGAGAGATGGTAGTTGGTGTTGATGCGGTTGATCGTTTTGGCTTTTTGTTTTGCTAAGATTACCATTTATGGTGAATATTTAAAGAGTTCACATGTTTGCCAGTAGTTTATGGATTCGCGTTAGTTGAATTCATTGAGTCGTCGTTGCAATGGAGGGGAAAGTGAGTAGAATACAACATTATGCGAGGTGCGTGATTCAGAGCATTACACTAACGCTGCTAGAAATTAACATTTAAAAAAAATCAACACTACTTTGGAGTTATTATGGAGGGTAACGGATTATGTAGAGAGAATAATTGCATCAACTTTTTGTATATAAATTGAAATTCCAACTTGAGTCAAAGTACATTCATCACATGACTAATCGAAATATTGATAGTGCACTTAAATATTTTAAACTTTAGCAATGGAAAAGCATTCCATGGTTCAAAAATAAAGCATCCAATTGTGTTACTTCAATAACGGATGGGAGGGAAAGTAGATTCAAAACTACACAAGTTCGATATAACGATAATGAAGGAAATGATTTTATGTTGGAAATTTATTTTGATCCATATGCTTACAAACAATTCTTTATTCACTTTTCAGTAATCCATTTTTAGGAAGAAAAAGTGGTTATCGATCATCCATTTAGCTTAGCTTTTTTCAAAAATCGTCATTTTCCACACAAAAATCACCATTTAATATTTAATCTGCCCTTTGGAAGAGAGCGAAAGAATAATTTTCAGAAAAATATAAACTTAACTTACTTTTAAGATTGACTGAACTGTTTTCGATGCTTCAAAAGATAACAATATGGCGTCATGTGTCGAATTATAGATTTATGCGAATGGGATAAAATTTAAGCAAACACTGACCACTCACATTCTGCCAAAAAATTTAACAAGCCTAACAAGGAGTTTGAGCGAGATTCGTTATTTAGTCTCTTTGTAGTGCTCGATTCTTCCAGTTTACCTCAAGTGTGTTTTACGATTTTTACAATGTTAAAAATATCGAATAAAGAATTTGCCTTGAATCTTGTATTTCAAATGGAATTTAATTTAAAGAATCGCCGAAAATGTTACAGAAAGCTTATTGAAGCTTCATCGAAAACATGTGTGAAGGTAATGGAGTTGAGATCTCATGGAAGATTTGCCTCGCCATGGTCGGCCAACAACGTCTTTAACTGAAATTAATATGGACAAAATGAAAACCGCCATTTAAGTTTGGAACTTTCAATATCTCATTAATCAATTTGTACCGCTTCATTCGATTGCCGCTCGGCTAGTTCTGAATCATTCTTCAAAAACTCAATCGCGTAAAGATCACCAAAGACAAGTACGTTTGAGTTCAGACCCAACTTTCATAAAGTATATTACAATTGGTGACAAAGCATGGGTTTTCGAGTACGACATGCAAAACAGTCGCCAAATTTCGGATTGGAGCCTCTAACTGGACCAAAACCAGTGCAAAAGCGGTGCAAAAGAAAACGAAGAAATTCATCGGCCTGACTTTTGAAGTACTGCCAAAACTTGGTGTGACGAATTGGAGAAGAATCACAGAAGACCGAATCACTTAGGATTCGGTGTCTGTTCTTGTGGTCATCTAAACAGAAGAAACAGAAAATGGATTCCTGTTCCTTTGAAAAAACAAGATGTGCCATTACGGCAGCAGGGGAAAAGCATTAAAGGTCTCCTTGGAAAAAGTGAAGACAAGAGTTGGTTCTAATGCAACTGTATTTTACCATCGTGGGATATGCTTTGGAAGACAAGAAAGATATTTTCGATAATAAATTTGTATGCTTATTCATGTTTGCAATGTTTTAGGTAGCAACATTTTTAAATACCATGTTTTCATTTTTTCGGTTTCAAATGTAAAGTTAAATAAAACACACATAAAGCTATGATTTTGACCAAAATTTTATTTCATTATAATGCTTGGACTTTGCCATTATGTACGAAATACAATGTCATCTAAATGACAGCTTCTGGATTGGATTCAGCAGTGGATCCTTTTGAGGTAGTATTACATCAGTTTTTCGAACTTCTTGCATGCTACGTTTGGGGATTATTCGTGTAAACATGGTGATTGACATAGCCCCACAAAAAAAGTCTAACAGCGTCAATGATCTTGGTGGCCAATTGACGTCGAAAAAAAACATAAATTACGCTTTATGGAAGCTTCTTGTGCAATAAAGCCAAAATCGGCCGGGTTGTGTGGCACGTGGCACTGTCTTGTTGAAACCACATACCGTCCAGTTTATAATCTTCAATCTGAATTGAAATTCGTATTATCCGCCACACTTTCACTAACAGAAGCGATATTCTCGGCAGCCAAAATGCACGAATCATCACTGTTGTAGTAGATTTTACCTATTTTTACTATTTTGACGCGTTTTTCGATTGTAAAATGATCTATATTCGTAAATGGCAAATCTTTCACTGAATTAATAACACTTCAGATGACAGGTATTTAACAGCCGACAGCCTTGTCAGACCGGCGGTTTTGAAACCACTAAATGAACAACCCTGTTGTACAACGTATTGGTTATAGGGTAACTGCTTTGTAAGACGGACACAAGATATTGAATTTATATGAATTTCTATGATCTCGTGAAGGATCAAGAATAACATAATATTATTGAAATTCGAAAATATCTACAAATGCTAAAGATGTTTACAGCCATTACCCTAAATCACAATTAAAAGTAGGTGTCGTAATCAGTTCCTATCCTGCGGTATTTCTTTTCGTTAAATAAATATCTCAAGTCAAAACAATTTTCAAAATTAATAACACTTAAGCAAATTCATAGACCTTGACAATGTTTCCAATAACGCACAATCGAAAAGGTGAAAACAATCAACATTAATGAGATTTGGTTTTAAGAAAGACATTTATTTTCTTTATCCATTTTCTCCAATCCCTTATCGAGAGTAGAAAGCAATTACTTCTGCAAAATTTGTATGCAAATACAAAACATGCATTTCGTTTTTTTTTGCCGTCTTAAACAAAAACGACATTTTCCTTTACGATGGAAAGAAGAACTGATGTGACAATATCAAGTATCGCTAAGAAAGGAAAAAGAAAATACAAAAGAAATCATCATAAAAATTAAAAAGTTTCTTTTATCTTTTGTTAAGCAGAAGCTCAAGTCAAATATTCAATGCCTGCGAATAACTTTACTTAGTTTAAATGTGCGTCTTGCACTTAACACTGACTGTGAGGAAGACATTGATTTATTATTGTCAACCAATGTGATTGGAGAGAAAATCGAAATATTCTATGCGTACGCCTTAATGCAGTAAACAGACCAAAAGGTTTTGTTTCGTTTTCTAGTTAATAAAAAAATGCTGGATAATTTTTTTCGAAAGTCTGTATAGCATAATAGAAATTTATTCACACTTCAATTGAGTCATTAATAAATTAAATGTACGAATGTCTCTTTCCGACTATTAACATAAACAAATAAAGTAACCCTCAAAATCAGACACAGCGTTTAGGTTCAAAAGTACTATTAGATCTCTTAGAAAATGTCAACCAACCTACAAATATGATCTTATAGTATCGATATACCTATTCTTTTCGTAAAGCGGAAGGACAATAGCGTGGTAAATGTGTAAATAATCGAAAGTGTTTAACATTTACAACTCACCGACCTGCACGATTAAGCCATAAACATACTCATACGAGTATATCGTACACAATATAATTCTGGGGTCAAATTTGAACTTACATTAGTTATAAGATCATATGTTGTAAATGCTTGTAAGTTTTATAAGAGCTCAAGCGGTATACATATACTGCGTCTTGTTTATTCTAATGCTTGTTTATTCTATTAATGGATTGTCCAATTTGGTCTGCGGAACTATGCGCCTCATTCAGCAGTGAATTCGATTCATAGCTGTGTCCACTTCCAAAGAATATGACAATAGAAAAGAGGTATTTGCCAAATGTATCACGTAGTGCTTTGAGCGGAAAAAGATTGTTCTAAATTGGATTCTTTTCAATTGTCGAATAAATCTTTTGCGTTTTAACAAAGACTTCTGTGGAGAGGAGCACTCTAAGTAGTCTAAATAATTTTTCTGAAAGAGTTTTAATTAATACAACAAAATTGGCATTTGCATGAAAACGGATGTTAATCAAGGACAAAATCCTTTGACAGTATTCGTTTTAGTTAACCAGCCCTTTAAATTAGTAGTAGACTAGCAATAGTTCCGAAAATACACTTCCTGATATTAATTTCCGCTTTTGCTTTTGTTTCGCTCTTAATTCAAGGAGATATAATTGATATTATAAATTTTACAACGGATTTGGGGGTCCAATGAATAAAGCAGATTTGTAAAGGAGCTTAAAAGCTTAGAGAAAGATATTGCTACCCAATTTCATAAATTCAAATGAATTCTAAAATATGCAAAATGATAAGGTTGACTTAAGCAAAGCAATTTTGGTCAATTCCGTATTTTTGTATGCGAAATAAGATATATTTAGACATTAAGATTTGACCAGGATTCAGGAAAAAATTTTAGTGTTTAAAGGTATTTTTAAAATTATTAGTTAAACAATAAAATTTTATATTTTTGTCGGCTTATTTCAATATATCGATCTTTATTGACATTAGCAACAGGATGAAAAAAAAAACAATAAACAGCACATAACACAAACTATTGAAACACTGCAGTATAACAAACTTACAAATAAAGTATAGTGTGGGTTCATCTTAATAGGCTTCACTTTCTACTGTCTACTCAATGAGCTCACATTCATTCTAATTTTAGACTCACTTAACGAAATCTTTACGTTCAGTTTGAGAAATAGTTACTTTTCTTATTGAAGTATTCACAAGACCGCTGCTCAAATGATAATAGGTGGTTGGTTCGGGGCTCAAGTCCACGATAGGGTACCCTGCAGTGGAATTCTCCTGTAGGACTCGATAATTCCACTGCAGAGTATCCTATACGTACAAAGCGTTCTATCATTGCATATAGCTAACCATATATGAAAGCATTTCAATCTACTAGATTATTTCGATCAAACATACGTAGCCATAAATATAATATATATAATATAACATAAATATATACAAAAAGAAGTATTTGGAAGAATACTTCCATAATCCTGTGCCTACCTACCATCCCAAAGTATGTCTCAGCACGTAGATGCATAATATCTGAGTAGTGACAGTGATATTATGTTTGGTATTCACTTCTCACTTACTTCTGTTTTAATTTTTTAACGATTATTTCCCTCTACCTTAATAGTTGTATAATTTCCATGTGTATCATCATCAAGTGCTTAATAGATGAGAAACGTGATAGACTGCGCATGAATAGCTCTGCGGTAATTTGTATAAATATTGCTGCCTTCAAGACACTGAATCTTAGAGAATTCATTTATCGTAATTGATTAATCAAAATCGTTGTGTAGCTCTTTATCAGGACGAAATGGTTACATTTTTGGTTGACATTCTTTGAGATATTGGCAATGATACTACGGGTTTATATTGATGTATTAGGTGCGCAACTAAGTTATCGCTGTTTTTTTATAATAATGCAACTTTATTATGAAAACAGGTTTACAAATGATTGATTGAAACTATTACCTATCGCTAGCTAATACTTCTTCCCATCTTAATGACAAAGCTTAAATTCCGTCACGATAAAATTGCTCATCTTTTAAGGCTGTCCACGAATCTAACCATTCCCTGATGTCGCCATATGAGTGAAACTGCTGGTAAGCCAGACCGTATGCCATCGAATGGAACAAGTGATTATGTGACAGCGCAATATTTGGATAATATGGCGGATGGAGCAAATCTTTCCATTTCAGCGTTTCCAGGTAGGTTTTAACAGGCTTGGTCACGTGAGGCCGAGTGTTGTCATGCTTAAGAATCACTTTTTCGTGCCTCTCCGTGTATTGTGGGCGTTTCTTGCACAGAGCTCGGCTTAATTGCATTAATTGAAATCAATACCGATCCCTATTGATGGTTTCGTTTGGTTTCAATAGCTCCTAATAAATAACACCGACTTGGTTCCACCAAATACAGAGCGTAACCTTCGTAGCGTGAACATTCGGTGGAGGCGACGGCGTAGAAGCATGACCGGGCAACCCCTATGAATTTACTTTCTTAGGATTGCTATAATGAATCGATTTTTTATCACCCGTTATAATACTATGAAGAAATTCTTCCTTTTTCGTCGCTGAAGCAGTTGCTCACAGGCGAAAAAACGACGCTCAACGTCCCTTGGCTTCAACTCACAGGGAACTCAAGTTCCCTGCTTTTGAATCATTCTCAACGCATGCAATGGCTTGGAAATGGCTTGGCGGGTAACTGCTAATACTGAAACAAGCTCTACCTGCGTTTGACATGGATCCCCATCAAGCAACGCCGTCAATTCATTGTCTTCGAAGGTTTTTCGTCTTCCCTCACGCGAACATCACATCTGCGTAAACGTTTTGAAGTTCTCAATGAGCTTTAGCCGTCGTTTTCTTCTATTAAAGAAGAAAATCAATGCTCCCCGTATATGGCGATTATTTGGTACAAAATCATATATATTCACACAACCAAAAGAATATGGCGTTAAAAGAAAATCACTATTGTGTCAAGGCAGTATGCTCACCATATGCCTAAGCTTAGCTCATGACGTTTAGTTTATGGCAGAATCGTAACTGGCGCCGTCTATTGACAAACAGCGGCAACTTAATTGCGCACCTAATATGTACTATATACGTTACAAGTTATTGGAATATATATGTTTATTCAGAATACGCACAATAAATTCGTAGCATACCAGCTAATGTTATGATTAAATTGTATGGACCGAATTTTATACTTTGTCCAAAAAATGGTTTTAGTTGTAAATCGAGTATGTTTTGTAATTATGCAGGCGATCTTAAAATTTCTTTTGTATAAAGAATATTTCTATGAGCAGGTGAATGAAATAGTTGGTTAACGGCCGACAGTAATCTACTATCTACAAAGGCGATTATGCAGCGTTTCTGTTATATGGGTAGGAATAACTGAGCAAGTTTCTCTGAATTGTTTTGATACGACCACTGCAAACATTATAATAATGGGCTGCGACATATAGATAGTGCCGACCTGACGTATAGATGATGCCAATAGTTTGAAAAAAAAAAATATTTTGGTGAAATGTGGTAACCCTATAAAACATATGTTTTAAGTTTCAAGGCGCCACGTTGTTTAGTATTTTTATCTCAGCCTTAAAAAGTAAACGATCTCAGTGAATTTGTAAACATGCAAGATTATGTAACTCAATATTTCCATTTGAACGGTTTCAGCCCAACCAGTATTAAAGCCGTTCTAGATTCTACTCTAGAGGAATCTGCTCCTTCGTTTACGAATGTAAAATATTGTGTAGCAGAGTTTAATCGAGGCCGTACGAGCTGCCAAGGCGGACACCGTAGTGGGTAACCAATTGAGGTGTGCACGCCAGACATGGTTAAGAAAATCCATAAAATGGTATTGGACGAAGGTGCGTGAGCAAGCTGAAATTATAGGCATTTCAAAAAGTTATATACATCGTATATTGACCGAAGATTTGAAGATGAGAAAACTGTGCGTAAGATCGGTGGCGCGCTTGTTTTCAATAGAATAAAAACAGGGTCGTGAATATGTTTCAGTAGAGTATTTGGCGATGTTTCACCGCAATAAAGCCGAATTTTTGGGCATTGGCGTGGATGAGATATGGGTCCACCACTTTACACCTGAGAACATTATTGTTAACGAATAAATTCGCATTATTTTACACGATTGTTTGGGTGTGAAACATGCCATTAGGACGAGTCAGTTTCGACCCCACATTCATAGAATGGTGATGGAACACGGAATTACGAGTTTAACATGCAAGCCTATCTAAGCCGAGACCGAAAAACAACGTCAATGTAGATGAGAAGTCAAGATAATGTTTGATTCTTGGAAAATCGTGATAATGTGCAATTGGAATTTTTAACAGAAAGTCAGATGTCAAATAAAAAATATCTCAGCATTATGCAGCGTTTGAAAGAGCAAGTTCATGGAAAAAAGACCAGATTTGCAGAAAAAAAAATTAAGAATTTTGCTCTACAGTATCTTCTCTCGAGGCTATCATCGTGAACGAATTTCGGGTTAGAAGGTCAACAGATATCACCGAACAACTACCGCATTCACCTAATACGGCCTTGGTAGACGTTTTTGTATTTTTAAAACTCAAATTTTGACTTCGAGGCACAAGTTTTTAGTCTAAAGAAAACAAAGAAGAATGGCGATAAGAATATTTCCATTTTCGTTCGGTCCATGTATCACATTTTGTAATTCACTGAAGAAAAAATCAATATTGATTATCTCCCATTTATCCAGCTGTTAATTTTAAATCTTATGCACTTGTAAGGTGTTTATAAAAATAACAACAAAGTTGTTTTAATGGATGACTTAATTGTGATTTAATATAAAGCAATTTAATTACACGGATCTCCATTTTTTCTCATCTTCAAAATATTATAAAACCACAACGAAAAAAAAAAAAATAAAAAAGGAAGATAAATAAACATCCACACGTGTGTACATGTATGAAAGAAAGAAAGTAAATAAGTATGTACTTTAAGCAAATTGTGTAGATGTGAGTTTGCGTAATGTGAAAAGTTCAATGAAGCATAAAAATAATGATGCACTCATACACCTACAAACATATTGTACTCTTGCCAACGGAAACGGAAATAGGATAAGAAGATATTAGTTAATTTAAATGAGTTAAATATTCAAAAATGGAGATGCTTGAAAATAAATTGGAATGTAGAGAACATTTAAGATTTGTACGGCTGCAGTGCAGTCGAGAGTTTGCGAAACTCTGTCAGCTATGAACGCTGAACACGTCCAAAACTATATATGCTGTTATAATGTAATGTGAATCTAGCATTTAAAATCCGCTCAGAGGTATTGTGGAAACTCTTTTTGTCACTAACTTGTCACAGTTGTCCTCAATACCGACGCGGAGTTTAATCACGATCTGTCATTTAATTAGTTTACAATGCTCGATTTCATCGTTTCATTTCCAGTGTGTTTTGTAATTTTTGCATTATAATATCGACCTGAGGATATGTCCTAAATGGTAAATCAACTTTGTCGAAAACATGTGCCTTTTAAAGATATTTGTTTTATGGAAGATTTGTCTTGCTTCGTTCGGCAAATCAAATTCTTCAACTGAAATTAACACCGATAAAATTAAGGAAATGGTAACTGGAATTCATCATTTAAATTTGCGAGAGATTTGATCTAAGCGTTATATGTCTCAAGAATCAATTTGTAACATTTTTCACTATTGTTTGGCTATGAAACGCGTTGAAGCTCGACTAGCTCCAAAAGACTTGAATTTCTTCAAAAATTCAACCACCTAGAGGTCATAGAAGACGTGCTAGAGCGAGTCAATTCCTACCAACATTCACAAAACGCATTATAACTGATAATGAGACGTGGGTTAAGGGGTTTAACATGCTAACGAGCTAATCAGCTTTGGAATGGCGCATTTTGCTGAGCAGAAATCGAGCAGGTAAAAAGTAAAAGTAATGTTGCCTGTTTTCTTCGACCAACGAGATGTTGAGCCCTCGGAATTCTTATCAGAAGATCAGACGGCAAATAAGGAATATATCAGTGCACTTGGGAGAGTAAATTCGTTGAAACTGGTTAGATTTGTGGAAAAAAACTTACGGAGTTTGCATTACAATGCAGCACCATTCCACAAGACAAAAAATCAACAGATATTACCGAACGCTCGTCGCATTTGCCTGATATGGCTCTGGTTGACTTTTTTTCTGTATAAAGCTTAAGTTGTAACTTCGAGATACTCGCCTCCAGTCCAAAGAAAAAAAAACAAAAGGAAAGGAATTCACGACTACATCTGCAGTGTTTCTCCATAAAATGCGTTTCAAAATGTGCTTATCATTGGATTATTCGTTGTCAAAAATATATTTTTTAAATAGAGGCCTACATTGATGGCAGTTCAATACATCTGAATGAATAATAGATATTTAGTGTTTTACTGACTTATTATCGGTACATTTTTGACTGAATATATTTCAAACCAGCAAACTTGTTTACAAGATTTGTTAAAATTATGATTGGATTGGAATCAGCTTTTTATAAGTTATATAGCAAACATTTCACTTTCCTCTTTTCAATCATATTATAATAAAATAATTTTTACACAAACTTTTAAATACAATTATAGTACTCGTATACGAGTACATTGTTTCAAACTGCACTAACTTAAATACATTTTCTTTCTATTCTAGGTAAGTAATTAAAAATTTTGAAAACGAAATTGCAATGGTGAGTCATAATATTTTCAATACTCTTAGTCATATTAGAAAGATATAATAAACTGAACAAAATTCATATATTGTGGCAATGAAAATAAACGAAAGCTTGCACAGTAGGATGTAACGAAAACGACTTTTTTGGTTGGCGGACAAAGTTGATTTTTTGGCTTTTCGATTTTTGTTCACATTTTTCTTTACCTTCACTGAGTAGATATTTAGGGGAAAAATTTGCATATTTTTTTTTTGCATAAAATAATTGATCTTCATTTAATCAGTTTTTGAATGCAGTACTTTGTTGTTTTTTTTTTTTTTTTGGTTTAAAACCGATATAATTTTTTTTAAATTTAAAAAAGGAAATTTTTTAAAAAAAAAAAAAGCAACTGGAAAAAGAAATAAATTAAAAATAAAAAATGAAGGCAATATAATAATAATATTCCTTAACATGAAACAAAATAACCGCCACGTATTGTGAATGTAAATTAGTTTCCTCAGTTTTTTTGCGATGCACATATGCAAAAATCGACTTTTAGCATTTCTAATCACAAGTTCATAAGGAACCGAATTGTCTTTTGAGTTATTTTCGACGATTGTGGACGATGTGAAATTTGCTTGTTGATCGCATGTCCTTAATACGTTAGGTCCGAATTTTCCTTCAACAGTAATTCTAATTTCGTACAGCGATAAATGTCTCTCAGTTGCAGATTTCTCATATTGTTTGGAACGCAGTTTGTATCGTAATTACAAAAAAAAAAGAAAAAAAAAATACATTTTTCAATACAACCTAAAGCCCGTCCGTTTTCTTTTTTTACATAATAATAACAAATTAATTGAAGTAAACACATGGAAATCTGAAAACAAAAAACACTTTAAAAGAAAGAACATTTGAAAATATCATCGCGAACAACTATGATCGACATCAGCGCCACTTTCGATACAGCCATCGTCAACAACTCTACCTATACAATAATAAAACTTCCTGGCCAAAATGTATATATTTTACATGTAAACATGTAGAAATGCAATTAGTTCAAACTATGCCATAAGTACGAAAATAATTTCGTATGCAAATTTACCCTTTTACCCAATTTACCCTCCAGTAAGCACAAATTTTGTTTATAGCATGCAGTCACTCGCGTAGTTACATATATAACTAACATTTATGAGAAACATAAAATCAAAATAAAATAAATTCGGAAATAGAAAGTATAATGTTGCACTTGACATTTAAACGAACCGCAAAATAAAATGGTGTTAGCCAGCGACTGCCACAACACCAGTAATAACAGCGGCAAGTGACTGTATGGGAGGTATTTGGTTTAACAGACACATGAGCTAACAACGTAACGTACTTAAGAGTATAAATATTCGAATTTCCACTTTATAAAGCTCTAATCCAACTTAATGGAAATAAAAAATGCTTAGTAAACGTCTATGCTTCTTTCATTCACGAATTTCCAACAAGTTTTCCGTTACATAAATAAGGATAAGGGATAAAAAGAAAATGAAAATAAAAATTACTTTTTCGCACACAACATGGATCCAGAAAGTATATGTAGAACAAATTAAATGTGAACTCTTCAAAATAACCTAATATAAATCAACATTATATATTATTAACATTTACAAGAAATACATTCCTACGGAAATGGCGCCAAAACCCAAAATTTGTATCACAGACCCAAAATCTAATTGTAAAGGGTGTCCCAACAAGAACGCAAGATTTAAATTTTAAATAAAATACAGATATTTAAAAAAAAACCATGAGACGTAAAGTAGACAGAATGAGGTTATTTGTGGAACAACACATCGGGCAGATGGCCGCCGCGCCTTTGCTGGCACACACGCGATCTTTTAATGAAATTTTCAATGACCGTTTCGCATAAATGCCTCGGTATTTCATCAATGCAGTCTCTAATTTCCTCTTTTAAGACTTGAGTCGTCGTCGGCTTATTTGTGTAAACCATCTTCACTTCAAAAAACCCCAAAGGAAAAAGTCTAATGGTGTTAAATCACACGATCTAGGCGGCCAATTCTGGGCTTTAAAACGCGAAATAACACGACCGGGAAATGACTGATGCAGCAGTTGAATTGTTTCTCTGGCTGTATGACATGTGGCGCCGTCTTGTTGAAACCATATGCCCTCCACATTTATTTAATCAATTCTAGGCAGGAAAAACTGGTTATCGTTTCACGATACCGAATACCATTGACTGTTTGCGCTTGACATGCCTCATTTTCATAAAAAAAGGTCCAATAATTCCTCCAGCCCAAAATCCAAACCACACAGTGACACGTTGAGGATGCATTTGCTTCTCGTGAATCACTCGAGGATTTTCCTCACCCCAAATGCGACAATTCTGTCTATTGATGAAGCCATGAAGATGGAAATGGGTCTCGTCACTGAAGATGATTTTATCGGCAAAATCAGCATTTTCATGTTGTCTCTCCAATACTCAATTAACGAACTCCCTTCGCTGTCCATGGTCAGCTGGCTTCAGTTCCTGAGTCAGTTGAACTTTGTATGCATGAAGATTCAAATCTTTTGTCAAAATTCGCTGCATAGCGGATTTGGAGACACCAATTTGCTGAACTCGGTATCAAATTGAGGTGGATGGAGTTTGAGCGACATCATCACGTACAGCTGCGATATTTTCGGTCGATCGATCTCGTCGAAGGCACGTTGTTGTCTTTACATCACTAACAGACTCAGTTTTGGCAAACTTAACCATTAATCTCATTACAGTTGACTCTTTTGGAGCATTATTGTTACCCCAAATTGATCGCAATTTGCGAACTGTAGCCGCACAACTTTCACCATTTTGGTAAAACAATTTCACAATGAGAATGTGTTGTTCATTCGCGTAGCGCTCCATTTTTACTAACCTCGTACAATAACAATTGTTCAAATGTCACACAATGACATGATGCCAAATTTAAATTTTGCGTTCTTGTTGGGACACCCTTTAGTTGCAAATTTGACCACATTTGTAAAACAACATACTGTCCAGTTCTTACGGCAGGTGAAACTATTGTTTACTGAATTGGAATTATTTTTTTATTGATGGAAAGATTTTCCAAATCGAAATAGTTCATTAGGGATTTCTTGGGGGATACACCCGAAATTCTACACTATTTCAAGTTGATATTCGAAATTTCCATTTAAAATTTGAAATTTCAATCAAAAATCAATCAATCCATCCAATCAATAAATCCAAGATCAATTCAAAAACTCCATCTGCATTTCTAAAATAACCAGTCGAAATTCAAAAATAACAATTGAAATTCGAATTGAATTTAGAAAACTAATTTCATCTGGACAACTATGGTTGAATAGTTATCAAATTCTTTGAAGACAGTACATGCTCTTCTATACTATAACGAAAGTGAACTCCATATGCAATTTCAAATACAATTTCATTTTGGCTAATACGAGTATATACTCGATGTAATTAAATATCTTTTCAGCTAAAGAAAACATTTTTTTCCTTGAAAGTGAATAATTGTGTGGAAGAATTAAATCTACAATAAAGACAACTGATATGTTTTGAATTTCAATTGATAAGCTTTCATTTTCAGTTAATGTGTTTTGCATTTTAGTTGGATGTATTTTAAATTTAAGTCGATATGTTTTGATTTGTAATGGATGTTTTTGTAATTTCTAATAATACTTCTCGAATTTCAAATTGAAATTTTGAATTTCAATTGATGTAAATATAAATCTTTCTTTACGTGTTTTCCAATTTAATATAAATTTTTGATATTTTCTAAAGTTTCTTTGGAAATTGGTGTAGATGACCAAAGTGTATGGCCATTTTATATCCTCTCATAATGCCAAGATTCCTCAGCAACAGATAAAGAATAAAAAAAGTTATAAAAACGTAAAGTAATTATAACTACTTTGATTTTAATGTATCCGAGCTAACACAATTTATAAGAACAAATCAATAACTTCTTAGAAAATCCAGGATGAAAACAAATAATGGCACATTACTTCTTTTCAAGCCGTTTACTATGAAATTTTAAGCGGAAATCATCCCACGATTTCGGTTCTGAATACGATTAGAGGGAAACAATAAGCGCATAAATACCAAAATTTCGACCGATCACTGGTAGTGGATTAGGGTCGACAAGTTTATCCAAAAATAAATATGCATTATTAAAACTTTTGTCCTCATATTTAATATGAAAATTGATTGCTTGACTCAGTAGTGTTTGAGAGCGCTTTAAAGATGGATAACTACATACACAAAATATATTAAATTTTACATGTTTTCTTCGATAATGGTGAAATTCTTCTAATGGTTGTGATAGCATAACAACCAATCACGAGCAATTTTGGTTTCCTCGATTCCATTCCGGTAATTTTTACGTCCAAGATGCAGCACGCTCTATAAGGCCAATTGCCGAATATGTCGATAGAATAATGAGCTAAACATTGCACAAAAGAAAACCAGTCTGGAACCACCCGAATATGGCCGGTTACAAAAAGAAGGCTGACATACAAGTTAACGTAAAAAATTCATAGATGGATTCTTTTTACAAATCATTGTCGGAATCGACCCATTTCCGAAGCGAATGGTGGCTGGAAATTAAAAGTGTGCCAGTTACGATGACATAATGCGGATCTGTAGTGTTCGAAATGCGGTGAGTCGAGGCAAAACAAAGCAGAAACGTTCTACTGTGTGTCACGCCGCACACATTTTTACTCCGGACCTGGCATCAGGTGATTACATACAACCTGTTGCTGTCTATGGTAAATGATTTCGCTGGTGAAAATTTGGAATAAATAGAACGTAATGAAAATTAATACGTGTTTCTAGAGAGAGAGGTATGTGAAAGATCTTCGCAATGACAACAAGTCATCAAACAAAATATTTGACCTTAATTGAATAATTTTAACTATGCTAAATAAAGCCTTATATGCCATTCAGGAACAATGAATTCTTTTACAACGACTTTAGCTGACTGAGGAAGCCAAAGTATACTTATAAAGGTGGCAAACCCAACAGTTCAGTGAGCTGATTATAAGCAGGAACAAAATCATATTTGTTTCGACAAACGTGGCAATTGCCTATTATGGTCCACGTAAGCTTGGCAATTTACAAACTGTCATAGAATTAATCGCTAATTCCAGCTTAAAAATAATATATAAATTATATTATAATTAATATTATAAATAATATATAAATTAACTCTCCCAACAACTAACAATTAGCTATACCAAGAAGTAGTTATACCATTATTGCTATACTGTGTAATCCTGAGTAATGGCGAAAGCAGATTAAACATTTTTTTTGTAGCGATCTACAGGGAAGTGTTACTTAAAAAATAAAGATTCAGCACCGATAACGGAGGTTGCTTTGAATGGACCATGAGCTCTATACCAAGCGTCTCAAAAACTATAAATTGCCTTGCCTGTGTCGCTTTTGCCAAAAGAAGGAAAATTGACTAAAGCTTCACTGAGAAACCGGATTTTTTAAATTATACGAAATATTAGATTTGGAGAAGTTGTACATACTCACTCAGAATTATTTCCTATGTCCGGCTTATAATTAATAAAATAATATATTGTTTTGTGCAGGGCTAAGCACGACAAATTGTCATTATCATTGAGTCGGCTGTCGGAGTCGGCGAAAAAGAAATAAAATTGCCACACATTTGTAATGAAAAATCCTCCTACTTTGATTTCGTTGTGCATAACCACAAACCGAGCACATGAATTGCTAATGTTACATTATATCGAATGAATCGAAATCTAAAATGAAGTACAATAAATTACTAATACGTGGCAGTTAATTTTGCCGCTGAACTAGAATAAACATCGTTATATGAAAAGTAAATTAGAGCAATTGTGTGTGAGGAAATACTTTACAAATGCAATTAGTATTAGGTAAGCATGAGTGTCGAGGGAAACGACAGGTGGTTGGTGTTATTTGTGAGTGTTTCCGCGTTAATTATTTTCATACAAAAACCACATTAGCTGTACTAAACATGCAACATTTGTGCATTCGAATAATAGAATTGGTGATGCTATGTAATGTTTCTACAATGGTATTGTAAATCCTATTAAAATTTCTATGTAATAGTGCAGAATATAACTTTCTTGTGTGCGCTCACAAAACATACTATAAATTTTAAGCAATTCAGGCTAAATGATTTCTATAAAGCAGTTAGAAAACATATGCTTTTTTTCGAATCCTTTAAAGGAAAAGTAATTCTTATTACGTAAATACTTAGTATTGATGGGGATGCAAGTTAGACCAAGATCCAATTTCTGAAATCAAGGTCTGAAACTACTTTCAGAAAAACAGGTATATTCGTTAACTAAAAACAACAGATGATTACTGTAGCAATTATCTATTCCAATTCATATAATATTTTAAGGGATAGCCTAAATTATGGTTAATGAAACACACTAAATAGTATGAATTTTGTTTCGCAAGTACGGACTAATTTGAGAGAATGTTATTGACTTAGGTAGATGTTCACCATACCGCGAAATCGATCAGGGAAGAAAAAACTTGCTTGTAAGCGTAAGAACTACAACAACGTTATATATATATATATATTTTTTTTTTTTTCAATAAATTTTCAGCAATTTTGCGTTTTAATCGTCAACTAAATCTGATATGTGGCGGAAGTTTGGAGATATTCGATAAAATTGTCCAATTTTGTTAAATTTTTATGTAACCCTGCTGTAAAATACTAAAAAATGGCATTTTCACTGTAATAAGAGAGATACATCAGTAAGCTCTATATGAGAAGTTGCCGTTCCTGACACGGTTTTTTTTTATTTAGCGATGATTCGGTTCTTCGTTCCTTGCCTCTCAGATGTCATAAGTGGGCCAAGTAGGGAAAAACTTGCTCATGCAAGGCCTAAACCGACCTTTCTAATAATGAAAATTTTTGAAAATTTGACAACATTTTTCAATTTATTAGTTAATTAAAAGTAGAGTACGGTAACAGCGTACGAAGACATGCAGCGAATATTACAATTTATATACATTGGTAAGAGAAAATTAAAAAAATTGGATATTACATTGGCAAAAAAAATAAGTCGGTGTATTATAATATGTATGAGAATGAATAATTTTTCGAACATCCACCTAATTAATGGATCAGTCGATACATTTTCAATGACACTATGGGCCGCCATTCAAGGATAAGAGTTCATAAAAAGTGCATATTTGACAAACGATGATTTGGAAACCATTTTCAATTTGGATGTAAAACAAACAGTTTAAAACTAGCGTCTAAATCATTTACCTGGAGTCAGGATTTGTTCGAATTGTTTCAACTGCAGCTTCGATTCCAGTATAGAATGAACTAACAAATTTCCCAGACTGCAGCAAGAAGACTCCTACTCCGACCCTGACTGGTTCAAATGAAAATCTTTACATGGTAAATAAGTCTTCCAACTTACATACGGGTGTCACCTCTAATTAAATTTCGACATATTATAAGGAAATTATAACTTTCAAATAACGCCTGTCAACATTTCGTGGCATTACGAAAAACTAATTTTGTTCGTTGATTAAATTTTGCTTTTTGCTGGGAAAATTAATGCTGAAAATCAGTAATTACTTGTGTTAAGTATTATGGCGACTATTTTCTATAGAAAATACCTATTTGTCAACAGTTTACTGATTTTAAACGAAATCGTAGTGGAAGTTTGAAAAAGTTGTGGTTACACTAGAAATTACAAAAAAAAAAAACAGAAAATTATTTTCCATAATTTAAATATTTAAACCGGAAGAAATATTTTAAATCCAGGAGACATCAAAATGTAGTACTGTTTTACAACTGTTTTACATGAAAATTAAGGCATGAGAGAAATGTTCTCTTATTGCATTTGGTAATTTGAAGAGTTGGTTGAAGCACTTACAATGTAATAAATTGAATTTTCATACGGTACGTGACAATAGATGAAACGTGTTTAAATCATATACCTCCGAATCGAACCGACAATTAACTGCGTGGAAAAAACCTTACGAACAAAATAGGTTCAAAGGGATTCTACAATGAAAAAGATTCGTATATGCAGATGAAATCATTACAGAAAATCAATCGCATTTCGACGGCTGTCTTTATTTCTCGTGAGGGAGACCATTTTGATGAATTAGGTACAATTTTGCAGTAATTTTATCAATTTTGATTTTTTTTTTAAGATATGT
Organism: Philornis downsi; assembly: GCA_019455685.1. Lineage (NCBI taxonomy): Eukaryota > Metazoa > Arthropoda > Insecta > Diptera > Muscidae > Philornis > Philornis downsi. The sequence goes on from JAHXMU010000008.1 coordinate 6,314,273, forward strand.
TATTACCCGATGAACTTATCTTTAGCGCGCATAATAGCCTCAAGCCTGCTCAAGATTGGCTCACACGCTGATGGTATTTAGTTCCATTCTTTATGAAGAACAACTTAAAGCGTTGACCATCTCATATTTTTTAGTTGATATTTTGGCCTCCAGACTAAACCGTAAGGAAAAATACATACTTTTTTCGCGAGCTAGTATAGAAATCTGATTATTTCTACCGGATTTTCTACGTGCCCAATTTAACAGAGCATCGTTTAAATTCTTTTACGGCAGACTAGGTGATTCACGTCCTGTTCAATGCAAATGTTGTGGCGGACATCCTGTGTCAGTTACCGCGCCCAAACTGTTACTGATGTAGGCGCTTGCTTTCGTAGAGTAATTTGCTGGTAAAAATTGTCTTTTGATGTACACTCTATACACGATCATTTTATTCGCTGAATTGTAAAAATTGTTTTACCAGAAAACATCAAATTTTTAAGCTCGCCATCAACACTCAGCAATTTAACTGTTTTAACTCTCTTGTTAGGCGAGCTGCTTTTTGCACAGTTGTTTAATCTTGCTCGAATCATTCACTTTTTAATATGAGAGTAGTGCTACGAGCAGACACATTGAAAATTTTCTGTGAATTTGGCCTTCACCCTTCGCAACACTTCTGCCGATGTTGCTGTTTTTAGACATTCATCTAAATGGCGTTTTTTAATGCTGCCAGTATTATTGCAACGTGTAGCGGTCCGACAAACAAACGCTCATTAACAATGGCCAGTAGCGATTTTGCAGTCAAATTCCTAGCTTTCGTAGGCTTATAAAAGGCATATCAGACTGATGCATGTCAAAAAATGAGCGCGCTGTCACTAGCCGTTTGGTTGCTGTGACAGCGTGGAGTTGATGACAACTCCTGGCGCCTACTCTTGTATATTCTTGAGTCTACATATGGGTAACTTTTGTATTGGATATAACTTGGGCTTGTCATGGGAGGAATGTTGGTTTTTCTTAGGATTTACCTAGTAATTGCGCAGCTTTTGTGCAGTAATCACAATTTGATTTAAGATGAAAATATCATAAAGTGCATGTAAATCATTAAGTTTTACTACAAAGTTTAAAACTTCTACAATTATTCACATTTAAAGAAATTTGTTGGCGCCTACAATTTTTGTGAATAGTGAAAAGTATTCTCTGATAGGTATACCTATACATAACGGCTGCACCAGGATTTTGGTTTTGTAATAATTTTGTCGCTAAAGTCCGTCAGAGAATTTCCTTTAAGGACAAGTAAACGAAACGTCGAGCTAGCTAGGAATCCATGACTTTCCATGACGGTGGCTGATGTAGATGTCACAGTTTCTCCCCTATCAAAAATATAGGCTCGTCTTATATTCGTCAAGTAAATAAAATAAAACAACAAAACAACATTTTATGTCTTTCCCGAAATGATCTTTTCGCATATCAATAACCCAAAAGCGCCATAAATACAAAAATTATGCGACCATTAATAATAGACCATACCATGTGCACACGTACATCTCAAAATATTATATAGCCCATAATAAATATTACAATTTACAAATCATTTTCAAAAAGAGAACACAATTTTAATGAACGTAAATTATGCTAATGTAAGTCGCGCAACAAAATTGCACAGAAAAGCAGAAATCGCACAAAACTAATTAAATAACAAAAATAAGAAGCCTTTCGTGGTCGGAAAAATATATGGGGCAACCATCACACAAATCGTTTACAGTTTATTTTTGGGAAAAATAATATTTTTGCTAAAAATATTTAAATTGAAATTTCTCAAAAGCATTCACAATTGATTGTAATGCTGAACGAATGAAAAGTTCATCTATTTTTTTTTTTTTTTTGGGGTAAAATTGAATTGAAACGAAAAAATTTCCATTTTATTTAACAGTATTTTGGTGCTTTGCTTTTGCTCGCTTGTCATTCCGTCAGATTTTTTGATATGCATGGACACGATGCAATAGTTCCTATAAACGTCATTAATTGAAATAATATTTTTATTTTCTGCCGATTCGCCCAAAAATACCAATGCAATTGCACTGAGCCAGAGTGTAGTTGTTGAGTAGTTGAGCGTTGCTGTTTGCGCGTTACGTCTAGTTGTGAGGAGACACAAAAATTATTTATGTATATATAAGTATATATATTATATTATAATTACGAATAACAAGGAATATAAATGGCGAATAAATTCAAAACATTTAAAATCTTACACAATTTTTCGAATTTAATTCAGAGTCTCAAACGTCTTCTTCTTATACATTGCATAAGGACTCATTTTTCCAATAAAATGTTAATTGAAATACACTTCAAATGTTTTCAATAAATATCCTCATTAAACAATCCACCAAGAAATCGTAAAATGGTTAGGACAATAATAATAACTCGGGTTCTCCGTTCCTGACACACCCACTTATTTGACATTGACATTGTCGTATTGGCGACATTACAGAAACAACGACAACAACTGCAGGTATCATAAGTGGACGAGATTTGTCCCGTGAATAGGATTTGCCCTTACCAGGACTGAATCCAGTTTCGTAATAATGACGATTTTCAATGATTTTTCAACTAATGAATATAGTTAACAGCTAGAAAGGGTGAAAATTAACAGAATGGGAAAGAGGGAAATAGAGTGGAACACAAAGTATTATATTCCATTATAATTGCCATAGCTAGTTGGTTGCAACTGATATCAAACACGAATTGCGAGTTTTTATACATTCGTTGCAGGTACGGTTTACATCAAAAAACTATTCCTGTGTCCACAGGTTTCAAATAAAAGGTTTGTGAAACCGGAAAAAAAAATTATTGGTGTATGTTTCATTAAAGTGTTAGGTATATGTATACTATCTTTTTCTAGCAGAGAATATCAATTTCATTGGGAGAAGCTAATTTGTGTTGAACAATTTTACACGTGGAAAATTTAAGGCAGACATATTGTATATCCGTAAGTTGGAAATTGTGTCTACTTTTCAGAAATGTATAAAACTTTTAGGAATTGTAAAATTCGTGGAAGAATTTTTGAAAAAAAGTGAAAGAAATGGTTTCAGTTGAATTTTTGTAAATTAAATTTTCTTAATGATCACAATCAAATACAATTTTTATTTATAAATACTTTTTAACGAAATTTTTTGCCTAAAAAGTGTAAACTGAAAGCAAAAGTAGATATTTATTACTACAAATCCCATAATTTCCAAAAAAGTTTCATTATTAGGTTTTCTTCTGTTCATGCTCTATTAAAAGGCAGGCGAAAATCCTTTTCCTGTAGAATTACACGCAATACATCAGACCACAAAAAACAGGTTTCTTCGTTTTTGACACAATTTCGGGATCATTGCATTTCGCGAATCTATGGCTAAAAATTGATATTTCTATTAAAAATAAGTCCAATTCATTCAGTTCTGGTTCTCGTTAAATTTCAAATTTCGCAAAAAATTTTACTTTACAATGTCCGTTATGAAGTTACCTTTCAGAAGAATATATTATAAATATATTACATTTTTCTTAAAATTTATTTTTTTTATAATTACAAAAGAATGTAAATACCTTTTTTTACAAAAAAGTGCAAAAAACCGATTTTTTTTTTTTAGTTTTTAAACTTAATTAAGTATAACTATTGATCAAGTGCTTCTTTTTGATTTGTTTCTAAATACTTAGAGTTATGTTATTAATACAAAAAAAATTAAAATTTGAAATAAAAATTTTTAAATCGGGTAAAAATATAAGAAGTCGTATCGTTTCCAAGTTTTTAAATTCCCCAGGTACCTTACTTGGAGGCATTGTGGCGCAGCCTAAATCTATACTCGGATATACCTCTGCTATAGCCAAAATTTTATCAAAGTCCAACCACCTGTTTAGAAACCGCAGATATATTTTCATTTATTTATTTTATTATTATTATTTTTTTTTTTTCAAAACTACCCATTGTGCGGCAGCAAGAATGCAAAAAAAATTCAGTTTATTATAACTTAATCAAAAAGTTCCTTTCAGAAAAAGGAATTGAATTCTCCGCCTCATAATTTTCCCTATTTGAGCAGTTACTTGAGATGCAATAACATCAGACACAGAGCCAGACATTGATAGAGATAAGGACCTAACGACAAGGCAGGCAAAAATCCTTTTCCTGTGGAATTATTCACAATACATCAGACCACAAAAACCAGGTTTCTTCTTTTTTGACACCATTTCGGGATCTATGCATTTCCCGAATCTATAGCTAAAAATTGATATTTCTATTAAAAATAAGTCCAATTCATTCAGTTTTGGTTCTCGTTAAATTTCAAATTTCGTTTGACAAATGTGTGCGGAGTGCTAGTAGGGGCGTGGTAAATCACTACTGAAATAAGAGAGGAACCACAGGTTTTTGCTAAATCGAGCGATTTGTATGTATGGTACACCCCAATGGATATAGAATGCAGAGAACTAAGTTCACTTAAAGCATGATACGGGCTAAGCGACACCGGAGTAAATACAATCAATTGATAGATATGAACCTGGGAATATTTGCATTTAGTTAAGTAATTTATATCTACGGTACGAGAATGAGGGCTGCTACTCAATCCATTCATTCACATTTTACTAAGCGTCAAAAAGTGATTTTATTGACAGCCAACAATCTAATGAACTAGGAATTACAAGGAAAAATTTATAATTTCAATAAATTGGTCAATTTGTATAGAAAATACCGCAGAGAACGTGGCAATGCGGTCCATCTTCATTCTCATTGCTAACAATACAACTTCGTGAAAGATCTGATACCGAATCTATTGCGGCAGCATACCGATTATGAATTTCATACGAAAGATTGAATATCGGAAAATGGGTAAATTTATATAGGAGGTACTAGAATGGGCTTAGTAATCGGTCGATTTTTACAAATCTCGCAAAGCAGTATAAATCCATATTCAATGCCCAACAATTTATGTCGCTGCAGTGTACAGCAAAAGTTTGTCGAAAGCGATATTTCCTGTATATTATTGAGTTTATTGAACAATTTATGTATCCAATTTATTCGAATTTATAAAAATTCCTTTTATTGGGTAAATGAATATTTGACTTTACATAAGTTTATTCTCTGCTAATATCAATTTTTGTTTTTATGACCTTAAAACTACTAATGACGTTTCCAAAACAGCCGTTTTGCGCCTACCGGTTCTTCGAACAAGCCACGTCACAAGTTTTCTTACGCTATTTTAAATTGTACAGAAATTCTAATAAATTTCCAAGCTACTCGGGAATTAAAAACAATTTAGAAACTGCATTGTCTACTTACATGGAACGTGAAGTGGATGATAACAAATTAAATATCACGTTTTTCGTATGCCAGCATGATAAACCACTATGGAATTCAATTAAAACTCATACTTTGTTCCCACAGACAGGCTGTCACAAAAGTGATTTGTAGCCAGACATCAATTATATGCCTTTAAAATGCAAAAACGAATTAAAATAATTAAAATATTAATTGCATAAATCATAAGTGAATTTCTTATTTACAACTTACATTAATACCTGATATAGTAAATTGTATCCCAATTGCTTTCAGTTAGGTTTTTAGCGGTTTAATAATGACGGCTAGTTGGGCTTTTATAAACAAAAGAGGTATTAATAGCTTAATTTTATGCCACATCGAAGCGACAGCACACTAAATAAAAACATCAAATTGGACAGCACAAACTGAAAGTGAGAACTCACAGGGTACAACAATCAATGAGATGATGGCGAATTGAAGCACAGCGTACGATTTTTATTGCCAGACAGTTACTGTGCTTCTGAGTGCAATAATGGATCATTGAAATCATCATCGTCATCATTTACATGGTTGTCAACAATGACGGCAGCTGGCAGGAGCATCAACGGAACCAGTGCCAATATTCACGATATCTTAAGCAATGTCGTTGTACTTAGTATAGCCAGGTGTTATCTTCCTGCAATCGAAGCATTACAAATTACAGCAAAATTTTTTTAGAGCTTGTATTCGTACAGATGTATGGTATTGTTACGTCAAGTTCATTTGCGTTGAAAGTGAAATACGCTTTTGGCTAAGTTGATAAAGCTGCAAAATTTAACTGTTGGTCGTCGTCGTTGTATATGACTTTTAAGGCACTTAAAAAAAAAAGCATCAAATAACCCATTATTAATGTAATGGGAGAGGAAGTCGCATGTTTTATTTGTTAATAAATCAAAATGAAATACAAAATTTATGGTGCAGCCCAAGCGTCTGAAATTTATCAGTGATTTATTTCTGCACAAATTTATGATCACAACAAAACCATTATTTTAAAGAGTGCATTGCAGTCGGTAAACAACAAATCGAATTCATAATCAGCGAATTTGTTCATTAATGACATTTAAATATACAAGCATATTAGTCGAGAGTAGTGACTGGTCCATCTGGTGATATTTGTCCATGCAAAAAAAAAAAAAACCCTTGAAATTTTCAAATTTTCAGTTCTGATGGACCACTGTTTTGTTATAAACAATGCTATAAGTGCGAAATTTCTGCTTTATCGAAACATACTTCCATTTGTTTGCAAGCGGTCACAGTAGAATTAGGGCCTTATTCATAGTAACTTATTGCATTTTTGAAGAACTCTCAGTAAATATTTATGATTGAGGCTATAGTTTATGTGCCCATATTTCATATGAATATTATGTAATACAAAGATTAAAACCCTGGTTTCCAAACATATATTTGGAAAAATAAAATCATTTAGATGAAATAGAATAAGAAAATGACCTAATATTTATAGCAACGTTATTGTGACGTTGCACATTGACATTGTTAATTAGGTAAATCCCCTATAAATGCTACTATGCGGTGCCATATAAATCACCTCATCAAATTACAGACAAACTGTCATTGTTCATTGTTCTACGTAATTGACTTAACTTTGTAATATGTAATCATTCTATTACATATTTGATTAGCACCCCAAGAGCAAGTTAATCATAGGGTAACAAATCATAACTGGTTGTGATGATGAATAGTTCAATTGCTCCGCTAATCAGTCAGAGAAGTAGAATCCCTCAACGTCATTACCTTTAAAATGAACACTTCATCAACAATGAATATAAATCACAGCGTCCATGTGGCTTTGAGTGGTTGTGTCACATTGTGCCGTTGAAAGTTTATGCCAAAATCATTACATAGATTACTTTACTGTTGACAATGCAGTGTTGCCATCATGGCGTCGTGTTGTGCGTTGTTATAAAACAGAGTAATAATAAGTAACTACAGCAGTTAGCAACAACGGTCGCATCAATAAAATCCGCCGTCGTTAAGGCTTTTGCAAAGTTTTTTTTATACTGTGTGTGTGCTAGAATGCACAAGGGGAGAGCTATATAAAATGTTAGAGTTCATTATCTTTATCGCCTGCCATGTATTCTGCATGTAATCACTCAACCAGATGATGGTATCCATAAATACTTCCAGTGTATGAGAACATAAACGCTTATGACGATAAATCCTGGTATTCAGATACATATGAGATTGACATGTGCATGACTGATATTATAGTAAAAGTTATTGGATGAGTGATATTTATTATGAAGTAATTGGTAAATATGGGTGTAGATCGTAGCTAGTCATAAAAAAATGGGGGAGCCAAGATAGTAAAAATATATGGTACATCCTTTACAAAAAATATTCATAATTATTGAATAAAAGTATTGAAAAATAACTGAAACATTAAAATGCATTGGTTATTATTCGACTACGTAACTTCTATTCGGATCAAATATTAAAATTTATTTTTTTGCCTTTGAAGCAGATGCTCCAGAATTTCATCCAATAGATAAAAATAGGTTTTCAACATTCAACGGATATGCGTAACGGTATGCGTAGAATTAACGTACTTATTCAGTAAATAGATTGTTAAATTATTTACAGGATGGCTCACCAATTGCACCGCAATAAGAAATTCAAATAACTTTTTTCTAATCAATATATTTTATTTATTTATTTATTTTTTTATATAGTATAGAGAATTCAATTATATTTTACATAACTAATTGATGTTTGAAATGATAGACCGTACATGGCCTTCATGCTTATTCACGCATATGCGACACCCGATCAGAAAATCATTTATTGCGGGATCGCCTCAATTATTAATTTATTATACTGCCTCAATTCAGTCAAACTTCTTGGCTTCGTTTTGTACACCCCTTGCATGACACACCTTCCATAAAAAAAATCTGGTGCAGTTCGTTCAGGTGATTTTGGGGGCCAGAGAATTTTCGTTGGGGATCCTCTGTCTGTGTGCGCTGTGGCTCCGTTTTGCTGGAACCAAAAGCTGTTGAGACGCATACGTTTTCGGCGCAGTTCGCGGTAAACAATCTCCTTTAACATCTTTATATAACGATCCCCATCAGTAACAAGATTCGTTAGCTACCCTGTATAAGAATTAAAATGCAAAGAACTTTATATCACGCGATTAACCTTTTGCTGTACGGCGGGTACACAAGGGTGGACGATCGAAATGTTACTAACTTCACGCCGCTGTAGCCAGCAAACTGCTAATAACAGCGCTCTCATTTCTTGACGAGCATTAGTCTGTTATGTTGTTTGCGAGCCTATGTAAAAATATATTGTCGAAATGTAATTTAAACGCAACAGTGTTATTCATTTGAACTTGGCTAGCAAATCGCAACCAGCCATTGCTAATGAGCTGCGACATTTATGGGTAAAAAAAAAGTGTCGGACTATTATAGTGATACCGGTAGCATCAAACAAATACCATGGAGGTGGACATCCAAAAACAGCAATGTGGCAGGAAATTTTTCGGAATGTGAGGGCCAGAATTCAACGTAAAACGTCACAAAGCATAGTTTGATTGAAGGAAAAAATTAATTACGCTAAACGATCATGTATGTATAAAATGCAAATCAAAAGACAATTTATATCGGCGGATTTCTCTGCGAAAGCAAGCGTCTGAGTTAGAGATGATTCGGGAAGATGTAAATTGCAACAAGATGCTCAGCACTCGTTTTCATTGAACAGAGCGTAAAGACAAATCAGCAAATCTACCGTAACATGATTTTAAACGATGCTTTTTTACATTGACCACATAAACAATTCGGTAGAAACTATACGACGGTTCAACCCATAAAACCTGTCACCATCCCATAAAACCTGTAGATCCCAATGTTATACCAGAAGCAATTCCCAGCCTGATTTCTTCACAATAATGCACACCATATTCCCTGAACTTACACCCAATGGATTATTTCATGTAGTCAGTGCTCGAGGCCAAAGTATCGACTAAAAAAATGAGACGGTCAATGCCTTAAAAATTGTTATTCGCCGAGAATGTGTCAAAATACCAATACTTAAAATCTGAAACGGGTTTGCGATATACTGAATTAAAATTGACAAAATTACAGATTTTGTAACCGCTTATGCTTCGGGCGTTGACTTCTGTACATTGTTGGTACAGAAGCACTTACTAGACCTGTCGATTACTATAGGTATATCGAGGCTCAATTAGCGATAGATGGTTGTATCCGGATTCGCACCCACGATTATTTGACTGATGGCCGCATCTTCTTCACAATCGTTAAGATAGTGGTTTAAATACTCAATACAATAGAATGCCAACGCCTTTCAATAACTAGAAAAAATCGTCAAAGGCTCGGAAAAATATACATATTGTTGACCGTCGTAATAATGTACATCGATCTATGGAAAGAACCATATAATAATTCAAGAGAACGCCCTAATTGAGGGCATGGTTATTCAAATAATTATTAAAAAATAAACATTCTAACCAACAAAAGTGCTAAGTTAATACATAAACTAAGACAAAAGAGCATTTCCGGCACTCCTGATTATATGGCGGGTGGTAAAAGGCAGCGAATTACGTCAAGTAGGAAAAAAGCTTTTCGAATAAAGGACTGAACCCAGATTTAGAACGTGGCCGTTATCAGTGTATATTTCAAAATTTGTATTATTTATTCATTAATTAAAAGATACATATTGTGACAGACAGTGGATACCAGACGGCGGCGTAGGTTTCATGTGTCGCAATTGTAACAAACTGTTCCAGTAGGAAAAATCTTTCCCAGACAAGGACTAAACCAAACTTGGAAACATAATCAGTTTTCTGAACTTATTATTACTTATTTATTAATGTGAAACTACTGGTGTTTGCTGAGAGTTACCAAAAAACTCCATTTCAGAAAATAAACTCTTGAGGAGACCACACTAGCATTGGACACAATAATTGAAGTATACCAAAACACACGGATTTGAATTGCAAAAATAGTAAAACCGATATTATATGTGCGGAAAAACACATATTTGACGCGTTCACGTATCTGGCGATAAGCCGGCACATCGGGATAAATCAGCTTAGGATCTGATGCACTTGAGGCTCCTATCCAACTTTGAGTCCTTCCACTTTTTACTGTTTAACATGTCAAACTTTTTAACATCCAACTATTACAAAGCTTGAAAGGACTGCCTATATAGTTTTATGTACATTAATCCTTCTTCTATATACCATTTCCTCATTATATACAGTCCCAACAGAATACTTGAATCGTAAGCAGTCACATAAAGACAAGAAACTTTAATTTCATTTCAATTGCAGCTACTTCAATTTGCTAGCAAGTGCACATCCTTTTTTTGTAATGTCATTTGGATGGAAAATGTTGTAATTGCTAAAAGCAATAGAATTTAATCTGGATATGTTGGTGATGTTTCTATTGACAACTTTAGAATCAGCAGCAACATCAACATCATCATCACCATCAACAACGACATCACTATAACATCATTGCTGTATCGTAAGCAGACACAAACTATCATCAACACATCCTCACAACTTCAATTTAAAATTGTTAGCGATAAGTGAATGACACTAAATCAAATAGAGGAGTAACTGCAACTGTAATAGATGTCAGTTACATTTTTTCCCATTCAGTTTTAGACTCGTTTTTTTCGCAATTGTTGAATTTAAAGTAAAGCAGAAGAGTGCAAAATATGTGTGTGTACGTGTGTGTGTGTGTGTTGAGGATAAAGGACAAGTTGGAGTGATTGGTGTTATTGCAATTTATCGAAATAGATAAAATTTCCAGTAAACGAGGTATTTTGGTATGTAATTATTGAAATAACAATATTATTTTCATGGAAGCCAAATATGGCAATTGAGTTGACAATTTGTGTGAACTAATTTTTTTGAATGGGATTTTGTCACCTCGAACGATATAGGTGTCAATGAATAAACAGTAAATAAATAATTAGAAGAGCAATGGGGAACATTTTCATTCTTACAAAATTGTCTTTTCTCAATGAGAATATCGATACTGTTTTCTTCCTTAAACTTGCTTTTTTCCCTTACAATTTCATAAAAAAAAAATGTTAAATTCATTTCATTTTTTGTTATTCATTGTGGTTGTTTAATTATTATCCTCAGCTTCTTCACCTTGTAGATTTTCCCTTCCAAATTTTCATCATCCCACTTAAAATAATTTCAGCGGCCGGAAAGTGAATGAATGTTTCGTGAAAACGTGTGCCATGAGAATGAATGTGCGATGAAGTACAACTTTGTAAATTTTTTGTAAATTTATGATATGATGCTATACAAATGCAATAAAATAACAATTTATTCTGTACTTCAAACTAACTAAACACCGCGCAAATACAGCAAACATAGTGCCAGTATAAAAATACATCATCATGCACTCGTGCTGCAGCAACATACTGACGTTAAAATTGCCTCAGGAGGAGAAAGGTGGTGATCGCGCTGCTGCTGATGGTACAGATGCGTTCTCGTGTATAACACGTACTTCACTTTTAGCTGTTAAAGTGTAAACGTAATTGTAGTTAAACTAGGATAGTTCAAGTATTCCGTTATTATTGGGGTGAATGAGCCAAAACAACAGGAGTACGCATAGAGAACAAATAGAAAACAGTGGGATGGTACTTAGGAGAGTGGGAAATTTTATGAGACTTTGGACTTTGATCGAACCAATTATTTATTAAAGTTCAAGATGAATTCACAAAACCCACATTTTTATTTACTTAACTTTAATAATTCAAAAACGTTCGGAATTTTGCCAAATTAAAAAAAGAAACAAATTTCCTTGCATCCCATACTGAGATAAGAAGGAGTCTCGTATATTCAGAGAGTTTACATACAACATTTCTAAATTCACTGAACGACGCTTGCTGGTTAATATCTTTCTGAACCATAATTTAATAATTTAACATTTCATGTAGTTTGTCGACGTTTTCGTTTTTGTGCAACCCTAGTGAAAGCAATATGATAAAACAAAGTTAAAGCAATACACTCTCATGTTTTAAAACATTGTTGTCGTGAAAATTGTCAGTTTTGAATACCTTCGAACGTATACTATTAAAATAAACATTCAAATAAGACCGCACAAAATTAACGATAATTACAATACCGCTGCTTCTGTTTTGTGGAACACTGTAGCGTGTTTTTTTTATGGGTGATGGGAGAACTCGTCGAAAAACATTTCATATTATAGTATTCAATCAAATTGTAGTATTTCGCTGTACTTCGTTTCTATTTGATTTGTATATTTAAATAGCGCTAAACTAATGGGAGAAAACGTCCAAATATAGAAAATTATTTAATTTTTGAAGCTTTCTAAAGGGGTGGAACAAAGGTCTGTCTTTCGGTTGGTGCCAAAAGTTATTAAAAAAATCAAACAAAAAAAAAAATGTCACTGAAACACAAATATGTACCTATATATATGTAACTCAAAAACTACACATTTTCATTGCCATTTGTGATTTCACGCTTCGTTTTTATATAACTTGTTCATATTTTTGAAGGATTACTAAGGGCTAATAATTGTTTATAAGAATCGTTAAACCAAAAAGAATCGGATAAATGCTGCGGTATAATGCAACGTCCAATTTCCTCTTTTAAGGCTTGAGTCATCGTCGGTTTATTGGCGTAAACCATCGACTTCAAAAAACTCCAAAGAAAAAAGTCTAATGGTGTTAAATCGCAAGACCTATGTGACCAATTCTGGTCTCCAAAACGCGAAATAATACGACCGGGAAATGACTGATGCAGCAGTTGAATTGTTTCTCTGGCTGAATGGCATGTGGCACCGTTTTGTTGAAACCACATGCCCTTCACATTCATTTCTTCAATTCTAGGCACGAAAAAACTGGTTATCATTTCATGATACCAAACACCGTTGACTGTTTGCGCTTGACATGCCTCATTTTCATAAAGAAAGGTTGATTCCTCCAGCCCAAAATCCACACCACACAGTGACATGTTGAGGATGCATTTGCTTCTCACGAAACACTCGAGGATTTTCCTCAGCCCAAATGCGACAATTCTGCCTATTGACGAAGCCATCAAGATGGAAATGGGCCTCGTCACTAAAGATGATTTTATCGGAAAAATCAGCATTTTCATGTTGTCTCTCCAATACCCAATTAACGAACTCCCTTCGCTGTCCATGGCCACCTGGCTTCAGTTCCTGAGTCAATTAAACTTTGTGTACATGAAGATGCAAATCTTTTGTCAAACTGCGCTGAATAGTGGATTTGGAGACACCAATTTGCTGCATACAGTCGCGACATTTTCGGTCAATCGACGTGGTCTAAGGCACGTTGTTGTCTTTATATCATTAACAGTTAACATTAACAGTTTTGGCAAATTTATCTATTAATCTCATTACAGTTGACTCTTTTGGAGCATTATTGTGACCCCAAATTGATCGCAATTTGCGAACTGTAGCCGCAAAACTTTAACCATTTTGGTAAAATAATTTCACAATGAGAATGCGTTGTTCATTCGTGTAGCGATCCATTTTTACTAACCTCGTACCTTCCACTAGCAAACAATAACAATTGTTCAAATGTCAAACAATGACACTGGGACAATGGCGCCAAATTTAAATCTTGCGATCTTGTTGGGATACCCTTTATATGAGAAAGCCAAGTAGAAAGCAATCAATAGCCAAAATAGAATATTTTTTACTAATCGAAGATTTCAGTATTCCAGTTTAGTTTTTCCAATTCGAGTTTTTTTCCAAGAAGAATGGCACTAGTTTTTAGTTTTTCTCTACACCAACTACTTCGGTGAGGGTTGGGAAAAGCAAGGACAAATTATTTGTGAAATAAAGTGAAGAAAAAAATAAAAGGGACTAGAAACTCCTGAGTACACAGAATGCTACGAGACAAAGTGGTCCAATAATTTAATAAACAATAAGGGCATTTAGATGACTTAAAAAGCTTATAATGAAAAAGATTCTTTTCTCTAATATTGAGCTATAGACAAGAAATTTACAAGAAAAATTTAGAAATTTTATAAATTTTACATAAACACAGTTTACAAATAACTAAATGCTCATAGAATATTTGCTCACATTGAGATAGAATCTCAAATCATTTATCAGACTATAATAGAAATATTTTGTTGGCTACCTCAGAAATGATCTTTTATACCTGATTTAGAATGAGGACTTATAATTACATGTGTATAATCGTGCACAAATTACGTGCTATAAATATACCTTAATGCAAATACAAAATTTCAAAAAGTGAATTTCCCAATATCCAGTTTTTTTTAACCACTAGTAAAAGCCCACGTTTGCAAAATATTGACTAGTTCGGAAACATCTCTGGCAAGCCACAAACCATTTAAATATCTTGACAGCAACCTTCAAAGATGAATCTCAAAAGGCCGAATAAAAGACGGTAAAACGGGGCATATAAAATAACTGTTCTGCCCATACCGAACCAGTAACAACATTTTTGTACTCGGAAATTTTGAAATAAAAATTAGTCCTTCCATTTTTTCACATGAGAATCTCCAATTACAGATACAAATATGTATTCCCCGAATTAACAAAAATTTGAAATAAAACAAAATTACACCAGCAGTTACTAACAACATTTTCCTGGCATACTGGTGTCTCTAGCAAAGCTTAATAGATGTTTTATTTTTGCTTCCACATTAACAAAAATCACTGAATATTCTTTTCGCAGTCGTTTGTTGTACAACCAGATGCATTTACAGTGCAACGCCATTCACCACTTGGTGCCTTTCACTGCACATACTACGTGACGTGGGAATACAGTTTTACGGATTCACTTTGCAGAAGATTGGGACTGATGATGCTAAGAGCACTGAAGAGTGAAAAGTTTAAATGGTGATTATACGCTTGAGGTTGTTAACTCCCTACATTTATGCAACCAGCGTAAGTTTGCTTCCTTTTGCGCTGTCACTTCTATTACACGATTACTATTTATATTTGGAGTACGTTTTGTGCGTTAAAACAAACGGGTAAAATTGGAATTACTATGAGAGATCCCTCGTACCTGATGACTGAGCAAGCGATCAGAAATGTTTTGTGTCTCAATTGGTTTAAATAGGGAAGGGCGAAGACAAACAAGAAAGAAAGATATTAATGAATCAATTGCCTTATCTTCAAGTGCAAAATGCAACTTAGTAAAATGCTTGACAGTCTGAAAAGGAGACCACATTGTTCACTGTAGCAACAAATCAATATCGTTTTTATGGAAAAGCAGTAAGGGTTCTAAGAATCGCTCAGCCCTTATTTATCAACATAGAACACATTATTGTCTTATAGGCAACATATACAATTACTAATAAAAATCATTAAAATGAGAAAATACATCGTTTCAAATATATGACCGAAGCACAGGGTTATACAGAAACTCAATTTAACACAAAGGATTGGAGCGCGTCTTGTACGGATATGTAAAGCATGCATGTAGATTGGAGTAGTTGCCAATAATTGAAAAATAATTTCATTATATTGAATAGAATTGCACTACAGATACAAGTTAACCTCAAACTCGGAACATTTCCATCTAAAATTTGGTTAATTTGGGTTCTATTACCTATCGTTTGACGTTAAATGCACCATCACCAGTTAATATTAAAATATTCAAGTTTTAAATTGGATTCTCAGAAGATTTCAAGGTTTGTTGCCATGCAACAAACTTAACCATTGTCCGTTACTGAAAGTGAACGTTTATGCAGAATTTGTAGAGAGAGAAAATACGCCATGGACATTATACAGACTTGTCGCCCTGTTCTTATATGTATAGGTAAAATATCAACTGGCCCCGTTTTTTCCATGAAAATGGGTGTAACCATGGGAAAAACATGTGAACAATTGACGGTTGCCTAAGAAGCAAATGTATTGAGATGCATCTACATATATTATTTGCGTCAAATAACTTCTTACGTTGTCATTATTACTTTTTACATGGGCAAAAATCCATAATTTTTTCCACAATTTGCATTGAATGTATCACGAATGCATGTCTCTGACAATGTTGTAATCTGATTTGTGCTTAAATATTATAAATATTATTAATTTAATATATTCGTTGAAACAACCAATCAATTCCCGTCTATATGATAATATTGACTTCGAGCAGATTTTATCAAGAAAATTTATAATTTTAATTAATTTTCAAACGGCATGTAAAATAGTACCGATCTAAATTTGAAAATTATTAGAGCTCAAATAATTCGAATACGTTTCAAAAACTCTTGAAATTTGTAATACTTTAGCTAGGCGAGACTGTACGCGTAGGCGAAGAGTGGTCGATATCGTTATTCATTACCGTCTAAAGAGTTTAATTATCGACCTTATGCATTCCTTTAAATCACCCAACTTTGTTACTTTTATATTGTAAACTTCTAGTTTGGAATAACCTCACAAGAAAAGAAACAGGTGCACTAAGGACAGGGGGCTCATATCCAAGGAAATGCGGAGTTTCTTGAAGCCAGCTTATTGGAAAACTTTCGTTGATTTGAAAAAATCTTCAAAATATTCTCTCTTGGGGTAGCTCTGGAAAAAATAACTCTTTCTGCATCTCTAAGAGGAATCTTGGCAGTAACATCATCATTTATTTAATTAAGCCATCACCAACGGCCTTTGCCCAAATAGTCGGATATTCAATTAAGTGCACTACGTCTTAGCGAGTATTCTCGGCATTAGCCAGTAACAAAATATTATAAATGTCAGTAATCCACTTACGAAAAATTAATATTTATGCCAATTACTTTTTTAACCCTAATATGAAGGCGACCTGGATTAACTACAACGAAAATCGTTAAATTTTTCAAAATACGGTATTATTACATAAAGCGTCTAAGATACATCATCTTGGAATGAAGTTAATGTAAAGATTGGAAAAGTATCTCGAAATAGATTAACCTAAGTACAAATTTGAAATTACCCAAAAAATTCTAACCCTAGAGAAAGTAAATCCATCTACCTTATTTTTATGGTCAATCGAGGTCAGAGTTTAGTTACTAATTATTCGATTATTGAATTATTGAAGGATATTTTTCAATACTAATTTGTATCTGATACTAATTTGTATTTCCCAACCTGAGTCTTAATGAAACCAACAATGTTTTGTTTGCATATGGTTTTTCCAATTGCCGAGAAGGCCACATTAATATAGATTCCATCAAAAAGTAAAGACAACTGGTGTGTAAAGCAAAAAATATTTATTAGTTACACAAATGCGTTGTATCGGCTTCAAAGTAAACCAACCAAAACAAGCAAACCAAAAAAATTCACTTATGCTAACAAATATTAAAATCATCACTGGCCAATCATTGATGCCCGACAAAAGTTTGGCAAATCTTCGATCATATTTCGACCACTTTTGAATGCATCGCATCGTTCACATATGGATGTTTTAGAATTACCGTAAACCTTCTAAAATATTTTCACGGATTCCACACACAAGATACCATCATTTGCAACATAAAATCCGAGTAGTTTTCTTTGTTTGAAATATTTTCATTGTAACATACGCAAAACATACTTGAGATGATCTGACAAATCAAGCACTAGATGACAAATAGCGTTCAATTTTCGCTTCAGTTGCACCAACTTAGTGACAAAAATAATTTTGATAATCCCTTTGAACGGGCATTTTAAATGTTTAATATCCGATAACTTTTATACAGAGTGAATTATATTGGTTCATATTTTCCCAAATCTTAGTAAAAGCAACATTACTTTATTCATTATAACTTTTTGCCTACTGCTTTACTGAGCGGGCATCTGAAATTTATTATAATGATTTATATTTGAGCTATAGTGGTGCTGAATATTTTCATCCAACATTAACTATAGGATAAGCAACTACGCAACTTGGTTTCCATATTACAATTGTGCCCATTACCGATACCTTTCACATTGATTGTCGAAGGCTTATATATTGATTATATTTCTATTAGATTCATCGCTATGTTCATAATCTATAACATTCATCCTATTTCACACCAGATTAGTTTCACGCTTTCTTTTAAAATTAAAATCAAACTGAGCACACCTCGTGAGCTTAAAATGTGCTCCACACTTCCTTCCCACAATTTTGAATATAAACAGTTAATTTTCTGGACAAACAAATGTAATCGCTTAAAGTACATGTAAACCTAATTAAAATTGAAAAATCGCGTTCCACACTCCTTCAGCGAAATGTCCTTAAAATACCAACAAATAAACAAAATGAACATTCAATTTATTTTCGAGCGTGTGGGGGGTACGAAATAACCTTTCTTCGTGAGGATTTGTGTGAATGAACCTTTTGGTTTCGTGTTAATTTGCAGTGCATTTTAAAATAGCAGAGGTCATGACCTCCGTTATTTGAAAAATACTGTATACGAAAATTAGAAATGAAGGAATGAAGTATACGATGGCATGCTTATACAAAATCCATAATAATGAGTTCGTTTTCACTGAAATTGTTATGTACATTTAATGTGTAGCCGACTTTCGTTTCGTTGCAATTTAACAATGAACTTTAGTTAAATTTTTTTTTTTTAGGTAAACTATCTTTGCATCCAAGCAAACAAAAATGGATTATATTTATATTAGCATGCACGATGTGCAGTAAAAGTGGTCTTTTGGCTATATCAATGGGATCTACAAGCAGAAAAGCACAATAAACTACTATAATATGCACAATTTCGAAAAGTCTTGAAAAATATTGCATTAAATGATGAAATCCTCGATTTCCAACATACTGAACTGTTTGGTACACACAGTTCACGAAGCGTGTATGGGATAATAACATACGAGTACATATGTATATCCAATAGTATTGCATTTTCTGAGCTTGAATATAATTTTAGTCGTAATACTAAATATCCTTGAACTAAAATGTAATTGCGGCCCACGAAGGATAATTATTATGTGAAGTATGAGAAGGTTAACCAAAGGCTGCAAGGCTATGGAGGAAGTCATGTGAATCGACAAATCCACGTTTGTAGGAAATTCCATTTCGTGCGAGTTTTCTTTTTGATTTCTGTTATCAATTGATGTGTCAAACAATTTAGTAACAGATTTAAAATGGTACACAATTGATATTCAAAATTAAGACTGTAATATTATTCCATTTTAAGTTTTAAGAAAAGTGGTCATTTGGATAAAACTTTAGAGATGTGAACAGTCTGTAGTAGGCGACAAAAAAGAGTGTAACGATAGTATTTTAATAAATATTGTATCTGGGCATACAAACAGAGACATAACATTAACAAATTTTTACGGTCAACTGTTGTAGTCTCATTTTCCTTTATTCATCTTTATTTATATAAAATCCTTAACATATCTTAACATGATTAACGTCTGAAAGCCTCCCTGCACTTCTTGTAGGTTTGTGTGGGCAGTGAGTGCACCGTCAATTCATTCTTCATGACTTGTCTCTTTCAATACAATTTACACAATTTAATTGTGCGAATTCACAACATTAAGTAGGTCAACAGAAAGAATTTAATTTTATATATTTACGTCAATGGAACTACAACTGCTTACAGACAAAGATTGGGATAACATATTTTCATAAAAGCTATTACAGCCCATATGCGTAGCTTATTTCATTTTAAACATCTAAGCAGAAATAGTTCAAAGCTATTCCCACATGTACAAAACTCTATGTTTTAAATTTGGTATTCACTTCTTGCAATACCATTTAGAATACTGAGTTCAATAAATCCAGCATAATTTGCGAATTGACGTGTCACATCAAATATGTAATCTAAGTGAACACGGCGTAATACAACTATGTATAAGCGATTGTAATTAAAAACTATCGGTTACACCAGCTATTATGTTGAATAAAAATACATCGTTGTGTTGGCGGGTTCATGGAGTTTTAGTCGCTATGAATCACTTCGACGGGAAGCGTCGCGCATTTTGCGTGCGCGCATTTTACGAGAACTCTCGTTCATATATTGCTACTAGGCGACTATATTGTGCTGAATATGGACTACGACGAATTAGTGAAGCTCCGAGTGCTAATTTAATTAAAATATGCGTAAGGCGTTTTGAAGAGACCGATTCAACATTTACACCTTAAGCAAATGGCTCGAATTTGCTAATGAAATGTTTAATCGATTTTCCAATTTTGACAATATCCTTTCCTCTGACGAGGCTCATTTCCTTATGAATGGGTTCGTAAACCGTCAAAATTGTCGTTACTGGAACAGGGAAAATCCCAAAATCAAACACGAGAAACCATTGCATAGTCCTAAAGTGACAGTATGGGCAGCATTCTCTGGCAGAAAAATAATTGGTCCTTTTTTCTTCGAAAATGCGCGGGACCAAAACGTCACGGTTAATACGGAACGCTATGTTGAGATGTTGGACGGATTTTTGGCTCCAGAAATTGAAAGTTCAAGAATAGTGAATTCCAGAACTTGGTTCCAACAAGATGGAGCTACGTGTCATACAACAAATGAGTCCATGGCGGGGTGGTGAAGCAGATGTTCCCTGGCAGACTGATTTCGAAAAGAGATGATATCCCATGGCCCCCACATAGTCCAGACTTAACGCCTCTTGACTTTTTTTTGTGGGGATACCTGAAACACAAAGTCTACAGTAATAATCCAAGAAACAACGTTCAGCTCAAGAAGAATATCCGTGGTGAAATGGCAGCCATTACGCCAGTATTACTGAAGAAAGTTTTCAATAATTTTCGTTTGCAGGTAGAGGAGTGCAGTCGTAGAGAGGGTCACCATTTAGATGATGTTATTTTTAAAAAATAAACTCCATTTATTACTCTACAATGCCTTATATTTATTTTAACCATACCTTTTGTATTTATTTTTTAATCTATTTTTTAAATATGCACGTTCTATTGCGCCACTCTGTATTTTAACCACAACACATATTTTGAACGATCATTTCCATATTAATAACGTAAATAGAAGTATTCCAGCCATTGGGACGCCTAAAATACAGCTGATAAACAAATTTGATCTGTTTAAAAATTAGTCACACGGTTCAAAGGTTTGAAGTAAATAATATTTTGGCTACTCTTGGACAATAAGCAGCTTTTCAGCATTTGAAGTCAGATCTTATTCGTTTAATTTAATTACGGCAAACTGCACAATCTGTATCCTAAGTCTTGAATCGCCATTGTTCATTTTTTTAATATGATAACATTAATATGGGTCATTTACACCAAATGTATAGATAATATTCCACAATTGAACAATTCTAGATGCTACGAAACGTATATAAGGTGTAGTAAAAAAATCCACTATTTGTCCATGACATTAAAGTCTTTACCTAGCATGGTTAGAATAAACCAATTTACGTCAATTATGTACCGCCTTGTTCAATAACCCATTTTGATAGTAATTCCATTATGCATCTCTCATGGAAACCTTCGTCCCTATTGGCAAAAAAATGGGGCAATCAATTTCCTCAAGCTTCCTTTGAGGTAAATTTTTTAACAGCAAATCATTTCATTAGTCATATTTAGGAAAAAATGGTAACCACTCGGTGGCACGTTCGGACTATAAGAACTATATTTTTAAGTAAAATAAAATAAGTATTAAAAAAAAACACAGCTGAAAGTAACGATATATTACTTTATTAATCGCGACTTACTATTGATGGGCGTGGCCAGGTTTTGTCCTTTCCCTTCCATTGGTCATTACTTGGCGATTGCTTCATTCAGACGGTCAAACTATTGGCAGCACAAGACCGAATTAGGAGCTTGACCGGAGGATAGTTCCATAAAAATTTTATTAAATACACAAAGAAATTTCTTACCGTAAATCCAGGCTTGGCTGCCATTTGCGCCGGCTCACCGCGATTCGACCAAGACTGTTTTCCCTTGACGTTGTTGTAAGCAACCTGATTTTCAACACCAGTCACCATCCGCTTCAGAAATAGGTTAATTTTGTTGCGATTTAATTTCCTTATTCGCAGAAGGAAATACCTTCAATGAGATTTTATTCGCGTTAACACGAGTGGTACCCCTACATCGTGGTTTTATTTTATTTAGCTGGGCTTGATGATTTCCATCATTTTATCGACATATTCCACAGCTCACCTTTCAGAGCGGGAGGCGTTTTTGACATCAAAATGACCGAAATGGAATCGACGAAACCAACATTGCTCCCTTTTGTGTATGTAAACTTTTTGGAAAACGCAAAACTTTATATTGACAACATCTTAATTATGCATCTTTTGCAAAAACTGAATCAAATATTTGCTCAGTTGTAAGCGTGGTACTTGAAAATATTCTATATAAACCATAAAAAGTGTGTTTCTTTATTTAAATTGTTTCTTTCAGCAGATTTTACATACAACTTCAATCAGCCATCCCTAAAAAATCTGCATAAATAATTGCATCCTGTTAAGCAAACTTATGTTCTATCCCCTGGCACTATGTCTGGACAATAGAACCACAATGTATTTGTTTATTTATGTAGCAAAAACAAAAAATCCACAAGAAAATAAGGGGTCCCTCCCTGTGTTTATTCTTAAAAACTTTGTTAGAATTTTAAATATCGTCTCACCTACGACATTTTAGGAATTTCTGGTAAATTAATAAAAAGACCTTAGAACGTGGACTTAAAATTCCCTTGCTAAACAAAGCTAAATCCCACGTTTAAACCGGAAAAACAGAACTACTGCACCAACCACTATTATGTGATAAACGACCTTAGTGACAAAATAAACGTTCAGTAAAGCAACAAAGTATACCAGACCCGAACATAACCATAATAAATTTTGAAAGATAGCGGAGAAAGGCAAAAAAGAAAACCAAAGAAATATCTTTGTCAAAACTAAAAGTTTCTTTCCTTTAACGAATTGTTTTACTATACAACACAATACTTTTGGAAGGGGTTTTATTTATAGTACTCTCACTTCACAAGCCAATCAAACGTAACATAACCTCAACACAAAAATTTAGTTGAAAAACTGTTTCTTGTGTCGAACACACAAAGGCAAAGAAAAAAGAGGCGGAAAAACAACTCGCAAATCGCAAAACAGCACAGTTACAATAAAGTGCCACTATAAATACGATGTAACAGAAATGGCGGCCTTTTGAAACGGATATTGCACCAAAGGAATACAAATGTTCGACAAATCGGAAATAAACTGAAATCTAACAGCCTGCATGTGAATGTTGCCAAAAGAGAAACAAACAATACCCACACATATGCAAATTTCAGCGGCCATGAGGAACGTTGAGTTTTTGTTAACGCCAAACGAGACAACAGCATATTACGGTAGAGCTACAACGGCCACTTGATGGGCTATTGGTGCTGGCTATATTCTCTGTCTAGGACGTTCTCGTATTTAACATTACTTTTTGTGGATATCGAAAATGACTCATATTTTGTAATATTTGATATCTTGCGATCTTTTTAATTCTCAATGGCAAATGTTTCAGCAAGCACTACCCGACCTGAGTTTGCGAAAATATTCATATATTGCTTGTGTGATAAAATTATCCGAAATATTAGCAAAGAATTAACAAAAGGGGTGTGGCTCTTACACAATTTTTATCGACCAAATAGTTCCTTTAACTGGGAAATTAGGACAGCTATGGTAACTATAAATTCGATGTGAGGAGTGAAGTTATCCAACTCCTTTCTGTGTTCAAAATATTAAAATGATCTCATATGATTTTACGCAGGTGGATATGTTGTTGTATCAAAATATCTTTTATCGAAATTTCAAATTGGTTAATTGTGTAATTTATTTCACTAAAGAGTAATAAGTAGACAGTTTTGGCACTTTTTCATATTAAAAACGACAAAGACCCAAATCGTTCGTTATCTGATGGGGCGAAAAAAAGCAAATGTGCAGCTGGACAGGTAACTTAGTATACTTCCTTTCATGCTGGTTTATACAAAGATAATAAAAGATAAGACAATAAATCACGCTTTTATTGAGACGTTTAGATTTTAAAATATTTCACTCTTTTATTTATCTAAGGTGCGAAAAAATTGTTTATCCTAAAGTTTATATATATACTGAATGTTTACACAAATAGCATAAAGACAAAATACGTAACTTTAACAAGCCAAAAATTTGAATAAAATTAAATTGAGTTGCTTTGAAGAAATTGTAAACTAAAAACCATTGAAATTGAAATGATCCGATCTACGAATAGTGAAGAAATTTATTTGTTTCCACTTCCTAACTTTCTCCTTATGTATTTTTTGGAACTTTATAGACAAAAAATTAAGAAATGTGTTATGTTTCACAAGTATACTTCTTCTGCTTTGAACAATTTAAAATTATTGTAAATTGTGTGACAGTTGGATAGCTTCAACCGTTGAAAAGAAAATAATCTTTCTCTTTTATAGCACAAATTCCACGACACCATGGCGTAACTACTTCTTTGACCCTTTTCTTCATGTTTAACATACTTAAACGACGCCAATAATGTACTTAAATTGGAGCAAACAAGATGAACCTCGAGATGGCGACAAAAATCTTTATGTATGTGCGTATCTAAGTATCGTTTTTGAAATTTTTTCTCAAATAATGTAAATACCAGTTCTCATTTGTCATTTCGTTTAGAAATTCCAATCCATTTCATTGCGTTGTTGTTTATTTATTTCATTGGATACAAAGTATTCATCTCAAAGTCCGATACAAAGTATTTTCTATTCACATTGTTTATAAACAAACTGTAAAGTTTTGCAATTGTCCCTATGTTGCACAGTTTCCAGAAGACGTTTCTTCTGTAGAAGTTGGCAAGAGTTTTTAGCTATAATGTAATTGTTTAAAAAATGAATATATGCAAAAGTGACCTGAATAAAGATGTGGGGATTGTAAAGTGAATGAACTAAAAGTGGCGGTTAATGTATGATATAGCTTTGCCGGCCTGTGGAGGAATATGTGGAATAGAGAAAAAGATGGACTAGCTGTGTATGTGCTAATTTACATATATATAGATATAGAGTATTCAAATACCCAATCTTTTAAAAAAGCCATTCGCCACATATTTTTCGATCACTTGCCTAGAAAAACCGTTACACTATTTCTTTTCGGAACGTGGGGAAACTTTGTAAAGTCTAGAAAATGTGCATGTATATGATTGGGAAATGGCATTATTACTATCAAAGTTATTTTAACTATTTTTAATAGTTTTTAACAAAAACTTGATTTTGGAGCAGAAATTATGTGTTAGATGTGTTAGAATTGGCCTCGCGGAGCATATTCAGTTAAAACCGGAAATTGTCCAACCAAGCACAAATTATATGAAGTTCAATAAAATTTGTTAAATCGTCTTCAAAGTACGCCTTTGGTATAATACATTTAAGCCAACAAAGAATCCAATCATAAAAATATTTTTCAAACACATTTTCCAGAAAAGACTTCAATTCTCGCACTGAATTCTATTTCATCCCTCTTTCATGTCTAACGTCTTATTGACGAATTTGCTCTTTCGAGCGGCTCATACTGCTCAGACTATACCTTTCATTTTTCGTTCGACTCTCATTCAAAAATTTAGAACATACAATACCGTGATAATCAGAGAAAACCATCAATATTATGTGACTTTAGATCGACTTTAACGTAATTTTTATGACTCGATTCGAAGGCGCCATTGCGAATTTTGATGACTGGTTTGCGTATCAAACTCGTTATAATGTATTTTATGAATGTCGGGGCGCAATTTACTCATTCTAGCATGTCCTCAGTTATCTTCACTTGATTCAGTATTTAAAGAAAATTCAGGTCTTACAGTACTAATTGCGCAGAACGCGTATGTATACACATACATATATATATATATATATATATATATATATATTTAGGTATGAAACGCG